>JAPTJF010000066.1:0-188025 GCA_029339195.1 Micractinium sp. NFX-FRZ | reverse complement strand
GAAATGTAATTGACTGATTGATTGATGGGGGGGGGGGACCTGCTGCCTGCCTGGACGCACACACACCACCATGCCTTCCCACACACCAGCCCCGCCGTTCCTGCTGCCTCACCCTCAATCTCGCGCCGCTCATAGGTGTGCCCTGCACGATGGAGAGCAGGGGATGCGGGATAGAAGCTCAGGTGATGGCGGGAGTCGGCAGCGAGCACAGAGTGGGGCGTAGCATGGCGCGGAGGCAGGAGGCAGGCATGGCTGCCAAAAAACTGCACCACACATCGACTTCACATGCACGCAGCACGGCAGTCTGCCCCACCCACCCACCCACCGTCTGCCGCCACCACCGGGTCCTCCATCGGCTCGTGTGAGATGGGGCACAGCGCCTCGCCAAGCAGGGAGGCATCCAGGGTCAGGGCCATGGTGCCCCCAGCGGTGCCGCTGCCGCCAGGCGCACCGTCCGGCCGGGGTGCGGCAGCCAAGGGGGGCAGGGGCACGGGCAGAGGCAGCGGCAGGGGCAGCGGCTGCGACGGAGGTGCATGCTGTGCGGCTGCCGCTGCATGTGCGCAGGGTGCAACGGATGCGCCAGGCGGCTCCCTGGCTGAGTGCACTAGCTGCTGCGGCTGCGCTGCTTCAGCTGCCTCTGGGCGCTGCCGGCTGCTGTGTGCATGGGCGGCTGTGCCACGTGAGGGGCTGGCGGCTCGCCTGTCAGCACGTGCCACGCCTGAGCTGTGGTGGGCATGGCTGGTATGGCCAAATGCATTTGCATGGCCGCGGCGAGCGGTGGGAGTCCATTCCTGCTCCTCTGCCTGCCATGGTTCAGGCAATGGAAGCTGTACACGCTGCTGCTGCTGCTGCTGCTGCTGCACCGGCGGCGGCGGCGATGGTTGCGTTTGCTGCTGCTGCGCCATGTGCTGCTGCTGCTGTGGCTGGCGCCTGCCGGCCTCTTCAACTGGTGCTGCTGTCGAGGCAGGCACGTGCGGTTCTGCGGCCTGGCCATCCCACTGCGCAGCTGCGGGCCCGCTGGGAGCCCCAGCAGCTGGCTGCTCGGCAGGTGCACTGGCACTGCTGCCTGCCTGGCTCCCGCTGCCACCCGCCTGCTGCCGTTGCTTCTCCCGCTGCCGCTGCTTCTTGGAAGCCTTGGCCGCAGCTTTGGACTGCTGCCGCTGCGCCTGCTGCTCCTCCTCCTCCAGCAGGGCGGCTGCAGCTGCTTCTGCTGCAGCAACTGCCTCCGCAGACAGCTCCTGCTGCCTGCTGGGTTCCTGCTGCTGCTGCCCTCCCATTTTGGCGGCTGCAGCAGCACACCGGGCGGGCAGGCAGGCGTAAGAATCCAAACATAGACAAGATAGTTGACAAAGGCATATCTTGATCAAAGGGTGCTGCGTGAGGACAGGTGGCGCCGCCCGGCAGGCACGCATCCAGCAACACTTGGCCCAGGCAGCGCGCGCCCCCACCTGCACTGTTCCTGCTGCTCATCTCCAGGCCCTTCAGCAGGCGGGCTGCCGCACGGTGGGGCTGGGCCAGCTGGCGTGGCGTCCTGTTGTCGTGGGTGCGAGCCGTGACGTCTGCCCCGGCTGCCGCCAAAATTCGAATGCACTCGGTGTGGCCGCTCGCTGCCGCACATGCCAGGGGGGTGTAACCCAGCTGGTTTTGCTGCTCCACAGGCCCTCCCGCTGCAAGCATCGCGCCCAAGCACCGCTCCCGTGCCTTCTGAGCCGCCCAGTGAAGCGCGGAGTTCCCCTGAGAGTCTTGGGCGTGCAGGTCGGCTCCTGCCGCAAGCAGTTGCTCAAGCAGGCTGCAGTGGGAGGGAGGCAAGCAGGAGGGAGCCAGCTGTTGCAATCAGTCGGTGACAGGTTCGGTCAGTGGTAGGGATGGCTACCCGATCGCTCGGTAACAGCAATGGCTAGCAGGCGGCAACCCTGGCAAAACCGTCCTCGTTCACATGCTTGGCACCAAGGGCACCACACTTGGTGCGCCCTGCATGCGAAGCTTACCTCATATCTGAGTCCTGGCAGTACATGAGCGCCGTCATGAGGTCGTCTGTGCGAGCAGCGTTCACGTCGGCACCAGCTGTGACAAGGGTGCTTGCGCACTCGACGTGCCCGTACTGCATAGCTAGTGGCAGCGCTGTGCAGCCGGTGCGTTCGTCTGCAGCTTCCAAGTTGGCACCAGCCGCTACCAGAGCTTCAACCGCGCGCACGTTGCCCATCTTGGCTGCAAACAGCAGTGCTGTGAAGCCGGGCTGGCTCGCCGCTGCCGCCTCCGTGTCAGCTCCGGCCGCTAGCAGGGAGGAGAGGATGTCCGGGCTTAGGTTGGCTGCCCACAGCAGCGCCGGAAGCTCGCCAGGCCTTGCTGCCTCGGTGTCTGCCCCAGCCTGTATCAGGGCTTTGACGATGCCGCGACGCCCTAGTAGGGCGGCCCATGTCAGTGCCGTGAGCCCCTGTCCCCCCGTCGCACCCACTGCCGCGCCAGCTGCCAGCAGCTGGCGCACGCACGCCTCATGGCCGAGCTCCGCTGCCGCCAACAACGCCGTCGTACCATCATCGGCAGCTGCATTCACGTCTGCTCCGGCCGCTATCAGCGCTTCCACACAGCCGTCGTGCCCAGCCCCAGCTGCCTGGAGCACTGCTGTGCGTCCGCCAGCCGTTGCCGAGTCGGCACTGGCCCCCGCTGCCAGCAGGCAGCGCAGGCACTCCTCCTGGCCATTGCCAGCTGCACACTGCAGGGCTGTCTTGCCATCTTTGTCAACCGCCTCCACATCTGCCCCGGCAGCCAGCAGCAGAGAGAGGCACGCAACGTGTCCCCTCTGGGCAGCCGTGTGGCTTGGCTGCTCTTCAGCGACGTTGCGGGCGGTGGGATCTGCACCCGCCTGGAGCAGGGCCTCAGTGCAGGCGGCATGGCCGTTGCGAGCTGCCACATGCAGCGCTGTGTCGCCGGCTGCACTGGGGGTGCTGGCGTTGGCGCCAGCAGCCAGCAGCGCAGCCACGCATGCGGTGCGCCCGTTGTTTGCTGCAACACAGCAGCGGAGAGCATGGGTCAGCAGATCGCACCACGGGACTGTCAGCAGCAACCACAAGGGCGCCAGGGCGGCGCAGCGCTCAGGCAAACAAAGCAGAGTGCTTGGCCCATCTCACCTGCAATGATGAGCGGTGTGTCGCCGCCATCGCCGCTAGGAGCGGTTAGGTGCTGTGGGCGTGCCTGCAGCGCCGCCTGCAGCGCCTGCAGGTCGCCACGTGATGCTGCATTGTACACCTCGGTCTCACGCATGGCTGCAGGACTGCAGAAAGGCCGGCATAGTTGTGGGAAGGGGTAGCGGGCGGGCGGGGCGGGCGGTGCCGTCGACCGGTAGCGACGGCGCAGTGCACAGGCGGCAGTGCATCTCCACCGAGGGGCCCACCGGCTGGATCCAGACCCATGCGCTCATTGCGAACCAGGCGGGGCCGCGCAAAAGCCGTGCACGCAGAGCCTCACCGGCAGGTCGGCTGGCGCTTTGGCCCAGCAGAGCATCCAAGAGTTGCATATATGTGATCGGTGCATCAATAAGCGCCAACGGTGCAGCTGTTTTGTACTGAAGCGCTCACGCAGTACAGCACTCGTCCCGCCCGAGGGTCAGGCAGGCAGGGCACTCCTTCCAGGGAAGCACACCTGCCTCCAATGCGCTGCTTCTGAATTATTACTTTAAGTTGAGTCTACACTATTCCTACAATAAAGCACAGGCCTAACTGTTCGGCAGGCCGGTCAAATGGAGGGGTTGGGCACAAGCCACTGAACAGCCTGCTGCCGCCTCCACCCCTGCTGCTACCGCCGCCGGGTGAACAAGGCCTCACAGTCGGTGCACATGTATTCCTGTACGCCGCTCATCAGGCAAGCCCAGCAATCACTCTCCTGCTCCACAGCACTGCGCCGGTCACTGATGCTGGCGCCGGTGCCGGGCGACCGCCCGGCGTTTGCAAACCGGCTGTTGGCAAAGTCGGCATCTGCACATGGCGGCGGGGGCAAGCACAGGCAGCGGGTGTCAGGCGCCACTTGGTCGCGAGGTGCATGCATCTCGGGGTGAGCAGGGGCAGGATTTCTGGGAGTCACCTCAACAGTTTCTGCGTGGCTGCCCGGCCGCTCTGCACCCAACAAGCAGCCACGCCACATGTGCATGCCATGTGCACACGGTGCATGCACATGAGTCAGGAGAGCACTGACCTGACTTGGTGAGCACTGTCGGCACCACCACAATCACTGAGACGATGACCAGGATAAGCACACCAATGAAGAAGGGGCGCACCCAGTGCTGCCGTGGCGTCCCGACCACATGGATGGTGCGCAGCGGCTGCGGCGCATCCGTGGCCCCCTGTACCACTGGCGTGCCGCCCGTGGCCCCCCGTGCGACAGGTGAGCGTGTCACGCTTGGCAGCCGCGCTGCCGCCACGGTGGGAGACCCCTCCACGGTCACGGTGAGGTGTGGCCCCGGGCTGCGGGGCGGCACTGCAAAGATGTCTGGCAGCCACTGGCTGGCGGCCGCGCCGCCAGCGCCGCCGCCCTCTGAGAACGTGGGTGCTAGCGAGGTAGCCAGCGGGGAGTTCCAGGTGTGGCTCCTGCTGGCTGCTCCCTGCCCAAAGGCGGCTGCTGCCAGCACCCCTGCTGCTCCCGCCTCTGCCGCTGCCGCCTGCGCTGCTGCTGCGCTGCCAGCAAGCGCCTGCAGCTCAATCTGCCCTGGGGAGGCGCCCGCCGGCTTGTCAGGCGACTTGGGTGCTGCCTGCTGCTGCTGCTGTGGGCTGGTCGGCGGCACAAACTGGCGGCCTGACGCCTCTGGAGCGTGGCTCAGGTCCACCACCCGGCTCTCATCCACTGGGGCCCGGCATGTTATGCACTGCTTCTTCTCTGCAGAGTGGATTACAACGACAGGCATGGGGGTGGTCAAACGTGCATGCTGCTTGGGGTGCAAGCAAGGCGGGCGGTCACGGGTAGGTGGGCTTGTAGGCAGCGGCGCAAGGCACGGCTGCCCTCTCCACACTCACTTAGCAGAAACTGCAGGGCGCACACGCTGTGGAAGGTGTGCCCGCAGGGCAGCAGGAGGGCGGTGGCGTCCAGAGGCTCCAAGCAGAAGGGGCACGGCTCCCGTGGCAGGGGCTCTGCTGCCACTGCTGTCGCTGCCTCGGGCTCTGCTGCCGGCTCCGCTGCCGCCGCTGCTGCCGCTGGCAGCGCCGGCGGTGCCTCCTCATCCCCCATGAGTATATGCCGGCCCCGCGCGCTGCCGCTGTGCCTGCGCGATGCTTAAAAACACCGGTGATCCGCGAAACAGCGAGACGCACGCCTCGGTATGAGGTGGTGGGCGAGCGTTTTGACCACCGCTTGCCCTCCCCGACAAGTCGCTAAAAGCGTGACCACGGTAGTATCAAAGCAAAATGAGTCGTGATCCACAGATCGGCTACAGATCAAGCGGTGCACACATATGAGGCGGCTGTCGCCACGTCAGCCGCACCGAGACAGCTGCACCTGCATGGCATGATCGGATACTGCGGGAAGGCAGGTGCTTGGGAGGGTCGCTGCGCGTGGGCTGGGGTGGACAAGGAACAACCAAGTTGCTGGGTACATTCAGCTTGTGTCTGCTTCGCAACTGCGCATGGTTGCAGATGCTGCCCCAACCGTGCAAGCCAGTAGCACTCACACAGCACCGTTGCACTCTCACCCAACTGCTGCAGGTCATTAAGGCGGCACGCAAGAAGGGCCACAAGCTGGACACCCGCCAGCTGGAGAGCCTGCTCCTGTGAGCTGCGCCGCGTGCATCTTCACCCGGCTTCGTTCATTACAGCCCTTGACTGTGCAAGGTGCATGCCCATGCACGGGTCACAATCCTCCCTTTGGGCACTGCACATTTTGCTGCTGCCAGCCCGCCTCGCCTGCAGTCCAGCTACTGCTTTGCACGCGCTCCAGAAGCCTCCTCAATCATGGCGGTGCTTCCTGTATCATACCCGCCCCTGTACCATACCCGCGCCTGTGACATCCCCGCCCCTGTACCATACCCGCGCCTGTGACATCCCCACCCCTGTACCATACCCGCGCCTGTGACATCCCCACCCCTGTACCACGCCCGCCTGTGTGAACCCCGCCCTTGCACCATGCCCGCCTTTGCTCCCGCGTTCATGTGATATGATCCCCTCCCTCGTAGCCCCCCAACCCACTTGTTGCATCATACCCGCACCTTCCCTTCACATCATCCCCGCATACTGCGCCTCACCTCTCCAATCTGATATGATCCCCTCGCTCTTGGACGTGGATACTCCCTCATCATCAAAACCGGGCCTTGACACAGTTGTAGCGCCTCTTTGCCGCTCTCCCTTAGTTTGCTTGCGTGTCTGACCGTGTGTAAGTCTTATTAATAAGTGCCAAGTGAAACGTGTGATGGCTGGCAGCAGGAGATGGCTTGGGTGGTGCAGTGCAGGCTGGGCGCGCCAGCGGCAGAGGGGGCGGGGGTTGTTGGCACGAAGCGGTTTGTTGTCCGTAGCTGGAGGCAGGCTCCGCTATTCGGTTGTTGGTTTTCTGCCTTCTTCTTCCAGCGCTTCTCCTCCTCCCTCAGCGCAGACATTCCCACCAACCACACCACGCAACAGCACAACCCCTGCACGGTGCACTGCCTGCCGCCGCCGCCAGCACGCCCAGCACGAAGGCCTTCTTCCTTGCTTGCGCTGTGTTCGCGTTGCGCGGCACCCAAATGTGTCCACGGCGCGACGGAGACCCACTAGAAGCCGCCGAAACAGACCGCCGGAACCCCGGTGGGGACCCAAGCATGCGAGGCCACATGCGCGCGAAGCCTGCCTGGGTTCCCTTCCAAACTCTTCTTTGCCTGGCACACAAGGTGTTTCGGGGCAGTGCGGGGCGTGTCCGGTACTGCATGGGCCGCATGAAGCGGTCCCCACTGTCGCCTGTTGTTTAGCCCACCTATTGGCAAGGGAGTTGCCAAGGATTCAAACAACCTTCGTGCCCTCTGTGATCGTTCGGTTTTCAACAGCTGCTTGCCACCACTTGCACTGATGTGGCTGCATCGAATGCCCAGCCCCCATGGTCAGGCGCCCGGCCAGCACGGCGCTCATCATCAGCCGACTTGACGGGCTGCAAAGCCATGCCAAACCATCAAGAAGAAGAACCGATGGGGGGGAAAAGACCATGTAGCACGAACTCGTGACTGCAGGCATCCACCTAGTGCAGCCATCCGCCCACAGGCAGCCCACAGGGGGCTCAGCCATGTGTGCGTCACCGCCTGCTGTGCCGCTGAGCCCACCCGCAGCAGGTTCACGCACGGTGTGCACTTCTTGGACCACCTTTCTGTATGGCCACGTGCTCAGTCTGCTTCCGCGCCTGTTCCAGCCTTCCAAGAGGGCGGGAGAAACTGCCGCACCTTCTTCCTTGCTAAGATAGTTGTCTGCCCTTTTAATCACCCTGCATTCCGAGTAAAATCGCATACTGCTCTTCAGGGACGCTTTGCGGCCGGCTGTGGGCAGGCGCGCTCCCGCCAAAATGGAGGGCCTGCCCGCGCTGTGGGAGCAGCCGCCTGCTGCCTGGACTTTTATGCCCATTCAGCAGCAGCAGCCACACCAACAATATAATGCGCTCCTGGGGCCCTCCAGCTGGCCGCCGACAGCGGGCCTGGCAACGGGGTGGCAGACCGGCGCCGCCGCTGCCAGTGCTAGGGCTTCCGCGTGGGTGCCAGTGGGCCCTGCCGGCGAGCAAGCCCTGGCCCCGCAGCCGCTGGCGCCATGCAGCAACCAGCACACAGGCACGGGATGGCACCCCAATTCTTCTGCCCCAGCGCCACAAGCCCTAGCTGCACCGCAGCAGCTGCTGCCGTCTGGCGGCAGCCAGCCGGTAGCTCACAACGGGTGGCAGCCAGCACCCGCAACAGCAGCCTGGGTGCCGGCTCCTGCAGCAGCGGCAGCAGCAGCCCCTCCCGCAGGCTGGGCACCGGTGTTGAGCGGTGCAGCGGCGGCAGCGCCCGCGGCAGGCTGGGTGCCGGTGTCGAGCGCAGCGGTACCACCAACACCTTCAGTGGCCTGGGTACCAGTCTCGGGCGCAGCGGACCCTCCAGCCCTGGCACCAGCCTGGCTGCCGCTCACATCGACAGCAGCAGCACCAGTCCCTGCAGCAGACTGGTTGCCAATGCCTGCAGCAGCGGCAGCAGGAGCAGCGGCGAGAGGACCAGCGCCCCCTGCCCCGACAGCAGCAGCAGCACCACAACCACCATTACTGCCTGCAGCAGCCTGGGCGCCCGCCGCAGCTACAGCGGCGATGCCAGCCCCCGCAGCCGCGCCCGCTGCAGAGCCCTTCAGCAGCGCTCAGCAGGCGGCAGCAGCGCGCCCGGCACCCGCTCAAGCCCCAGCGGCGGCGGCCCCAGCAGCACGCGAGGCGCCAGCGCAGGCCGCCGCGGGTGCTGAGGGCGGGGGCAAGGGCGCGCGCCGCCAGCCTGGCACGATGAGCCGGCAGCAGATGCGGCTGGCGCAGCGTCGGCAGCGTGAGGTTGACCAGGGGCGCATCAAGCGGATGGAGCAGCAGCTGGGCACACTGCGACAGCAGTTGGAGGTAAGAGGGGCGCTGACAGCGTGCGGGCAGGTTGCTAAGCACGAGGTTGCCGCATCCTCTGTGGCTTGCGCGGCGCAGCGCTCGAGGGCGGCTCGCTGCACAGCAGGCGCAGGCATTGGCCGCTGGCTGCCAGACAATGGTGCCATATTCGTCCGCCAAGCAGTCCTTTACCTGCCGCCGCTTTATGTCTCCTTCCCCATCCCTGCCTGCCCTTGCCCCTGCGCCTTGCAGAGCCTGTCGATGGAGAACCAGCACCTGAAGAAGCGGCAGGCGGCGCTGAATGCAACGCTGGAAATGCAACAGCAGCTGCAGGCGGCGGTCAAGTCGGTGGCGGCGGGCAGCGCCAGCCTGGGCAGCGCCAGCGAGGCGGGAGAGGAGCAGGCACTGCTGGATTTCGACCTGGCTGGGTCTGCATTAACAGAGACAGCCTGTGATGATGAAGGGGAGGACAGTGCAGGCAGTGAGCTAGATGAGGGAGTGGTGGACAGCCTCATTGCTGAGCTGGCAGCCAGCACAGTGCAGGAGGCCAGCGGCGTGCACGGCGGCAACCCCGCGCCAGCAGGCACAGCAGCCAGCTACATCCAGCAAGTGCTGGCGGCGGCGGCAGGCGGCGGCGCGCCGTGGCAGGGCAGCAGCAGCGGCGGGCGGCCGGCTGCTGCCGGCAACGGCTGGTTCTTCGCCGCATCGCTGGCACAGCATGTGCAGTGGTACCAAAGCCAGGTGGGCTGGGGCGGGCCTGCTTTGCGGGGAGGAGGTTGGGCGTGTTTAATGGCATGCTATGGTGCGGTGCTGCTCTCAGGATCATGCGCTCCTGCGCCCAGCCTGGCTCCCCGCAGCCTGCCGTAAACCAGTCGCTCCTCAGCCCTCCCGCCCACACGTCCCTTCCTCCCCTCCCGCCTGCCCATCCCTTCTACCCCCTACCCCCTGCCTCGCCATCCTGCTCCCTGCTCCCGCATCTGCCCCTCCTTTCTGCTTCCCACACCTGCCGCTTGTCCCCCTACCTCCCCATCCCCCTCTCCCCTCCCCTTCCTCCACTGCCCACTCCCTGCCCGCCCGCCATCCACCCGCCCGCCTCACCCGCCTTGCAGGTCCAGCGCCTGTCGCAGCTGCTGGCTGTGCTGGAGGGCATCCCTCCACGGCTGCGCCGCTCTCTGGAGGACTACAAGCTGCATGAGGAGACGATGGACCTGGTGGCGGGCGTGCTCAGCGATGTGGTGAGTGCGGGGGCGGGGGGTGGTTTAAGGTTCAGAGTTGAGGATCTTTGGTTGGTCCGCGTGGGTGTATGGGTGTGTGTGGGGGCGGGCGGGTGCTGGGAGGGGCTGCAAGCTGCATGAGGGGACACTGGACCTGGTGGCGGGTGCGCTCAGCGGTGTTTGAGTGCAGGGGGGGTGTCTGCCTGGTTGTTTGGGTGCGTGAGAGGGCGGGCGGCTGCAGAGGGGTAATTCCCTGTATGAGGAGGCAATGTGCCTCTCATTCTCTCACCACCTTGGGTTGCTCACAAGCTCCGACCGCGCTTGCTTTGCACCTTCTCTGCCTCCCACACTTGACTTCGCTGCCCCCCACGCCGCTTGCCCTCTGCGCAGGACGACTGGACCATCCACATGGCTGCCCTGCGCCCCGAGGACTTTGGCACTGTGCTGCACAACAACCTGCAAGAGCTCCTGGACAGCGCTGGGCTTGTCGGCAGCAGCAGCGGGGCTGTCTCAGGCACTGGCCAGCCGGCACAGCCGCAGAGCAGCGGCGGCAGCGGCAACAGCGGCGGCGCGGCGGCCAAGCAGCAGCAGGAGCAGGAGCAGGAGCAGGAGCAGCAGCAGCAGCGGGAGTCTGTACACTGGCAGGAACTTGTGGTGGGTTCATACGAAATGGCTAGGGTTTATGGTGTGGTGTGTGTGTGTGTGTGTGTGCGGTGTGATTTTCGAGCTCTGCCACATGTGCACCGCACCGGCAGCCCCGCTTACTGCATGCTCCTCAGCTTGTTGCTCAACAGCCGCACTGTGTGCGCTTCAGGCCCGGCGGGCCGTATGTTGCAGCTGGACCTGCATCACCTGACCCGCCTGTGACGCCCTTGCAACCCTGCAGGAGGAGACGGCTTTCAGAACACTCCCCTGCAGGGCCAGACCCTGGAAGCCCACCAGGCGCCTTTCCCATGCTAACACCTCCCCGGGCCCCTGGCCACTGACTCCATTTTCTCACTGTTGTGTACCCCCGCAGGAGGAGCTGGCGCTGACTCCCCAGCAGGAGCAGACCCTGGAAGCCCACCAGGCACTGTTTGAGCAGCGGGCGGCGCAGCTGGAGGAGAGCAAGGCGTTTGTGCTGGCGGCGCTGGCGGATGCGGCGCAGCGGGACGACAAGGACGCGGCGCTCGACCTGCTGCAGGTGAGGGGAGGGGAGGGGGAGGAAGGGGGGCTCTTAACAGGTGGGAGATTGCCAACAGGAACTGCAAGGTTCAGGCGTAGGGCTGGGGGCTGGGGCTGGGGCTGGTCCAAGGTGCTACAGCTTTGTCGGGGGAGACGGGGCTGGGGCCGTGGGGAGGACAAGCCGATGAGGCATGCGGCGTGCTGCAGGTGGGCAGGGATGGCGAGGGCTGTGGCAGGCGCTGGCATGCCAGAAGCATGTGTTGCGGCAGCATGACGCACCTGCTTACTCCTCCCCCGCTGCCCTCTTACTTTCGCCCCCGCAGGGCGCCGAAGCGCTGCGTGTGTCGCTGCAGCACGACATGCTGCTCAAGGCCCCCGTGATGATCAGCCTCCGCAAGGTGCTGTGCCGTGCTGCGCCGTGCTGCGCCGCGCTGTGCTGTGCTGCGCCATGCTGTGCTGCGCCGTGCTGTGCTGCTCTATACTGTTCTGTACTGTGGTTAGGTAGCTGGCTGCAGCGGAGCGTCGAGGCGGGGTCTGGTGGCCAGGAGGCCGGGGGTGGAGGTCTGGCGGTCTTGCTGTTGCTGCCAAAGCGACACCCAACAAATCAGCAGTCAACCCCTCAGTAGCTGCATGCCCCTCGTCCCTCTGTGTGGTGCAGGTCCTCACGCCGCTGCAAATGGCGGGGCTGATTGTCAAGTGCTGGCCGTTCTACTCGACAATGGTGGGTTGCACAGGGAGGGAGGGAGGGAGGGCGGGGGGTGGAGGGTGGTTCTGTGACGGGGACACTTGGGCGGGGCTCACTAGAGAATGTGTGTGAGGAGCTGGCTCAAGGCGGACTGCGGTGGGCAGGCACGGCTGGCGACAGCAACTCGCTCTGCTCTGCGTGGCTGCGCTCACCCGCTTGCACACGTTGGTGCCCTGTGCTGCCCGCAGAAGAACGTGAGCCGCGCGCACAAGCAGCGGCGGCTGGCGGCGGCGCACATGCACCGCCGCTGAGCGGCTGTGAGAGCTGCCCTGGGCTGCTGCTGTCGCTACAGCTGCCCACACGAAACCCGAGCGCGAATAAGAACCAAACCTTGAACTCAAGCCTACAACCATCCAATTTCTTTACAGTTTCCTCTTTCATTCTTTGGCCGGCGTCGTAGCAGCACACCACTTGTAGTTGCCTTGTAATACCACCCCATTTCGTTGCTCACTGCGGCTGTACTGCTGCTTACATGGGGGCGTGGGCGCCCTGCTGTGAATACAGGGGGGCCCGAGTTACCAGGGCGTACCGACTTTAAGCTTGGAACAGAAGGTGTACGGGTTGTGTAAACGTACTGCACACAGGCTGCCAAAGGCCCAGCCAGATGGGGACACAAGTGTGGGGTTGGCATGCTGTGAGAGAGGGGGGGGTGGGGGGCGCGGGCGGCTAGCGTACAGGGCAGGGCAGCGGCGGGGAGGGCGGGCAGGCCGGGCGGGCGCTAAGGCAGAGGGGGTGCAAATGAAAGGGGGGGTGTTGGGCTGGGGTTGGGTTTCCTGGGGAGGGCGGGTGAAGCAGGGGAGTGGAGACTGGAAGAGTGCGGTGTACGCAGGGAGAAGAGGCAGGGTGTGAGAGCAGTGTGGCAACAGGGGGCGAGAGAGAGAGAGTGGGAGAGAGAGAGAGAGAGAGAGAGTGCTGTTGGTTGAAAAGGGAAGAAGAGGGGATGACGCACCAAGGCCAGGCAGGCGCAGGCGTGGTAGCGGCCTTGGGCAAGGAGGCAGCACGGCGCCGTGCACTGCAAGCGGCAGCGGCAGGCTCCATGCGCCACGTCGCGGGGGGGATGCACGTGGCTGCACGTCCAGCAGCAGGCCAGCCGCAGGCCCCAGGTGTGTTCAGCCGCCGCTCAGGCGTTGAAGGCGGCGTTGCCGTTGTGCGCCGACTCCCCGGGGATGCTGCCGCTGCCCTTCTCTGCGGCCTCGATCTTGCCGTCGGTGGAGGGGTCGGAGGGGGAGGGGTGGGCGGCCGGGGTGTCGATGTGCTTGGATCCCATCGCCTTGCGCAGCGCCTCCTCGTACGTCATCTTGCCATCTGCACAGAGAGGGGCAGGGAGGGATGCAGAAGGAGAAGGAGGTGTCGCAAGTCGGTGGGATCCAGAATTGAGTGTGGGTCGCGGGTGGGGGCAAGGGTGGGGCAACCGGCAGGTGCAACGTGGAAGACAGCGCTAGTAGGGTGGGTGCACGCTCGGGCGGGCGGTGGGCCAGACAGGGGCGGGCGGGCAGGCGGCCCTTCCACTTGGCACCCACCCATGTCGCAGTTCCAGCCGGGGAGGGGCATGAACATGGAGTAGGTGGAGCTCCAACGCTGGTACAGGTTGTAGCCTGCACACGGGACGGTGGCAGGGGACACGAAGCAGGGGGGTGTGGGATGGCTGGTGTCAATAGAGGACAGGAGTCGAGGGGGGCATGCAGCAGCAGGCACGTGTAACGGAGCCTAGTGCCAGATGCACCGAGCATTCGTTCCCTCTGCAAGGCGCTCCCTATGCACGGGCAGCTTCAGGGTGATGCGCATGTCCCCAGCTGGATAGGGTGTCCACGTGGCCTCAGGCCTGCTCGGGGCACACCCACCTGGCCAGCTCTTCTGGAAGTTGAACAGCTGGTAGGTGAACAGCTTGGTGACGAGGTAGGCGCCGATGCCGCCGACAATGCCGTAGGCAATGTTGTTCGTGGTCACCATGATGGTGGCGGTCTGGGAGGGGCAAAGGGTAAGAGGGGGAGGAAGGTGGGGCCGCGAAACGTGGGGGCCAGCTGAAGGATGGTGCACCTTGTGCGCACGCTGCGACTCAGTTGCTTCCGGCTTGATTTCCTGCTGGCTTCCTGAACAGCACGCTGTCATGTGCAATATGCACAGCATGCACAGCACGCACGGCATGCAGAGCGGCGTGACATGACGCACGTCTCCCCCTGGAGCCACCCCCCGCCACTCACCACCAGCACTGGGATGACCTCGGAGTAGTCCTCCCACTGGATGTCGGGGATAGCACTGCAGGTTGATAATATTTAAGGGGAGGGAGGCAGAGGGCAGGAGAGTGGGCGGGCAGGTGGGCTGGGACAGGCGTGGGTGAGGAGGCCCCACCAGTTCAGACCACTCATTCGGACCTGGCAACGATTAGCACTCCGACGAGTACCAACACAGGTCCTGTTGCAATCTGCAGGGGGCAGTTGGGAGCGGCAAAGGTTGCTTATGGCATGGCAGCCACTTGGCAGAGGTCGCCGACCGCTCATCGCAACCTCCGCTGCCCAGCATAGCAGCCTGTCCACGCCTCAGCAGGCCCAGCACAGGCCACCCACCGCGGGGATCTGTCCGAACAGCGGGGAGAGGAAGGAGGCGGCAAAGAAGAGGATGCCGGCGATGACAGCCGCAAAGCCCGTCCTGCCTCCCTCCCGCATGCCTGCCGCTGACTCAACATAGCACACAATGGCTGCAGGGGAGGGGGGGGCGGGCGGGGAAAGGAGGCACAATATTGACAGCAAAGTAGAGAGTCTTTGGTGATTGCAGTAGCGGCACGCCGCAGCCCGAACGCAATGGCGTGAGCGGCCAATCATCCAACTCTGCGACAAGCTCTCCCATGCCTCCCAGGCCAGCCAGTAAGGGCCCTCGTCAGAGCTGCCCAGCTCCCATGCAACCTCTCCCATGAGCATCAAAGGCCAGCTCATCGAAACAACTCACCAGAGCTGCCCAGCTCCCATGCGCATCCCAAAGGCCGATAGGGTTAGGGGTAGGGTAGCCCACATCGATGCATTCAATCATCTCATCACATGCCACCTCTCCCATGCACATCCCAAGGCCACTTCATTCCATCAACTCACCAGAGCTGCCCAGCAGGCCCGCCATCATGGAGGCCACGGCGTCAGACATGAAGGCGATGTTGGAGTTTGGGATGTCGCCTGCGGGGAGCAGGGGCAAGGAGGGGAGGGAGGGGAGGGTGTAAAGGGTCAGAAAGGAGGCAGGGCGGAGCTACAACGGGATGCGGTACAGGCGAGCAGGCGGACCTCACAAAACCCCCACCCCACCCCACCACCACACAACACGCAAACACCACACACACACCCAGAACACAACCCCACACACACCTGCCAGCACACACAGCACACAGCACGCAGCACACACAGCAGGGCGCCTCACCCGCCTCGTTGAGCAGGCCGCTCATCTGTCCCAGGGAGCAGAAGGTGATGGCGGAGCCAATAAAGTCAAGGTCTGCATGGGGATGGGGGGCAGGGGCAGGCAGTGAGGCAATAATGTTCGGTCAGGACAGCAAGGTGTGCGTGGGAATCGTGAGGGCGGGGACGCGCACGCGGCAGGGAGCAGTGGACACGGGTCTGTCTGCCGGGGGGAGGCAGCGGCTGCCCAGAGTGGATGGAGGCTCACACTGGCCCCAAGCACGCTGCGGCGACCGAGCAACATGAGCACAGCACACACAGCACAGCACGGCACAGCACAGCGTGGGTGGAGGCTCACAGAGGAAGGTGACAAAGGCGCCAATGAGGGGGCCCACTTGGCCGCTCCAGTCGAAGCTCAGGGAGCCGGCGGTCTCTGCAGGCAGCCAAAGAGAGCGAGGGCAGGTGTGTGAAGGGCAGGCGCCGGTATGATGGGCAAGCTTGTGCCTCGTAAGGCTGTGAGGGGCAGGCATGGCCGGTGAGAAGGGCAGACCGCGAGGAGCTGCGCAGGCTCAAGCTGCATGAAAAGGCACACCCGGCAAGGCCCGCTTTGGGCACATGGTGAGGGGCACTCGCCGGTGAACCTGGGGGCGGGGGCCACCTTGCCAGGCCTTGCCCCGGGCACGCAAGCACGACACCGCCCACACGGTTGGGCCTGCTTGTAGTGAGGTTGATTACGCTCATATGACACCCATCTCCCAATCCCAATACAAACTCTTGCCCAGTGCCCAATCCAGAAAATGCACTCACCGCTGAACTTGGGGGCGTAGGCCACCTTGTCGGGCACCAGGCCTCCCTCGGACACCTTCTCCGGGAAGACGATCCAGGAGATGAAGGTGGTGAACAGGGTGCCCATGAGGAAGGCGCCGGGCACGTTCCACAGCATCAGGATGGCTGTGAACACCAGGCCTCCCACGGCCAGCCAGGGGCAGACGGGGCCGTAGGGCGGCAGGTTGAGCAGCATGGTGCAGCTGCAGGGGTGGGGGGCGGGGCGAGATGGGTCGGGAGGGTGCCAGTGAGCGCGGTGTGCAGGGGCACCCAGTGCAGATGCGCATCTTGCACCAAACTGGTGCATCAACCAGCCAGGACAACTCATTTCATCCCTGACGTGTTGATGCAAGGTGCAGGAGCCGGCCCCAGCCTGCATCGTGATGCAGCCCACCTGTTGAATCCGATGCCGGTGTGCACGCTGCCATCCCCCCAGCCGGAGGGGCCGTACTGGGTCTCGGTGTTCAGGCGGGTCAGGTTGGGGTATTTGTCTGCCACAATGACTCCCTGCGGGGGGCAGGGTGGCAGGGCAGAGACGGGAACCAAGCAATCGGTCAACCAGTCGGGATGTTTGGAGGTACAAGCGTGCCAGCTCGCGGCCGTCAGCAGGCAGGTCACACAGCCTGGCACGCGCCGGTGCTTGCTGCGCTGCCGCCGTCATGTGCCCTGCTTCTGCTCAAGCCTGGCAGTTCAGAAGTGCCCATCCAATCCAGGCCAACTGCCCCCCCCGACTCACCATGCCCCTCCAGCCGACAATCATGATGAAGAGGCCGATGCCGACGGCGCCGGCAATCAGGATGCAGCGGGGGATGCGCCTGCAAGGAAAAACAAAAGGAACATGTAAACTATCTTCCTCCCAGTCCTTCTTATTGGGGTTCTGTTTGTGTGTGCGGGCACGCGGGAGTGCAAACAATCAAAACAATGGAGGTATGCAAAAGTTTGCTCCGGTGTGCACACCCCACCTGAGGATGATGGCGCGCAGGCCGGTGATGCACACTATGAAGAAGACCAGGCCCTCCAGGAAGGTGGCAGCCAGGGCCTTTTGGTACGCAATCTGCAGCGGGGAACAGGCAGGGGAGCAGAATGGTCGGCGGGGGGTGTGAGGCAGGGGCGTGCCTGGCGGGGGGTGCCAGGAGTGAGGCGAGGCGATGCCCGCCGGCAAATTGCACTATTGGCGCTCAACTTCACTTGCACAAGCACTCGTCGGCCCCTGAGGCTCAAAGGCTGGCCCCTGCATGCTTGCAACGCAGCCCTCCCGCCTGCATCTGCACACCGAGTGTTCACAGGAAGGCGCACCTTGGAGCCGAGGCAGGTGTTCTTGGTGCCAAAGCAGGGGCCTGCAGGTGGCGGGAGGATGCACGGCACCGGGGCTTTGCTGAGCAGGCTATGGGGCTGTGGCAAGCACATGGCAGCGGGGCACTGAACCTGGGGGGGTTGCGTGTAAGTGCATGCATGCTGGCTGGCTGGCATGCTGGCTGCGACGTGACGCCGCATTCCAAGCCCCCCTGATCCCCCACTCAATGCCGCACCCAGGGTGCTGTATTGATCACAACGTGAGCTCGGAGTGCAAGCTGAATGTGGCCCGCCCGCCCTCACCTGGGTTCTCAGCGGTCCCAACTTGGTCCACAGTCTGCTGGCCATCAGCGCCCTCTGAGCAGCTGCAGGCAAAGGGGGGTGCATGGGAGATGAGGAGGGGTCAGCCGGGCGGGGTGGGTGAGTGGAAGGGGGAGGGGATGCTCAGCCCAGGCGGCAGGGCCAAGGCTGCTGTGCCTTGCTCCTCGACATGCCCCGAAATGGCGCCTGGGCACGCAGGGACAGTTCACATTCATGCATGCATGGGCACACTGTGCGTGGGCTGGGCTGCGGGCTGGCTGGTGGCGTGTGGCTCTCACGTGCAGGGCAGGCCGGGGCAGGTGGTCTGGTCGTTGGGGGTGAAGAAAGCGTTGGCGCCGCACACTTGCTGACCAAGCACAGAGTCCACAAAGTATGTGTTGGTCCTGTGTCATCCAAAATTGGGGGGGAAGGAGAGGGGAAGGGAGGGTTGAGGGTGAGAGGGGAGGTGTGCGTCATGGCTGTGCACGCATGGCAGGCAGGACGTGTGGGCCGCACCCCAAACGAGGCTCCCAGGCAGGCAGGTAGGCAGACCCCTTGCTGTGTGACCCCAGCAGCAAGGGGCGCCCAGGCCCGGGGCTGTGCCGGCAGCAGCAAGCAGCAACGCGAGTGCACGGGGACAGGGCGGGCAGCAAAGGCAACTTGTGGGGCAGGCAGGGCAGGCAGAGGGGCTCACCCTAGCTGCACGCCCAGCACCCAGGGGTAGTTGCCAAACAGGCCCATGGTCAGGGTGCCAGCACCGGAAGAGATACTGCAGGCAGGAAGGGGGTGGGCAAGGAGGGCAAGGTGAAGGCAAATGTGTGGGGTTCCACAGAGCAGAGCAGAGCAGAGCAGAGCAGAGCAGACACTTTGGATGCCATGAAACCAAGGCGGTGGCAGGGCAAGGGCAGGCAAGTGAGGGGCGCGACGGGCTTGCTGCCGGCACGGAGCCAGTGCAGGCAGCGGGGCACTCACGCAGTAGCGAGCGCCACATCGGTGGGGGGCATGCCTGCGTGGGGGCAACAGGGGAGGGGGGCGGTTGCGGTTGCCATACCGTCCTCCTCCCAGGACCAGCCATGCTGGCAGGTGGGCAGGCAATGCACGCGGCAAGCAGGCAGGCAGGCAGGCAGGCAGGCCATTCAGGGCGAGCCAGTGCTGCTGGCAGTGAGCTGGGGTGGGGGGAGCAGGGGGCAGGGTGTGGCACGGCTGCGGGGGGCTGGTCTCAACTCACCGGTGTTGTATCCGGATCCCGCGCCACTGCAAGTTGGGAGGGGCAAAGCAGGGGAGGAGGGAGTCGGCTGTCTGCACGAGCAGGGTCCAGGTGGCGAGGCTGCCTGCCCAGCAGGGCAGGCCAGGGCCGGCAGGGCGGGCCCGGCTTTCTCCGAGCGGCGCTGCGCCGCGCTGCGCCCCGCCCGCCCTCTGCAAAGAGGGCGTGCCCCTCCTCAGCCAGTGCAATGCCCCCGACTTTCCCCAGCGCCCCACACACCGCCTGGGGATGCCCCCTCCACGCCCCCCCTTCCCTCACAACACAGGCCGGCTGCGCCCCTGACCTGAGGATGACGGGGTTGAGGAGGACGGAGAAGACGGAGACGAGGAAGAGGACGAGGCCTGCACGCACCTCGCGGGTCACAGTGGAGCCGCGCTCCTTGATGCGGAACTGCAGCGGGAGGGAGGGAGGGAGGGAGGGGCCAGAGTGCGATGAGACGTGAGGTTGGTGGTTTCGCTGGGGGCGCGCCTCTTGGTGCGTGCGGAACTGCAGCGGGGCTGGGAGGGAGGGGGGGAGATGGTCGGTTTGGGCAGGGCAGAATTGCCGGGGCAACGGAGGGCAGGCTGGTGCGCAGGCTGCGCTGCCCCAGGCTGGGGGAGGGAGGCACCAAACCAGGAGCTGGGTAGGTGGAGATGGTAGGGGACGCCAGCTGGGCAGGGGCAATGCTGACGGGGGCAGGCGTGCGGGCCATATGATTGCCTGACAGCCCCCTGCCGCCCTGGACCACCCCATCCATTGGCGCTGGCGCTACCACGGGCGCACCCCAAGTCAAAGAAGAGCCCGCAGGTGCGCCAGTGGCGCGTGGCCCCCCTGAACCCACCTTCCACTCAAACCATCCGCCCAGGCTGCGGTCCTTGGGGAATGGCGCGGGCTTGAACTCATCGAAGAAGCCCATGGCTGGAGGCTGTGCTGCAGAGGTGGCGGGGGAGGAGCAGTGGGGAAGGGAATGGGACAGGGCAGGGAGCAGCGGCGCAGAGCAGAGGGTTCATCGGTGGCGGCGGCGGTGGGCGGGTTGTGAGGCCGGGCCAGGCAGAGGGGAGGCCACAGACCGGCTTCAGCGCGGGCTGCAGCAACAATGCAGGGTGCGAGCCGCGGGAGGCGCGGACCATGCAAGGCGCAATGAGCTTGAAGAGGTGCTGGCCCCTGCTGGACGGGAGGTGAGCCCTCCCGCAAGCTATCACGTGCATGTCAACTGAGGGAACCAACCTGGACTCGTGCAGCGATCGGCAAGGTGAGCTGCACGGCTGGCAGCGGCTGGCGAGAGATGGCTGGACTGTCGCCCTGGTCCCCCTTTACCTCCCCTTCAGTCCGGCTTGCATGAATGCATGGGAGCCGGCCGGAAGCTGTGCCAGGTTGCCTAGGGGCCAGCCCTGAGCTTGGGAGTCGGCCGGAAGCTGGGCTGATGTGGCAGGGCCGCACAGTGGCAGGGCATGGGAAAGGATGGCGGAGGCCCTTTCCTGGCGTAGTGCCTTCGACAACATCATCTGGCACACTGGGGAGGTGAGACACTTGCCAGGCGGGGGTACGGCCGGGGCCCTCGCGCAGACGCTTGCAGCGCGCCAATCCTCGTAAAATGGAAGCCCACAGCTTCGGCACGCAACATCATGCTGCCCGCAGGATGGACGGTTCTCGCGCCTGGGCTGACCGGTCTGCAGTGGTGGCGGGCGCCGATGGCGCCGACGGGCCGCTGGCTGGGCTGGCGTTTGCCGCCAAGGACTGTTTCGATGTGAGCACCACACATAGGCGTGGCGTGCGCTGAGTCCAGATCGGGTTTCTGGAGGCGTTGCAGAGGATCAGATCTGTATCACATGTGTTACGCCCTGCTCCGTGTTTGCCCCCCCGCCCCTGTGCAGGTGGCAGGGCACCGCACCGGGTTGGGCAACCCCAGCTGGCGCAAGGACCACCCGCCCCCGCAAGCCACCGCGGCCGCAGTCCAGGTGAGCACGCATTAGCCCTCCTGCTTGATACCCCGGAAAGGCAGTCAATCTGTGTCTCGCTGGGCGTCTCCCTCACCGGGCCACCCAGGCATGCACGCCACAAGTGCGCGCCCCCTGCTGACCGCCCTACCGCCGTCCCACTTGGCCCACCTGCCACCTGCAGGCCCTGCTGGGCGCAGGCGCCAACCTGGCAGGCAAGTCGTCCATGACTGAGCTCGCTTACGACTTCTCGGGGGAGAACACTTTTTATGGGACCCCCGCCAACCCGGCCGCTCCAGGCCATGCCCCGGGCGGCAGCAGCAGTGGCTCAGCGGTGAGGCGGGTGGGAGGCCAGGCCGCCCAGTGCGCACGTGTGTGGGTGGGGAGGGCAGATGATGGGTTGCCTGCGTCATGCCAAAGCACCAGGCGTGCTCTTCGGGGGCCTGTGCACCTTCGCGCCGCCGCCTCAGTGCCACTCTCTGCTCTGCGCGCCTCTTGGCCCGCCACCCTGGCAGCCCAGGCTGCCCCCGTCAGCCCCAGCCAGGGGGGCAAGCCTGATCAAGCCGTCCGCTGTCTATTACATCGCTCCCCGTCTGCAGGTGCTCGTGGCAACAGATGAGGTGGCGTTTGCGCTGGGTGGCGACACCGCCGGCTCTGTGCGGGTGCCCGCCTCCTTCTGCGGCGTGTTTGCCTGCCGCCCCACCCACGGCAGGGTCAGGTGAGGCGCGGCCTGCCTGTGATCCCTGCCTGCCTGCTGGATCGGCACCGGACGCTTACTGCCTGCAGGCGCGCTCGCCCGGAAATGGATGCCATGCAGAAGCTGCACCATGACCTGCAGTACCGCGTCCGCTCACACAGCGCCCCTGCCTCTCCGCCAACCCTGCAGCATGGCGGGCGCGGCCCCCCTGGCGCCCTCCTTTGACACAGGTGGGGCCGGCGCATTCAGACTGGGATTGGTTGCGATTTGGGTCTGTATGTCAAAGGATGGGGGTGGCCCAGTGTCATTGAGCACCTCTCGCCCTAGCAAGAGCTTGTCACTTGCGCCCAGCTTGCCTCACAGCGCCACTGCACCTGCCTGTGCTCACTAACCCCCGTCGCCCTGCTCCCCTGTGTGTCTGCTGCACTGCAGTCGGCTGGTTTGCGCGCGACGCGCCGCTGCTGGCGGCCGTCGGCCGCACGCTGCTGGCCGCCAGCGGCAGCGGCGCGCCCAGCCAGCAGCAATTTGGCAGCAGCTGGGAGCTGCTGGTGCCACAGGCAAGTGCAGAGTTTGATGCCGACTGGGAGGTGGACAGACCCCTGCCCACACACCACTGCCCCTTCCCGTACCGCCACTGCAGGGCGAGTGCAGTGCTCCTCTCTCCTCGCCTGCTCAAAGGGACAACCCCCTTCGGCTCTGTATGGTCTGTGTGCAGGATGTTCTGGAGCTCTGTGACCCCTCGGTGGCCCAGCACTTCAGCACGGCCCTGCTGGAGCCCCACGGCGAGGCGCTGGCGGCGGCGGGCGGGGCGGGCGCGCCACGCCACGTCACCCTGGCTGACGGCAGCACTGGGGAGCTGGCCTCCTGGACGGACGCCTTTGCTGCCCTGCATGTGAGCGGGGCCTCCCCCCTGTTCTCTTTAATGCTGTCCACCGTGCTTGCTCTCCCTGCCCTGCCGGATATGGCAGCTGCAGCACTCTCGCAATGTCACGAGGGCTTGCTTTGACTTCTGTCCCTCCTGTGCCGTCGGACCGTGCCTTGTGCGGCCGTCTGACCGGGCCTCCCTGCGTGCCCGCTCGCCTCCCCTTACCCCTCTCATGTCCCGTGCCGTGCCGCCCTGCAGGGCAAGGAGGTGTGGGAGACTCTGGGACCCTGGTTCAGCGGGCCCAAGAAGCCAGTGGTCAGGTGAGGCCAGGCTCGGTGCCAGCATGGTTGTTGGGAGTCGAGGAAACTCGCGGCTACTTTTACTCCGCGGGCCTCCTTTCTATGCTTGTCAAGACGGCGAGGGCGCATTGGCTGCTGGACCGCAGCGTGCACTGCGTGACTGCTAGCACTCGTAGGCAGCCAGTCGAGCACCCAGGGTCCACCATTGTTCCTCTTCTGTGCTCTTCTTCACCCCTCCTTTTCCTGGCCCCCCTACACGCACCGCAGCGCGCCCATTGCGCAGCGCCTCAAGGCAGCCAGCCTGGTCACCGAGCGGCAGGCTGCGGCAGCCCAGCAGCACGCGGACGCAATCGCCGCCCGGCTGGGAGACCTGCTGGGCAGCCACAGCGTGCTGCTCATGCCCGCCACGCCTTTCCCAGGTAATGGGCAGCCCCCTCGGCATGCATGGGACACCTGGATTGCTTGCCACGGATGAGTTGGATTGAAGCTCAGACCGGCTGCTTGTGCGCTGCCCTACCAACATCCCAATTTGTGGTGCACATGCTACTCGTACAGCACTCTTCCCCAACCCCTGATAAGAACACACACTTACCACCCCCGCTCCCCACCCCAAAACACTGCCCCGCAGCGCCCCCAGTGGGGTCAAACCTGGAGGCCCAGCCGGGAGCAGTGCAGCGCCTGATGGCACTCACCAGCATCGCCAGCCTGGCGGGACTGCCGCAGGTGCGTCTGACAGGGTGGTGCCTGGGGGGCAGGCAATGCGCGTTGCTTCGTGTCTTGGGTGCGAGGTTACCTGGCACCGCCTGCACGGCTAGAAAGCTAGAAAGCCGGAAAGCCGTGGCCCTCCCAATGGCGGCGCCTGGGAGCCAAGCACGGCGCCCTCCTGGCAAGCTTGGCAATGCAGGGTGGCCCTCTGTCTGCTGACTGCTGCGCCGGGTGACGTGCCCCTGCTGGCTGCTGCAGATCTGCCTCCCGCTGCTCACCCTGCCGGACGGCCTGCCCATGGGCGTTAGCATCATTGGCCCCCGCGGCTCAGGTGGGCAAGCATGCTGCCAGCCCGACGATGCTGTGCCATCATGCGCATGACAGACATTGCCCCCTGCCTTGCCCCTACTTGGCACGAACCCTGAAAGCTGCCCTGGGAACGCCCATGGCCCTCCCAACCTTGCCCTTCTCCCCGCCCCACAACACTGGCTCGCTTACCTCCTGCAAGTGGCGCTGGTGTAACATTGACCACCTCCCCTTTCCCGCCCCACTACTGTGCCCTTCTCTCCCCCACCTCATACCCCCCGCCTTGCCCTCTCACCCTGCAGATGAGGCCCTGCTGGCTCTGGCCGAGGGGCTGGCCGCGGCTGTCACCGGGCAGGCGGCTGTAGAGGCGGCCAATGGAACACACTTCACGCCACCCGTCTGCGCCGCCATGCTGCCCCCAGGGCTGGACGATCCAAAGGTGGGGCGGCGGGAGGGGCAGTGGCATGCATGTGGGGCCAGGGACCGTCCAGCGGTGGTGATAACTGGGCGTGCGGGGCAATGCGCAGCACTTGTCTCTTTGAATCTGTTGATGAAGTGCTTTCACACTGCCCTCAGCCACAGCATCTGTGTCTGCCACGCTTGCTCTGTGGCAGGCCTGCGCTTCGAAGCGTTTTGCTGCATATCCGTGCCATTCTGGGGGAGGTGGTGTTTGGAAGGTTCATCGTTCAGCCCACCCCCGGCCCCGGGGCGTGCACCCACCTGGAGGACCACGCCCGCTTTTGCCTGCCACTTAATCCACATGCTTTGCCTGCTGCCCCGATCTGAGCCAGGTCTGGCGCCTGCGCTTCATCGTCCAGTCCACCCTGGCTCCTGGGCGCACGATGGAGGACCACGCCCGCCACCTGCCCGAGCACCACGCATACCTGGCAGACCTGCAGGCCAAGGTGGGGCGGGCTGCCTGCTTGCCAGCACGCATGTTTAAAGGTGCATGCATACTTGCAGGTGCATGCGCCTACCGGCAGACCTGCAGGCCAAGGTGGGGCAGGCTGGCTGGCTGCATGTATGTATGAATGCATGCATGTGTCCACCTTTTTGTCCTGCTGCTGGAGCTGTGCACAGCAGGGACTTTGTCACGTCACCAACCTTTCCTCTCTTCCCGTGCCCCCTCGCCTCCCTGCAGGGCCTGCTGGCCTTCATGGGCCCCTTCCTCACGCTGGAGGCCCACGACTGCGGGGACGGCATGTTCTGCCTGCGGGCGCGGGATGCCGAGGAGGCGGCGGCCATCGTGGCGCGCAACCCCTTCCACCGTCGCGGCATCCGCACCGCCACGGTGCGCCCCTGGCTGGAGAAGATCCTCAGCTGACGTGGCGGCGCTGACGTGGGGGCATAGTGCGCCCCTGGCTGGAGATGATACTCGGCTGACGTGGCGGTGCTGACGTGGCGGTAGAACGCGCCCTTGGTTGGAGAAGAGCCTCAGCTGATGTGCCACTGCCGCAACCCCTTTCTGGACGTTCCGCATGTTTGATTGTGCGTCCTCTTTTGTAGTTGACTTGAGAGAGCCTAAAGCTAGCTGATCGGTTCGGGATGGTGGTTGCCGCCTGCGACCAGGCCACACCATTACCCCTTTCCGTCTTGATCCATCCTTGCCTCGTGCACGTTTTGGCGATTGGCCCTTGTGTGCACGTACAACTGTATTGACTTATATGTATTCTCTTGCTGCATGCCCTGTAAAGCCGAGGCTCTTTCGGCAGCGGCAGCACAGCAGGCTTGCGCATGCAGGCATGGCGGGGCCAAGGGAGGGGAGGAGGCACTGCCAACCTATGCAGACGAACCCAGAAAGGCTACGCAAGACGTGGCAGCAGCTTGTGCGGGGCGCTCATGAGGCCTGATCAGGGAAGGAATCACACTTCAGGCCCGTTTAGCAGCGTTGTTTACCAGTACAAAGCTCCACGGGCATAGCACTTTCGAGTTTGTTTGACCAGCAGCGAAGTGGCCCGGGCGTTCCCTCACAGGTACAGATGTTGGGATTGCAGAAGTCAAAGCACAACAATGCTAACAGCTACGGAAGGAAGCTGCCAAGAATGTTCATGCTCAGGCCGCCCCCTCTGGCAGCGGCCTCACAGTCAAACATATGTCACAGGTAGGTCTTTTTTCTGGCAAAAACTATAAAGAGCATTTGGTTGACTGTATGTTGAAATTGAAAGGTGCACATGCTCAGGCCGCCCCCTCTGGCAGCGGCTCACAATCAAACATGACCTCCTTCATGTAAGCCTCCCCCACGGCCGGCCCAAAGGCCGCCTCCAGCACGCGCCGCGTCTTGTCGTTCTCCAGCTGCTTGTCGCAGTAGCGGCGGTGGCCGGCATGCAGCATGGCCAGGCGGCGGCGCTGCGCGGGGCTGACGGGGTGCGCGATTTTTGCAATCTGCGAAGGGAGGGGAAGAGTGGATCAGGGTGTGTGTGAGGAAGGGAGGCGCTGGTGAAGTCATAGGGCGCGCACTTTGGCTGTCTGTGACTGGGATGACCGCCCCCATGCCCAGGTCCCATCCCCACCATCCTGCCCCAGCTGACCCAGAGATATGGTGGGCTGCCCATGCGGGTTAACAAGGCTGCCAAGGCTGGTTTGGAAGGCTGCACATGCGCGTAAGGAGGCTGCCCATGCAGGCATGGCAAGCGGCGCGTGCAGGTGTGGCAGGTTGCCCATGCAGGCACGGCCGGCAGCCCCACCTGCACGTGCAGCTGCGTGAGGGCCAGCGCGTATTTGAGGAAGCGCCCCAGATCCTCGCTGCTCTGCGGGCGCATGATGACGCAGAGCGGCGAGAAGATGGCCTTGCCCCAGTCGGGCACCCCCCGGTTGCTCTCCAGCTGGTACTTGGCTTGCAGCTCGCTGCAGCAAGGAATGGCAGTGGTGTAAAGGGTGTGATGGCAGGGGAAGGCTGGTGGGAGGGTACGCCACGGTTGTTTTGCGAGCTGCTGCTCGGCTTGCAGCTCACTGTAGGGTCTGACACGGGATGGGAGATGAACAGGCACGGGAGGTCAGTGGGGCAGGGGCGGAGGTCAGTTTGGGGAGGAGGCAGCGGTGCGACCTGCAGCCGGCATTGTGCATCGAGCACATCACGCATAGGTCTTGCGCACACTGCATCCATGTTGCCCTCAGGGTCGCATGTCTCGCCCAGTGCACAGCCCGAGGCGCACACCCGTCCCCGTCCAATTGGCTTTCGCACCCCCCACCGCCCCCCACCTGGCAATGCAGCGCAAAATGTGCCCCAAGGTGCACCGGCTCACGCAGTGCACACCGCCCCACACCGCCCCACAGTACCTGACGGGGTTTGAGTAGAAGGGCGGCAGCTGCAGGTCGGGTGTGAGGGGGCAGGGGTCCACTATCGCCAGGGACACCCTGCCCTCGTTGGCCACCAAATCCATGGACAGTATGGGCAGGTCGAACTGGAGGCGGGGGAACATGACGCAGTGGAAGACCTGCGCGGCAGAGCAGGGAGACGAGGGGGCACACGGAGAGTGCGGGCATGGGTGGATAGGGTGGGCGGGTCGAGATTGCGGCGGGAGAAGGTGACACAGTGGGAGACCTGCAAGGGGCAGGGTTTAGGTATGCGGGCAGATGCAAAGGGAGAGGGGGTACACATCATGCACCTGCTAGCTTCAACCCCGCCAATGCTGTGCCCACCTGCCACCTCGAGCCGCAGTCAGACCATGTGGGCCGCCTCACCTGCAGGCCGTCCTGCCGCACCGCCACCTCGATGTGAAGCTTGCGGAAGGCGCGGCTGGAGTAGGCGCGGTTCTCCAGCTGCAATCAACCAGCAATGTTGTGCGTGCGTGTGTGTCGAAGATTGTGATGCGTCGACATGTTGGACTTGTGTTGCAATGCCTAGCGGCACTGGCCGCTGCAATGAATCAACAATGCTACGCAAGAGAAAGAAGCACACAAGAGCGTCGTCGGCACGACTAAACGAAGCTGCAAGATAAACAAGCACACGCCTGCACAGCTGAAGCTGCATAACACACACACACGCGGCGCCCCCACCCCACCCCAGCCCCGCACCTGCAGGCGTGGGTAGTTGGGCGCCCCCTTCTCCGGGTCCTCCATCGACCGAAAGGAGAACTCGTCGCCACCCTCGGGGTCAAGTGAGTCGAGGTAGCGGAAGCGCTGCACGCGGGGGACACATAGATATGACGCTGGCTTGATAGGGAGGCCTAGCCAAATGAGGGGCCAATCAGGCTGCGGATTCGAAACGTAATTATCCAGTCATGTTGCTTGCTCCGAAGCCGCCGCCTGCAGCACGGTGCAAAGCATCTGCTCACAGCCACGCACACTTCATGCTACTACGGGAGTGCATGACACACACACACCTTCCCACTGTCCCCGCACCTCTGGCAGCTGGTACAGCTTGAGCTGGTCTTCTGGCAGCACCCCCCGCCAGCACCCCTCCACCTGTGGCAAGGACAAGGCAGGGACGCAAAGTGAGAAGGGGGCACCGAGCAGACCTGGTTCCAGGCGGCACACCACGCCGGAAGCCCTCCACCTGAGGCAAAGGAAGGTCCCAGAGTGGGGAGCGGGCACAGGGCAGATCTGGCCCCAGACAGCCACACCGATCCAGCACCCTGCAACATACCCTGCCGAGCCAAATGCGCGGCGGCAGCGGCGGCAGGCCCAGAAGCTGAGGCTGCGCAAGCCGGACAGCAAATGCAGACACATGCGCCGCCACAGACGCGCGATGTGCCGGCCTCGGAAGAACGAGTGTAAGCGCCCGGCCCTGCCCGACCCTGCCCGGCCCCGCCCTGCACTGCCCTGCCCCGCACTGCCCTGCCCCCACCTGCCCCCACCTGCCCCGCACTGCTCCCACCTGCGTGACCAGCTCCTGAATGGCGGGGCACAGCTTCTCGTTCAGCCGCCACCCGCTGGTGCCCATGATCTGAACAGCCTCTGCCCAGGTCAGGCGGCCCTCTGCAATTTGTATCGGGTGAGGCAAGCAAGACGGCAGGCAGGCGGATGGGTGGGGCTGAGCGTAACATTTGTCAAAAATGGCGGGCTGCGCTGTGCATGTGCCCCACAGCGCTCACAGCGTCGCCGGCGCCACCGGACAGCCCCGTCCTTCTCCCTCCATGGGGGGGGGAGGGGGGGGGGGCTTGCACCCGCCCTCACCAGCACAACCGCTCAAACTCTCCCTCCCTCGTCCTCACCAGGCAGGTCCATGTCCTCGGGCCGCACCGTCTCCATTCCAGAGGCCCCCAGCCCGTCGATAAAGTCCTGCAGCATCCGCTCAGCTTCCGCCAGCTCCTCAGGGGTGGGCGGCACCTCGGGCCCCGCCTCCTCCCCAGGTGGGGCACTGCCGGCCTGACCTGCTGCCGCTGCTACTGGTAAGAGGCAGCGCCGGTGCTGCCGCTGCTGCTGCTGCGTGCGCTGCTGCCAGGTGGAGCGGAAGGCAGGCGCTGGCGGCGGAGGCGCCGCCGCCGCCGTCGCCCGCCCTGCTGCCACTGTGGAGCGGCAGGCACGGCTGCTCGCCGCAACCACGCGCATTTCGGCTCTGTATCCCGTTGAGCAAAGCCGGAATGGCGCTAGCCAACTGAATCGGCGGACTGGAGGTAGGCAGGCGCCAGGAGTGGTGCTACCAGACGCGCGAGGGGACGGAATGTCTGATCGTGAAGCCTGAAGGACTGGCAAGCGACGAAATGGCGCATGCAGTGTGCCTTTGTCCGCCGGAAGAAGACCACGCTGAGGTGGCAGCGCGAGAACTTGCGAGCTGGGAGCACTGACTGCAAATTGGCGCATGCATTAGCAGCAACCTGCGCTCGGAGGACGGCGCCCAGCACCCGCGCGCGCAAAGCAGCGAGCGAGACTGGCGGCGGCTGCAGCGGATTTCGGCATATTGCAGCGATGGCCTTCGACGCCACGGGGCTGGACCCCCGGCTGCTGCGGGCCCTCGCCAAGCGCGGCTTTGAGAAGCCCACTCCCGTGCAGGCAAGGGGCTGTGCGGGGGCAAGCGGGTCCCAAGGGCCGATTGCAGGGCGCTCGGACTCGCATCGCAGTGCATGCGGGCCTGCCGCTGCGCCATCGACTGCCACCACTGCTGCCGCCGCCGCTGCTGCCACTGCCGCCGCTGCTGGGGCAGCACGCTCACCCCCATGCTTGCTGTTTTGCAGGCGGAGTGCATCCCCAAGGCACTGGAGGGGCGCGACATTGTGGCCCGGGCGCGCACCGGCAGTGGAAAGACTCTTGCCTACCTGTTGCCCGCGCTGCACCGCGTGCTTGCCGGCGGCAAGGGGCGCGTGGGCTGGCAGGCCCTGGTGCTCGTCCCCACACGCGAGCTGTGCGAGCAGGTGAGGTGTGATTGAGTGGGTGAGACTGAAGCTGAGGCAGTTGCATCCTGCAGTGTTACGTGCGGCAGACGGCTGACCGTGGATGTCTCTTGTGGTGTGGGCATATGAGGCTTCAAACCACTGCGTGTGCTGCATGGCCACACCGCCCCAGCGGCACGCTCGCCCTCCGTCTGCCGTCCTTGCGTCAGCCGGTAGCATGAGGGTGGGGAGGCAGTAGCTTGCTGCACGTGCTTCTGAACGCATCGCTGCTGCTGCTGCCACCGCCTGGGCGGTGCAGGTGAAGGAGGAGGGCGCCAGCGTAGCCGCCGCCTGCGGCGCCGAACTGTCGGCCACCGCGATTGCCGGCGACGCGCCGCTGCGCGCGGCATGCGCCACCGCAGGGCAGCTGGTGGTCACGACGCCTGCCAAGCTGGCGCAGGTTCTGAGGGAGGGGATCCTCACGCCAGCCATGCTCCAGGACAGGCTCCAGGTCCGTAAGGGCCAGGGCAGGGTGGGGAGGGGAGGCGTCAGGGGGGCAGGGCTGCGCTGGCTGCCTGCACGCACCTCGGTTGAACTGCTGTGCATCTGTGCGGGTTGCCTGATCACAGGGGTGCAGGCGGCCTTCCCCGTTTACTGCTCCCCCTCTTGTGCCAACCTCCTGCCGTCCTCCCCCCGCCCTGCTTGCCTCCCATCCCCACCCCCTGGCTTGCTTGCTTTGAGTGCCTTTATGTCTTCCATCTGTAATTGTTTCTTGTCCCCAACCTTGTCCTGTGCAGGTGCTGGTCTTGGATGAGGCCGACCTGCTGCTGTCGTATGGGTACGAGGAAGACGTGCAGGCACTGGCCTCCCAGATCCCCCGCTCCTGCCAGTGCATGCTGATGTCAGCAACCAGCAGCGCTGACGTGGACCGGCTCACCAAGCTGGTGCTGCACAACCCGCTGGCGCTCAACCTGCTGGGGCAGGCGACCGGAGAGGTGAGCGGTGCTGAAGGGCATCTGCAGGGCGGCGCCTGACGGGGCATATGTGCGCTGTGCAAGGACAGCTGTGGTGTGGTGACCCATGAACCGACCTGAGGCCAGCCACACTAAAAAATTGTGGTACACACCAAGCGCCACCCCAAGGTGCCCGTCGTCTTCCAGTTGAATCTTGTTCAAAAGGAAGCCTCGTCCTCCTCCTGCCTCCCCTCCCTGCGTCCTTCCTCGTCCCGCAGGCGGGCGCCGCAGCTACCGCCGGCGCGGCGGGCGGCGCTGCCGCTGAGATTGAGCACTTCAGAGTGGACCTGCCGTCAGGGTGTGACGCCGGCGGGCCTGCGGCGGAAACTGCGGAGAAGCTGCTGCACCTGCTGGCCCTGCTGAAGCTGAACCTGGTGCAGCGCAAGGTGTGTGGGGTGGAGCGGGACAGTGGGGCTGCGGCACGCTTGTTTATTTGTGTACTTGCAGCTGCATGCATGTAGGCGTGTTAGGCACCGGTGGTGCACCGGGTAGTGGGTTCACCGCCCCCGCTTGTTCTCACCTCCCCCTTGCTCGTACCATGCAACCCCCATGTGCCACGTCACCCCCCCCCCCTTGCAGGTGCTGGTGTTTGTGAACAGCGCCGAGAGCGGCATGCGGGTGAAGCTCTTCCTGGACGCCTTTGGCGTGCGGGCGGCGGTGCTCAATGCCGAGCTGCCCCTCAACTCGCGGCACCACATACTCCAGGTGGGTCTGGGGTCGGGGGGCCAGGGTGGGGCACGATTGTGGCGGTTGTGTGTGCTGTTGGCAGCGCTTCCCGCGCCTGTGCAGCAGGCGCCTCTCTGGGCTTGGGGCAGGCTCGTGTGCAGTGCCATGCCTTATGTTGATGATGGCGCAAGTTTTTCGACTCTGTTTTATTGATTTATTGTTGTGTGGTGTTCCCCCGCTGCAGGAGTTCAACAAGGGACTGTTTGACTACCTGATAGCCACAGACGACGTGCACGCGGCTGCAGAGGCGGGCGGCGAGGGCCAGCAGCAGCGCAAGCGCAAGGGGCGCGACGGCGGCGGCGGCGGCAAGAAGGGGGCCCGGGGCGCGCGTAAGGACGAGGAGTTTGGGGTGACAAGAGGCATCGACTTCAAGGGAGTGCGGACCGTGGTCAACTTCGAGATGCCCGGCAGCACGCAGGGGTGAGGCACCGCTGCCTCTGGCCGCTGTGGCAGCAGGGCGGGTGGGGTGGGCTGGCATCAGTTGTGCTGGGGGCGGGAAACTGAGACAGAGCTGGCCTGCTGAGCTGGGGGTTCTGTGCTCCTTTGGCAGAAGGCACTTGCTACGGCAGTGGCACCGCCTGCCTGCCTTCTCTGCCGCGTGCCCTCTTACCCCCACTCTGCCTCCTTCTGACACGCTGGAAGACTCTCAGACCCTCCCCACTCACACCCTCACTCCTCCCCCACAGGTATGTGCACCGCGTGGGGCGCACGGGGCGCGCCGGGGAGGCGGGATCTGCAGTCACGCTGCTGGGCCCTTCAGACGCCGCCTTTGCTGCTGAGCTGGACGCCATGCTGGCGGCGCCGCCAGCTGGCGCAGGGGGAGACCAGCAGCCACCTGCAGCAGCGGCAGCCCAGGCGGACAGCGGCAGCGACAGCGAGAGTGACAGTGGAGATGAGGAGGGGGCGGCAGGTGGCGGCAGCGGCGCGGCGGGGCTGCAGCAGCACCAGCGGCTGACCAAGGCGGCGGTGGAGGGGCTGCGGTACCGCGCCGAGGACGTGGCGAGATCCATCACCAAGAACGTCATCAAGGAGGTGCGCTGGTGGTGGGGGCGTTGGGGTGGTGGCGTGCGCACACCATCAGCGACTGAAATTCAGGTGCGCAGTAGTGCTGCTGGGTTGCAAGGCGTTGACAACCCAGCTAGGCTTGAAGGTGGGGCCTCACCTGCACCGCCGCCCCGTGCACGACTGCCTTGCGGTGGTGCTCACTCTTGATACCTCCTTGCCCTGACCTGCCTTGCGCTGACCCCACCCCTCCCCCACCTGCCTGCCCCAGGCGCGGGCCAAGGAGCTGAAGAACGAGCTGCTCAACTCGCAGCGGCTGGCGGCCTTCTTTGAGGAGCACCCCGGGGGTGAGAGAGGGGCTTGAATAAGGGGAGGAAGGGAGGAACACATGAGTGGGGTGGAAGGGGGGCAGCAGTAGCGGGGAAGCACGAGGTGGGGGCGAGGGAGAGCTTGCACTGGCAAGGGGTGGGGCAGGTGGTGTGCGCGAGCTGAGCGGTATTGGGGAAGCGCGCAGCAAGTGGGAGGTGGCAGGCGGTTTAACCGGGGCATTGAGCGGGCCTTTGCTGCACACCCCAACACACCCGGTCCATGCCTGCCCGCTGTGCCCGCCCCTCTACCTGCACCCAGTCGTCGCAACCCTACCCCCGCCCCACCTCATTACTGCCCCCTTCACCTGACACCCCCTCCTCCCCCCCTCACCCCCCTCCCCACAGACCTCAACCTCCTGAAACACGACAAACCGCTGGCGTCCGCGGGCGCGGCGGCAGCGGCGGCACACCTGAAGCACCTGCCCGCATACCTGCGCGACCCCACGCTGCAGGGCAGGAGCTTTGTGGGGAACAGCGGTGAGTGCGAAGCGGGCCGCTGGGCCTCCAAATCGTTAGCGGCGGGGGTGAACAGTGGGTTGGCAAGAGTTTTGTGGGGGGCACAGGCTCGAATACACCTGCACTGAGCTGTCCACTGGGGTATTCACTAGGTGACTGCCCCAAGAGCAGCCGGCAGAGGCGCGCTGCTGGGGTTTCTGTTGCGCCTGCCGCCTCGACCCGCATTCACACGCCTGCACCGCGCGCCAACCTGTCCCACCCATGGTTCCCCCCCCGCAGGCCGCGGCGCGCTGCCGGCTCGCAAGCGGCGGAAGACAGAGGGGCTGGATCCTGTGAAGGGCTTTGTGCGGGCGCCGCGCAGGGGCGGCGAGGCCAAGTGAGTCGCTGCCGGCACCCGCCCTTGCCGCCGCCGGCAAGCACAGCCCCCAAGCCTTCCCAGGCTGCGGCCTTGCTGCTGTGTGCCCGGCTGGCCCGGCATCCTTGCAGCTGCCGCTGCTCGACCGTGCTGCGCTGGCGCTGTGGTGCACAGATCTTGGTTGCCTAAAGCGCAAGCTGGGCGGGCCCGCCACAGTGTTCTGCCACAGCATGCCAGCCGTCCCTCTCAATGTAACCCCCACCCCCACCCGACCGCCCCTGCCTGCCTGTGCAGCGAGGAGGAGACGGAGCTGGAGAAGGCGGCCAGCGAGTGGGGCAAGAAGCACCGCCCCAAGGGCAGCAAGGGCAAGGGAGGCGCCGACTTCAAGCCCAAGCAAAACGTGCGCAAGGGCAAGTCGCGCAAGCGGTGATGGCGATGGCCAACAGGCAGCAGCGGACGCCGCTCTCTAGGCAGGCGCATGCCACCGCGGCCAGCCCGTCTCGCCTGCAGCTATCCCTGTGGGATTGTTTGATCAGAATAGTGCACGCTGTTCCTGCGCATTGGTTGATGAAAGTATGACCATTCCAACATGCTTTGGATTCCGCACTCCAATGCAACACTGTAACATTTGAGAAACATGGAGCTGGCCAGGTGGTGGGGACGCTACCGCTAAGCGCAGCAGGGACAGATGTGGGCAGGCAATCAACCAAACTTCAATGATGGTGGGGCAGGTGTACATGTACATCGGATGTGAGTGATAGTACAGCCACCGGTATTGTTTGCATTGCCTTCACTTGCTCAGGCTGCTCAGCCCTCTGCCAGGCCTGAGCTGCTGGCAGCACAGCCACAGTTGAACAGCACATCCTGTGCAGGCTGCTCTTGAGGCCTGCTCACGCCTCTGCCAGCGCCGCCTCCACCGCTGCCGCATCCGCCGTCCACCCCACGATGCCGCCCTGGGCGTGGATCATCTCGATTGCCGCTTCCTTGAAGCTCGGGAAGTAGCTGGCTGCAGAGGGCCAGGTGAGATGCAGGGCAGGGAAGTTGTTGTGAGACCATGGGGAGGGCCGGCGGGAGTGCACTCTGGCTCATGTTCTGGTTGGCACGGGGCGCTGCCCTGCCACCCATATAGCATTGGGCAGGGGGCACGCGGGTGAAGGCGCAGCGTGCATGCAGTGGCCTCGGCTCACCAGTTGCGTCGGTGACCAGCAGGCACTCGTACCCCCTGTCGTTTGCCTCCCGCATGCTCGTCTGCACGCACACCTGCGGTGCAGAACCACGGCAGGCAGCAGGCAGGGGGCCAGGTCTGGAAGTGGAGAGGGTAGGGTGAAGGGGCGGCAGGGGTGGCAGGAAGTGCACAGCGAGACACGTAGCTAGCCAAGTTGTGGCTGGGAGGGGCCAGGCACCTGCTCGACACCCACTATGTGGCTTTGTGATGACACCACCCCTGCACACCAACAAAACAGGTCGCACAGGCAACCAGGCTGAGAGGCAGGGACCCACCTCTGTGGTCACCCCCGCAAACAGGAGGTGCGTGATGCCGCGCTTCTGCAGGCGCTCGTGCAGGCCGGTGGCGTAGAAGGCGCCCTTGCCAGGCTTCTCCACAAGCACCTCGCCCTGCGGTTGGGGGGCACAGCTTACGACTGTAATGTATAATTGCTAAGGTATAGGTACTCCCTGCAGTCGGGGCACAGCTTGCGACTGTGATCTACACTTGCTGTGATGGAGGTGCTAGTAAGTTCACACTCGTCAGGTGGTGGGGAATGTAGCTGGCAGGGGGAGAGCGCCGAGCCGAGGCACTCCCCCAAGCATCCCTGCTGCCGTGCTCGCTCCCTGCCAGCCTGTCACCGCGCCACCATCTTCTCAGCCCTTCACAAGCGCTGTGGAGCCCTGGCCACCTTCCCATCCTTAAGGTCACGAACTCGAGCTGAAGGAATCACTTCTGGATTGTCCCTAACCACACAAGCTCACCTCCACAGGCGCCACCTCATCCACAATCCCGTTGCCAAACTCCCCCGCCACCAGTATGCGCCCCATGCTGCCCTCGTCGCCGATGCGCAGCCCGGGGGGCAGGTTGCCGCGCGTCAGCTTGGAGGGGGGCAGGTCTGCGGGAGGGACAGCCAGACGTTGCACATTGTAACCAAGGTGTGTTTGACTGGACAGCACGGGAGTGGTGCAGGCGTGCGAGCCGCCCACATAGCAGGGAGCGATGTTTTGAGGAGTGCAGGGTAGGATGGCAGCCAGGCAGCACAGCATGGCACAGCACAGCACGGCACAGCACAGCACAGCACAACACAGCACAGCACGGCACAGCACGGCACAGCACGGCTCTCACCTGACAGGTCAGGCTTGTGTGCCTCGAGCGTGTGCACCACCAGCAGGCCTGCACGCCGTGCCGCCGCCAGCAGGCGCTGCGCCGCGGGCAGCGATGCCTGCACGCAGCACAGCGGGGCAGCAGCGGCAGCACTCGTGACATTGAGAGTGCATGGGGGGAGCTTGCATGAGCGCCCAGCTGCTGAGCCAGGCATCCCACCTCACTCTGTCCAACCCCCACCCAACTCGCATCCCTTTGAAGCCGTGCCCTTTTTGCTTCTTCCTGCCCTGTCTTATGGTGTGCATGCATGCGTGTAGGGGACCAAGCCCAGAAGGGGACACAAACGGCAGCTCACCTTGAGCAGGCCCACTTGGTTGCCCAGCGGCGCCCCAAAGCTTCCGTCTAGCACTAACTCACCACCACATGTCAACCATGATCCCAGCAGTACTGCTTTTGGCTCCTTTCTGCGCCACCTTTGGTGCGCATGCATGTAAGCAAGCAACTGGGGAGGGAGTCGGACAGCAGCTCACCTTGAGCAGCTCCACTTGGTTGCCCAGCGTGGCCCCAAAGCCTCCTTCCAGCATGAAGTCGCGCTGGAAGTCGATCATCACCAGGGCGGTGTGCCCCAGGGGCAGGTGGTAGGGGTAGGGGAGGGCGGGCACCTCGGCCACGGGGCTGGGGGCTGCACGGCGGGCAGGGGGTGGTTGGGTGGTGGGGAAATGAATTGTCACAAGAGAGCTGCATGCCCAGGGCCAGGCGGTAGGGGTAGGGGATGGCGGGCACCTCGGCCACGGGGCTGGGAGCTGCAGGCAGAGGTGGGAGCATGCGAGTGATTGAAAGAATGGTGTGCCCCAGGGGCAGGCGGTAGGTGCAGAGGCAGGGGGGGCAGCGCGGCCACGCGGCTGGGGGCTGCAGGCGGGCAGGGCGTGGGGGCCAGCAGGCAGGAGCGAGGTGCAGCGGCCAGGGAGAAGGGGTGGGTGGGCGGATGGATGACATGCAGGGCTCTGGTGCCAGGCAGATGGGCAAGGCAAATCAGGACGGCAGGCAAAGCAGGCAGGCAGGCAGGCAGGCGGCAGGCAAGCACGGCACGTGCATCCGCGCGCACCTGCAGTTCCGTTCATCTTCAGGGGCTGCTCCGGGGATGCTGCTGCTGGCGCTGCTGCAGCTGGCTCTCCCAGGGCGGCCAGGAGCGCCTCAGAGGTGGCCACTGCAACGAGTGAAAGATTGTTTGGCAAAAGTGGTGTGGTGTGAGTGCTTGACAGGTGAGAAGGGTGTTATGTTTGCGCGCAAGTGAGGTGGGCAGCGCTGGCCTTCAGGCAGGAATTAGCCACAGGGAGGCAGATCATGATCATGATGCCGGTGCGGGGCCAGACCACACGTACCAACCCAGGCTGGCGCTGGGGGGTTGCCTTCTGTTATCAACTGCACGCACCTGCGCCAAACACGCCCCCCTGCATCTTCACCATATGGAGCGCCGCCGCGTGGTTGCCGGGGTCGGTGGCCTGCGGGAAGCAGTACAAGGCACGACGCGGCGGGCGGCAGGGGCAGGGCTCAAGGCAAGGGGGGTGCTGGCACGGCACAGTATGAAGGGTGCACAGGAGAGCCTAGGGAAGCAGTGGGAGTGGAGCGGCTGGGTGTCATGGGGCAGCTTCGCCCACTGCAAGTGCAGTTTGCCCCACACTTCATTGTAGGGACACCTGTCGGTGTGTGGGGCCAGGCAGTGCTTTTTGGAGGTGCACCCCTCCCAGCTTCAGCAAGCTGTGGGTAAAGCAAGGCAGGTGTTGGCTCACCGCAGTGCAGTCGGACAGCAGCAGGCACTCGTATCCCCGGTCGTTGGCGTCGCGCATCGTGGTGTGCACACACACTGCAGGGGGGGGCTCAGCAGGGGGGGCGCGAGGCGGGGTGAGCTGGGGTGAGGCAGGGGCAGGTCAGGTCGGGGCGGCACAGAAAAGCCTGGGGCAGCGTGGTGCCTGGATGCTGCCACCTCTTAACTCAGCAACCCACCGCTGGCTCCTTTCCCCCACCCTCCATCCGCGCAACCTTGCAACCTCGTCTCACCGTCTGTGGTCCCCATGTTAAACACCCCTAGGCTGCACTTGAACGCACAGCAGCAACACGAAAAGTGTACTGGCACTCACCGTCTGTGGTGATGCCTGTGAGCACCAGGTTGCGGATGCCCTGGGTGCGCAGGATGAGGTCCAGGTCTGCACGGGTTGGGAGGGGCGTGTTGGGGATGCGTGTGGTGGCTGCTGATGTTGGGCTGCGGGAGGCAACGCAAGGCTCCGGGTGCGCAGCGTGAGGCCGGTCTGCGGGATTTCCAGCACATGGTGAGGCGTACACAGGTAGCACCCAAACCATGTTGTGAGGCAGTGCGGTGCGGGGGCGCCGCGGGGGGTGGAGGTTTGCTGGTGCCAGCAACAAAGCATTGCAGGCCAGGGGCAGGCCATGCATGACCCGCACCCTGCCGTTCTTTGCCACCCCCGTCCCCACGGTCCGCCGCCGCTTCTCCCACACCACCCCCACACCCACCCACCTGTGGCGTAGAATGAGCCCTTGCCAGGCTTGTCGATGATTGGCTCCCCTGGCAGGGGTGCCAGCTCAGGAATGATCTCCCAGCCAGGCTCGCCACGCACCAGCACACGCCCCGCAGGCCCGCGGCTGCCGATGCCTGCCCCAATCTGCTCCGACCGCCACTTCTTGTTGGCAGGAAGGTCGCTGCGGCAGTGGGCGGGCGGCGGCGCACGGGCGGCAACGACGGGGGAGGGGTGAGCGGCTGGCTGGCGAGCAGGCGCGGGCAGGCAAGCGTGCATGCAGAGAGGCAGGCAGAGGCTGGTGCATGCAGGTATGCATCAGGCGGGCTGGATGGATGCCTGGTGTTGTTGGTTACTCCCTAACTCCCTAACAGCCCTAATAAGAACCTAGAAATAAGGAGCACCTGAGGTCAGGGCGGTGCCCCTCTCGTGTGTGGATGACGTGGAAGCCCCGCTGGCGGCAGGCCTCCAGCAGCCGCCTGCAGCCAGGGAGAATGTGTGGTGGTGTGGTGGTTGGTGTAAGGCAGGACCCTTGCAACTGTGATAGGTGAGTAGAGCAAGGCTGGTGGTGGGAGAGACCAGGTGCTGCAGAGTTGGCGGCGCCGCACTCTTCCCCCTCCCTTTGCGCCTCCCCTTTGCGCCTCACTTGATGGGCTGGATGGGGGCTGCGAGGGCCTCGATTGAGTAGCCCATCTGGTCGACATAGCCGCCCTTGCCGCAGAAATCCACTTGCTGCAACAAGTGGGAGTGTTTGGGTGCAGGTTGGGAATGGCGGCGTCCGGCAACAGCGGCAGCGGCAGTGATGGTGCCGCCACCACAGCAGCACAGCAGCACAGTGGCGTTGCAGCCGTGCTTGCATTGGCTCGCGCACCATGTCAATAATGATCAGAGCAGTGTTGTCCGGCCGCAGGCCGCCGCTGCCAGGGAACGGCCACGCATAGGGTTCTGCAACTACTTCCATCCTCTGCTTGTGTCCTTTGCTGCACTGTAAAACCTCGCTACAATGTGCGGGTAATGAATACCACCCTCCAGGTTCATGCAAACTGTGCAGGGTGAGGCTTGGGACCTGGCGGGAAGGTGGCGCGCGAGCACTGTGGTCTCTGCGGACTCTGTGGACTGAAAGCACTAACTGCACCTTCTGCACTCATTGCACACTCGTTCAACTCGTTTCTTGCCACCGCTCGCCTGAGTGAGCCCAGCACGATGCCGGTTCAGCGCAGGGCCACCGCCGCCGCGCGCAGCAGCGCGCAGAGCAAACAGCAATCAAGCACTGCCAAATCACAGGACGCGCAGAAAGGCGGCGCAGGCAGCAAAGCAGAGCAGCGGCAGGCAGGACCAGCCGCCGGCGCCGGCGGCTCACCCTTGCGCACCGCCCTTGCCGTCGCGGCACTGATGGTTGCGCTTGCTTCAGCTGTCTGCGAGTGGCCCCTGTACATGTGAGTCTGAGGGACGGCTTCAGAAGGTGGGGGTCTAACAATAGTCATCCTGAGGCTATGGCATAAAGGCACACTGCTTGTCCTGTGCACAGTCCGCGCCCACCGCCCCTGCTTGCCACTGCCCGTTTGACTGCCCTCCCGGCGGTTCTCTGCCTCGACTCGAGTGCTAAAGAATGCGAACCTTCCCTCCTGTGTCCGCCTGGCCCATTGCAGGGTGTATGAGAAGGACTTTCGGCGTCCCGCGGTGGCCTTCACGCTCAACCTGGGCATCACCGCCCTCATCTCCCTCGCTGTGGTGAGTGAGCGGTACAAGGAGCGGGTGAGGTGGTGCTGTCTAGCCCACACGCCAAGCAGAGACTGCCATGCATGGCACGTCTCGAGGCATGTGTGCAAAGCCCGCTGTTGCCGGCTCTGCCACTGCAGCCAAGCTCACCTGACATTACCGCCTGCCCCCCTATCTCCCACCAACCAACCTCCTCTTCCTCTCCCCACCACCACCCTTGTTGCCCCCTCCCGCAGAGCGCCTCGCCCCAAGTGCGGGCCCTGAAGCCGGCGCCAGCGGCGGCAGCAGCAGGCACCGGCGCCGCCTCCATTGTGCAGGCGCCGGGCAGCAAGCAGGACACGCGCAAGCTCCTGGCGTGCTCTGCTCTCATCCTGATGGCGCTGTATTTCGGCTTTGGGCTGTACGGCCCCTCGGGGGCCCTCACCGCTGCGGGCCTCACCACCTTTCTCTTCCTGGCGCTGCCCTAGCCTGTGTGTCGCTAGCGTTAAGGAGCAAAACACCTGCGCCACACCGGTACAGCCAGTGTGGCTTCCGTGCTATGCGGCTGCACAGGTGTCGGTGTATGTAGCAGGCGTGTCATGCCTGTGAGAAGCTGTATCATATGCCCCCTATTTCCAGTACCCTCCGCTTTGTTCTGTTCCCGCCTACCCCTACCTCCTGTAAGCAACCCATGCAGCCCGCACCCCTGCCGCCTTGCACAGGCCTCTGCTGCCCTAGCACCTCACATGCCGGCAAGAACACCCCTTTCCCCCCCTTCCCCTTGTGGCTTCCCCCAAAGTTGCGGCCTCTGGTTTGTCCACTGCCTGCGCCACATCACAGTGTGTCTAATTTACAAAGTCATGAGGTTTGGAAGGGGTCGATTCAACTTGTTGTTGGGGGATTGGGACACGGGCGCTGCGCGACTGCTGTGGCTGCTGTGCCTTGCTTTGCTTCTTTGGCGAGGGGGAGGACGGTGCGGCGGGTCGGGTGGCGCAAAGACTGAGTCGAAAGGAATGCAGGGAGAAGGGACAGGGAGGGGTGGGCGGGGTGCCGGGGGGGCCTAGGCCCGCTCTGGCGCCGACACGGGCAGACAGCTTCAGTGCATGCATTGCATGGGGAAGAGAGGGAGGGAAAATGCAGGAAACACACACGCCCCTGTCGGGGGCCCCGCGGGGGTACGGGCTCAGAGCTGGCAGGGGCACGGGGGAGGGGAGCGACGGCAGCAAAAGACAAAACTAAGAGGAAGGAGGGGCAGGCCCTGGGCTGGCTGGGGGTGGCAGGCACTCGGGGCGCGGCGGCGCCGGCGGGAGGGGCATGGGCGGGGTGGGTATTCAGGTATTGTGTCGTCCCTCTCTAGCCACAGAGGCGGGCAACAGTTTGGTATGCCTGGTGAGGCGCTACGACGCGCGCTCACACACACGCACACAGCACGGGAAGAATTGGGGGGTGCTGGAGGCGCAAGGAGCCAATGAAAGAGGGGCGAGACGTGCGCTGTTCACTCCAGAATGTGCGGGGCTGGGGGTGGTGCGGGAGGGGGTGTGCGATGCGATGGGATGCGATGGGATGGGATGTGCTCCGAAAAGAGAGCGGGCGAGGCGCATGAGGCAGGGCAACGAAATGCAAGGGGGGACGGGGCTGGCCAGAGGCCCAAGGGGGGCGACGCTTGAATGGAGCCGCACACACATGCACATGCCAACGGTGACAACAGCAACAGCAACAGGGGAGGTGGGACAGCAGGGGGGCCCAGGTGGGAAAGGATGCGCGCTGGGGGCAGCGCTTGCTTGGGGCGCAGCTACTCGGGAGGGCGCTGCATCATGATTATCAACTCGAGAGGGGGGTGCCTCACGTGGGGAGAAGGGGACAAGCGGGCCTACCTGCCACGTCACCTGGACTTGCGTCCACTGCGAGTGGCGGTCGTCTTGCCTGCCTTCTTCTTACGCCCACGCTTGGCGCCGGTCACGCCGCCAGACTGCTTGGCCTTGGGCGCAGCAGGCGCGGCGGGCGCGGCCTGCTGCGGCGCAGCCGCCGGCTTGGCGGATGCCGCCAGGACGGCCTCCGCTGCTGGCTCTGCATCTGCCTCAGCCCCATCCTCCGCCTCTGGTTCAGACTCAGCTGCCGCCTCGGCAGCTGCCGCCTCTGCCTCCGCCTGCGCTGCAGCAGCCGCCGCCTCTGCCGCCTCCGCCTCTGCTGCCGCTGCAGCTGACTTTGCCGCTGCCGTCGCCTTGCGCGTGCCGGCGCTGCTCTTGCTGCCGCCGACGCTCAGGCTGCTGCCAGTGCTTGGCGTCGCCCCATTGAGGCTGTGGCCGGCCGCGCTGCTGCTCATGCTGTGTGCAGACCACGCCTCCTCCTCTTCCTTGGCTGGTGCTGGCACCGCAGGGGCGGCTGGCGCCGACACCGGCGCCTCGCTGGCACGCTCCTCGGCACTTGCTGAGCTGGCATCACTGATGCCATGTGTATCATACAGATCAGCGCCTGCGCTGGCACCGGTGTGCTGCGTCTGCGGCAGCTGAAACGAGTCGACAGAGGCGGGCAGCCCGCTGCTGCTGCTGCTGCTGGGGGAGCCGCTCACTTCGTCAATCTGCCCCAGGATCTCGGAGGCGGTCCTGAGAGCCTCCTGGAAGGCGGCCGTCGTGTCCTCCAGCTGCAGGGCAGGGAAGTAAAGCAGGGGGATGGCAGCAGGTGAACGAGGGAAGCAAGGATGGGTGTAGGGGACGGGCAGGGTGGTGAGGAGAGGCAGCGACAGCAGAGCAGGGCGGCAGCGGGGGGGAATACAAAGGTAATCGGAGTCTCCCTGGGATCAGTAGGTTTTGGGCCACCTCACCCAATGAGAGCTCTATCAACGTGTTACATTGATAACCAAATACTTTGATTTGGCTCCAATACGCTCTACCCGTAGGTGCGCAGGGCCTCGTTGAGCGCCCAGGCAGCGATACCCAACGCAACACCATCACAGTACAGCACAGCACACCGGGCACAGCACAGCACAGCATGCGCGCCGCACCTGGGTCTGCAGGGCCTCGTTCAGCGCCCGGGCGTGGGTGAGCATGGACAGCGTCTCTGCACGCTCCATCTGGGCCGCCGCCAGCTGGGAGCGCAGCTGCTGCGACTCCACGCGGGCCTCGCGCGCGTCCTGCAGGCGTGCGTGCGTGTGGGCAGGCAGGGAGGGCAGCGGGCAGTCAGCGGCAGGGGCAGAGGGGCGACGGAAGTGTTGATCCAAGCGTCCTGCAGGTGGGAAGGACAGGAAGGCGGGCAGGCAGGGCAGGCAGGGAGGGAACGAGGGCGGGCTGGAAGGGCAGCGGGAGTCAGGTGGAGTCAGATGCCATAGGTGATGCGCGGTTGATGGCTATGCATCCCAGTGTCCTCAACCACAGCGTCAGCGTCAGACGTGCCAGAAGCGTGTGTGCAACGCGCACCTCGTTGGACGCAGCCAACAGGCCCCGCAGCTGCTGAGCCTCCAGCCGCGCCTCGCGCGCCTCCTGCACGCCACACAGGATGCCACATCGGGAGGGAAGGTGTTTAGCAAGGAGGCTTGGGCCACACTGCTGGGCCCCCGCACACCGGCATGCAACCCGGAAGCAAAGCCCTTCTCACGACCCACACAAATGCACACACACACGCCAGCGCGGGGCTGCCCGCAGGCACAGCCAGCAGTGGCAGCATTACCACCACCGCAGTACAGCCAGCAGCAGTACCGCAGGCCCGCTCACCTCGCGCGCCGCCGCCAGCTCCATGTGCGCGCGCCTCAGGTCCTGACGCTGGGTCACCAGCTGCGCCTCCATCTCCCCCGCCCAGCTCAGCAGGCGGTGCTCCCGGGTCACCGGCTGCCCGCCATCCGCCACAAGCTTAGCACCGGGGGCCCCTCCCCAGTTGTCAAACACCTCAACGAGGTCGTCGCCCCCACGGATGGCCAGCACGCTGTTGTTGCCCTCCTGCAGAGGGGGCGGGACGGGGCGGGCACGGAGCGGGGCGGGGCGGGGCGGGGGTTGCGGCGGGGGTGAGCAGGCAGAGGGTGGGCGGGCGTGTGGAGCAGCAGGAGGCGGCGGGCACGCCAGTGAGCTCTCCTGGAAGTGCAGGGAAGGCAATCCAGGGGGGCAGGAACAGGTGGCAGCCATGCAGGCAACGCCAGCGATACACCTGTACATGCTAAGCACTGCGCCGCGTCCCTGCCTACCTGCCAGGCCACGGCGTGGTGGCCCCCGTGGTCCAGCAGTACATACTTGTACTCCGCCACACCCCCTGCAGTACAGTGAGTGCAGGGAGAGTGTGAGAGGCAGCGCGGCGGGGCAGTGGGGGCCAACTGGAGCAGATTTGGAGCTGCCCGGTACTGATGCCGGTACGCTTAGGTGGCGGGATGCGTGCGGTACATGGCTATTGCGTGCGGGCACACAGCGGGATGGACTCTCAAACCCAACAGGCAGCCTTCCAGATGCCCTGCTCTGCTTCAAGCTGATAACTCTGGTGGGTGCAAGCAGGGGCTCTGAGCCTGGATGTAGCGGCGCAGCCGACATGCTGTTGCCCCCGCCAGTGGGGCCCGCATCAGCGCCACCCGCCACCCCGCCCGCACCGGGCGCCCCCCTCCCAGCATGCGACTGCACGCAGCCCACCCACCCGCAGGCAGCTCCACAGTCGTGTGCCAGTTGTCCCCCTCAGACCACTTGAGCTCCGGAGCCTTGGCCAGGACCCAGGCGCCTGCAAGGAAGCGGGCCAGGCGGAGCGGGCAGGGTGAGCCTAGAGGGCGGGCGGGCAGTGCGACAGCACCTCACACACCTGACGGCGCACGGGAATGGAGCAACGTGATGCGAGTTGGTCAGCAGTAATGGACCAGCAGCACCCACTCACCCAGCTCCTCGTGGCTGCCCACCACCTTGAGTCGCTGCCCCCACTCTGCCTTGAACTTGAGCCAGAAGCGTACGGTGGTGAGCTTGCGCGGCGCCAGCGGCTCCTCGCGTTGCGCCGCCCGCAGCGCTCGGGAGTCGGTCTGGGGAGCAGGCACCATGGCGTTGCCTACAGTGGGCGCGCTGCCGTTGAGGCTGGGGGCTGCCGGCGGCGCTGCTGCGGGTGCGGGTGCAGATGCTGAGGGCGGGACGTAGCCGCGCGGGGCAGCGTCGCTAGGCGACCATGAGCCTGGCTTGTAGGCCTCCGGCTGCTGCGGCTCAGCCTGCTGCTGCTGCTGTGGCGGGGGCGTGGCTGCCGGCGGCGCCGCGATCGCAGCGGTCGCCTCCTGCTGCCGCTGCAGGCGCTCGGCGCGCCGCTGCAGCACCTGCCGCAACAGCTCGCTGCTGTTGGCCAGCCGCTCCTCAGGCGTGCTGTGCCCTGAAGAAGCATAGCCGTCATCTGAGGACGAGGCATAGCCGTTGGTGTGGTGCCGTGCCACGCCATTGAGCCCGGCGCCAGCGGCTGCAGCGCCCGCCGGCGGCGCCTCGCTGGGGGCAGCCGTGGCGTCGGCCATCGGGGCACGGCCCGTGTTGCGCAGCAGGCGGCGCACGCCGCTGCTGTTGCTCCTATCGGGCTGCCGCAGGCCCCTCCCTGAAAAATAGTGGGAAGAGTAAAACAGCCAGTGGGCATGCAAGCACAGGGTGTGAGCTGTGCAAGTTGGCACGTGGGGCAGCGGGAGCTGGCGCAGGACTGGCGGCGGCAGCGAAGAGACCGCGCCTGCCTGCCACACCTGGTCCGTGGGCGCCTCCGGCAGCTGCTGCAGCCCTACATTGCCGCGCTAGGCTCGTTGGCACCGGATGGAGGGCGGGAGCCCGCGTAATCGCGAGCCCGGACCTCATCGCGAGACCGGCAAGGTGCCCTGCTGCTAGTCCCGCCGTGACGGAGGCGAGTGCGATAGAAACAGGGCGGTCAGCAAAGGGCGGGAACGGCGTCGGTTTGCTCAAACGGCATGCTCCACCCTCCTGTGCAGCAGCACCAGGCTTGGAGACTCTGTGCCGGCTCGCAAAAGCCGTCAAGCAACGTTGGTTCAGATGCACAACGCCTGTGATAGGCGCAGGGCGCTCGAAAGCGGCCTGTGACCAGGCAACCTGCACCCCCCTTGCCAGCAAGGCCAGCAGCCCCCCCCTTCGAAAAGACCAAGAGCGTGCCTCGCAGGTACGTTACAGCGAGCCTCCAAAAGTGATCAAGGCATGGGTGGCGCCTGACCCACAGCTGCAGCCCGGCGAGCGGCCGCCGCCAGCGCCGCCGGCGACGGCCCCGCGCCAGGTTGCCGCGCCTTCTTGCGGTGCCACGTGCTGCCCCAGGCGCCTCCCTCTGCTGAGTAATAGTCCATGGGATAGGAGTCGGCCTCCTCCCACCACCCAGCCACCTCCCCCAGCGCCACAAAGGCCTGCAGGGGCGTGCGGCACAGGGCGCGGTGCGGCGGGGCGGGGCAAGCTAGGGTTGTTGGTGGAAAGGGCAGCCAGTACAGTCGACCGTCGAGTGAAACATACCCAATGCTGCACGACAGCTGTGCAGGGCGTCTAACGGGGCGGGCGCCATTTACGCAGCTGCGTGCACCATGCGCGTGGTGCAGAATTGATGCACAATTGGCTCCGCCAGCACCCACCTCGTACGGGTTCAAGGTTGGCGTGGTGAACCCCTCCCCCCAGTCGATGCTCAGCCGCGGGCAGGCAATCTGCACCCATGCATCGATGCCCTGTGACAGAGCCGCCAGCTTGGGTGGCGACACTTCTGCACGCGCATGGTTGGGGGGGAGGCAGCAAACAGCGATTCGAAGTGGTGCCCGGGGGGTGGGGGCCACCTGCCGTGCCCGCTTCAAGCATGCAAAGCAAAGGCGCCCTGTGCAGGGATATGCACAGTCGTACTGCTGCCCATGCCGTTGGGTTGGTGATCAATGGCGGCACATCCAAGTGTGTCACCGCCACTGTTCGGATTGATGGTCGCTGGCCCAGAAGCTTCTGGACACCCCGCACAACCTGCCCAGCACTTGTGCCAAGGGCCACGCGAGCCTGCCTGCCCACCGCGCCACCCCGTTGTCTAGCAACCATACCGGCCACCAGTGCCAGCCCACCTGAAAGCAGTACCGTCACATACTGCCGCCCCTGCGACGCCAGCAGCCGCTGCAGCTGCTCCAGAATGCGCGGGTTGCCCTGCCGCCCCAGCGTGCCCAGCACCAGCCCCCAGCTGCGTGCCCCCGCCGCCGCCTCAATGGCTGCCCGCCGCGCCGCCTGCAGACAGGAATGTGCGGGCAGCCCATCAAGGCCTCCCCCGAGAAAGGGACAGCGACAGCCAACAAGACACCCTGGGCACAGGTTGCGCCCCTCGACCTCTCGTGGACACAACCCACGCACTCGAGCTCCCAATCTCCCCATGCACCACACGCTGTGAGACTGCAGCACAACGGTCGTGAGCATAGCCGGGTACAGCCGGCAGCAAGCTGCTTGCCTGCATGCCCTCGTGGTCGTAGGTCTCCTTGGTGAGTTGGCGGGGGTAGGGGTCGTACCTGCCAGGTCAGCATGTGGGTAGAAAGGTTTTCACATCATGGAGACGTGCGTCGCAGGGGCAGCAGGGTGCAGCCGGCAGGGCCACTGACCAACTCTCGATTGCCTCGCTGCAGCCGAGCATGCCAGCGCAGAACCCGCACTTGTGCCCAGGCATGCAGCACAGTCATGCACGCACGCATGGCACGCAGCACGCACACCCGCAGGCCCTGCATGGGTGCCTGCTCACGCACGCATGCAGAGGAAGCACGCGTGCACAGACTGCGCACACATGATGCACACAGTGCTCATGGGCACAGCAAATGCGCGCAGCACACGTGCACAGCACATGCTCACATGCTCACGGGCACGCACACACAGCATGCGCACAGCACACGCAGGCTCACCCACGACCATGTGCTTACCGGTACGCCGGGATGTGGGGGTTCGCGATCATGAGTGCCTCCAAGTGGAAACGGCCGTCAGCCACAAACACGATTGCGTCGTGCTCCCCCGCAACCTTGGGCGCTGTGCAGCCCAGCACCTCTCCGGGGGACAGCGGGCGCGACTGCGGGTGGGCGGGAAGGCAGCGTGGTGGACCGGCGGTGAGCGGGAGCGGGGGTGGGCAGGGGTGGGCGGGCAAGGCCGACAAGCAGTCAGCACACACGCAGCGCATCACCAACAGCCCAGCGCAGCAGCACTCCCAGCACAGGCCCCAGCAGCCCAGCAGCATCCCAGGCCCCAGCAGCACAGCGGCATCCCACGCCCCAGCAGCAGTCCCACAGCCCAGCAGCATCCCACAGCCCAGCCCCCAACAGCCCGGCAGCCCAGGGCTCAGCAGCCCAGTTCCCAGGAAACAGCCCTCATCAGGCAGCTTCCAAGGGGGGCTAGTCCGGGAGGCAAGCGGGCAGGCGGGGCCCACGATGCGGTACACGGCTGACTGGTTGTACTGGATCAGAGCCCTGCAGTACCCACCTGCGGTACCGTGAGGTGTGGGTAGTCGGCTGCCAGCTGCTGCCGGGCTGCCTGGATGCAGGAGGCAAACTGGATGGTTCCGGCAAGCACCAGCCGGCTGCTGGGCGGGAAGTTGTGCCTGCGGGGGTAGCGAGGACGTGGAGGGGGCAGGCACACGTACTGAGGGTATTGGGGGGCACAAGCACGCGGCACGTCCCAACAAACGTGCTGTTTGGCGTCTCATCTCGATGCCAACCGACTGCGAGTCCCCTTTCTCGCCCTGCACACCACAACGGCAACACCCCGCTGCCGTTCCCTGCCTTCCTGACTGTGTCCACAGATGCAACACCCCGCTGCTTTCCCCGCCCACCTGGCTGCCTCCAAAACGCAATGCCCCACAAACGCTGCCTCCCTCGCCCACCTGACTGTGTCCACAAAGTGCTGCGTGTCCATTTTGATGTCCACAAAGACGTACATGCAGGGGAGGGAGGTGATGTCGACAGGCACCAGGCAGGAGTGTCCGTAGTGGACCTGCAGGGAAGGAAAGGAAAGGAAAGGAAGGAGGTTATGTGTGAAGTGTGAGGACGGAATGAAGCCGTGTGCCGGTTGGGAGAGGGGAAATAACGAGTGTGCAGGTTGGGAGAACACAAAGATGGAGTGTGCAGCAGTGTTGGGGAGCCCTCCGAGAGGGGAGGGGAGGGCCACACAGGGACGAGGCAGGAGTGGGCGGAGCGGACCACCAGGCAGCGGGGCAGGCGAGGGGCGGCAGGGGTGGCAGGGACAGAGGCTGACGCACCGCCGGCGGTGGGCAGGGGAAGAGGGGCAGCAGCAGAGCGTGCCCGTCTCAGGGATCACATGCCCACCATCAACCCCAGCCTGCCTCTCACAAGACAGTCCTGTCTCTCCGGGCAGGCTCCTGCCCCCGGGGCAGGCTTCTCCGTCGACTGGGTCTCTGGGACAGCACCCGTCCTGCTGCATCAGCGTACACTGATCACGCCACCCTGCCTGCCCTGCCTGTGATACTCCCGCTCTCACCAGAAAGTCCGCCCCCAGGGCCTCTGCCGAGTAATCATCAACGCAGCAGGCGCCAAAGGTGACGTCGCCCATGATGAACGTCTGCTCCACTGCCGCAAACCTGGGACCAGGGCACAGGTAGAGATACGGACGAGAAAAGCAACGTGAGTGGCGCAGAGGGAAGGAGGCGAACGACAAACCAATGCCCCTAAAACACGTTTGCTCCACTGCCGCACAACGGGGCAAAGGGCAAAGAAAGAGACACAGAAAGGTGCAGGAAGACCCAGATGATTAGAGGGGGGACACTGTGACGTGAGACAGAGCAGCTGAGTCATACAAGTACGTTTGCAGCACTCCCTTCCCCCCGCCCACCTCACCCTTCCAGGATGTCTGCAATCACGCAGGCATACAAGGAGCAATGGGGGACGCCCCCTGCCCCCTCTGCAATCACGCAGGCATACAAGAAAGATGCCAGACTGCCCTCCCCTGCCCTCCACCCACCTCCCCCTCACCCTTCCAGGATGCCTGCAATCACGCAGGCAAACAAGTAACAATGGGGGACGCCCCCTGCCCCCTCTGCAATCACGCAGGCATACAAGTAACATGCCAGACTGCCCTCCCCTGCCCTCCCCCCCGCCCCCCTCACCCTTCCAGGATGTCTGCAATCACGCAGGCATACATGAGGAGGCCCTCTGGGAACTGCAGCGCGATGCGGCGCGCCCCCGCCTGGCGGATGCGCCACACCGTCTTGTGGATCTCAAAGTTGTAGTTGCCGGGGAGCAGGGCGATGGCGGCGTTGAGCGCGGCATTGTTCAGGATGTCGGCGGGCACCTGCCAGTGGGTCCAAGGGAGGGGTGGATGGGAAGGGGCCAAGGACCGCACCGGAGGCGAGGTGCTGCCAGGGGCGGTGCATCTGGCGGCGGTGCACCTGTTGGGTGGTTCAGGCAGGGCTGCAACCTTGCTGACAAGCAATGGGGAGGCATGGCAGAACAGTCAGACGCACAGTATGGCAGCCCTCGGGGCCCACCTGCTGCCCAATCACGCGGCGCACAACAGTGGGCGGCCGCGGGGAGGCGCCAGCCGCTGCAGGCACCAGTGCGCCGCCGCCGCCGCTGGTGCTGGGAGGGTTGGCTGGGTCCAAGCTTGCTGCTGCCCGCCCGCTGAACCGGGCCGGCTCATGATCGGTCTCCATTTGGAGGGCGCTCCGCTGTGTTGCTTTGGCTCGTCGGTGTTCAAGACTCACGGCCTTGTCGCATGCGCCCGCATGCGCTGCGGCAGGGGCTGTGGTGGGGTGCCGAGTGCGTTGGGGTGGTGTTTCTGGTGTTGGGATGCAGGTTTCGTGGCGCCCCCACACGTGCTGTCGTGCTGCCCTGCCAGGTGTCCTGCAGTGTGTGCTTCCCAATTGCTGGAGCTCAGATCGGTCAGTCTGCCGGTTCCTTCACGCTGTCTGCATTGCGACTACTGCTTCCCAAGGCCTCGGCCGCACAATGGCGCTCCTCCTGGGCGCCCCCAGCTCGCTGCTGTCTCAGAGGCTGGCAAGTGGGCAGCAGGCTAGCAGCACATCGCATGCGACGCCGATAGGGGCGGGGCTGCGTCTCCGAGCAGCCTCTCCTATTGTTGCTGGCACACCCATTACTGCGAGCAGCAGCGGCAGCCTGGCCCGCTCCGCACAGCGGCTAGCGGCCCCATGGGGCCTCCGGCCGCTTCGGCAGCAACGACCCTTGCATAGAGGGCAGCTGCAGATAGTGGCGAGCGGCGGCGGCGGGGGCGGCAAGCCGGTGCGTGGGGGGGCGGGCTTGGGAACCGGCTAGGGCCTCTGTAGATGGTATTCAAGCGCTGCGCTGTGCTGCAAGAGGCGCCATGTGGGGCAGCCAGGCCGTGTTGGGTGCTGCAGCACGCCCGCAGGGCGCCTCCACTATGAGCCACCGCGCCCGGGGTGTGCAGGCACATTGAGCGCAGCCCCCGCCTGCCAGCGCAGCACCCACCTGCCCGCCCTGTGTGCATTCGCATGCCTGCCGCAGGTGGAGACGCTGGGTCAGAAGGCGTTGGTGGGTGTGGCAGTTGGCTACATGATGCTGGTGGTCATCATCCCCTTCATCAACGTCTTTGTGCAAGCCTTCTCGCACGGCATGGGGCCCTTCTTCGAGACGCTGCAGGAGCCGGACTTCCAGCAGGTGCTCGTGCTTGTGTGTGTGTGCAAGGGCGGTGCAGGTGCTGGGGTGGTGGGCATATGCACAGCCTGCAGTACCGGCCCTCTTGTAGGCTACAGGCAGAGGGCTGCGAGGCGCACAAGCCCAGGTTCAAGCAGCTGCAGGGGCTGCGAGTTGGGACAGCGGGGTGCCATTCCCGGCCGGGAGCTGCGCCCCTGCCGCCCCTTCAGCAATCTGTCCGTGCACCCCTGCTTCCTCATTCCCTGGCCTGCCTCAAGCCGGGCACGTTGCACCGGTCTCACCCTCTCTCTCTGCGCGCCTGTTTGCCTGCTGCTCTCCTGGCTGCAGGCAGTCAAGATGACGCTGCTGCTCTCGGCGGTGGCGGTGCCCGTCAACACCGCGTTTGGCATCCAGGCGAGGCGGGCAGGCGTGGCGGCTGTGGTGGGCGGGTGGCTGCCCGCCTGCCTGCCTGCCTCTTCCACCTCTGCAGCTTTGCTCTCCCCAGTTTGCATCAGCATCAACAGCACACCAGCCACAGCTGTTGCTCCGCTGCCATCACTCCCCCTGGGTTGCAGGCTGCCCTCTTCCTTGCACGCAACGAGTTCCGGGGCAAGACCTTTGCCATCTCCCTGCTGGACCTCCCCTTCTCTATCTCACCCGTCATCACAGGTGGGCTGAACATGGGCTGCCCATGGGCTGAACATGGGCTGAATATGGGTTGAATATGGGTTGAAGATTGGCTGCCCATGGGCTGAACATGGGTTGAATATGGGGCAGCTGGCTGGCTGCTGCACGTATATGGGGGTGCACTCATGCTTGCCAGCTGTATGTGCCCATTGCCTCTATCCTCAGCTGCCTTGCGTGCAGCCCAGGGTTACACCCAGGGCTGCGGCAGCTGCTGCGCCTGAGGCAGCATGGTAGCGGCCGGTTGACGGCACATCACCGTTTGAAGAGCTCCCGCCAGCACGCCTGCACACCTGCACGCTTGCGCCTTCTCTCACCCTTGCTTGCCCTGTATGGTTGCGCCCCCCGCCTTGCAGGCATGATGTTTGTGCTGCTGTACGGCCGCAAGGGCCTGTTTGCCCCCCTCATTGCGCAGTGGGGCTTCCCCATCGTCTTTGCTTTCCCAGGTGGGCGGGGGGGCGGGCAGTTGGGGGGGGGGCAGGGCCCTCGACATGTCGCAACAGGGCCAGGGCGTGCCTGCCTGGGCTGCGCCGGGGCCAGCTCTTTGTGAACACCACGTGGGAACACACAGAAGGCGTCTGCCCAGGCCAGGGCCTGCGTGGGTACCCAGTAAAAAGTGGGCACGTGACTGTGCCCTGCCCATCACTCGCGCCCTGCCCTCGCGCCCTGCCCTGCCCACTTCCCCCTCTGCCCAACCCAGGCATGGCCCTGGCTGTTGTGTGGCCATGCCTTCATGCTTCACTCTTCTCGCGCTGCATGCTGCTGCACTAACCCGACACATTCTTCAACGTCCCCCCGCCGCCCTCCCGCCCCAGGCATGGCCCTGGCCGCCCTGTTTGTCACAATGCCCTTTGTGGTGCGTGAGCTGCTGCCCATACTGGAGCAGATGGACATGGCGGAGGAGGAGGCGGCGCGGTGAGCAACTGTTGGTATGGTGCCATGAAATCAAGGCGTATGCGTTGTCCGGGTTGCGGGGCAGTCGGCAGGTGGATGGGGCAGAAGAACAGGTGGCCCGGGCGAGCTTGATAATAGTTGCAACATTCAAGGCGTGTGTGTTGTCCGGGTTGTGGGGCAGTCGGCAGGTGGGCATGGCAAGGGAGGAGGCGATGCAATGATTTTGGGACGGTGGAAGCAGGAGTAAGCCTTCGAACTGCCGCCTGCCCCCCTCTCACACATGCGTGCTGGTCCCTGGGCGCCAAACGACTTCCAATAGCAAATGCCCTCCCTTCCATCAGCAGGACTGAAATTTCAACACTGCCGCCTGCCCCCCGTCTGATATGGATGCAGCTCCCTGGGCGCCAACGACTTCCAGGTGTTTTGGAACGTGACGCTGCCCAACATCCGGTGGGGCCTGCTCTACGGCATCATCCTCACAAACGCGGTGAGTGGAAGAGGCGCTGAGCTGGCAGGCGGCGCGCTGAGCTGGCGGCGATGGAAGGGTGCTGAGCCGGCGGGCACTGAGCCGTGCTGCCAGCTTGATTGGTGCCGCGTGTAATGCAGTGCTGTGCCCGATGTCCAGCCGTGGGCCCGCCCCACCCTGTGCCTTCCGCCCCCCCAGTCATCCAGCCTGGCTCGTGCACTTGCCTTGCCCCACAATGCCTCCGCGCCCCTGCTGGCGCTCCCTTTTCTCCGCCCATAACTCGCCTCCCCTCACGACTTCCCCCTCCACCCCCTGTCCTGCAACGCCCCTCCGCAGCGCGCGATGGGCGAGTTTGGTGCTGTGTCCGTCATCTCAGGAAACATCATCGGCCAGACGCAGACCCTCACGCTCTATGTGGAGTCGGCGTACAAGGTGAGGCGCTGCGCATGCTGCGCTGTGCCTGCTGCGCCGTGCCGTGTCATGCCCTGCCGGGCCAGGCTGCGCTGTGGTCGCTCGCTTTGCGGAGTCGGCATGCAAGCTGGGGCGAGGGCAGGGCTGGGTGCTGCATGCTGCACTACCTTGCTGTGCGGCGCAGGCTGGGCAATGCTGGGCGTCACGCGAGGCTGCCCCTGCCCTCCCCTCCTCTAATCCCTTGTCGCGCTACAGTAGTGAGGCCTCCTTTCTCTGCCGTGGTGGCACCCACCCCCCAAGCACCGTCCCCTCTCCCCCTCCCATCCACCCGCTCTCACCCTGCCTCTCCCACCCCTCACCCTGCTTGCCCGCAGGAGTACAACACGGAGGCCGCCTTCTCTGCCGCGGTGCTCCTCTCCTTCCTGGCCCTCTTCACTCTGGTGGTCAAGGACCGGCTGGAGGGGGTGGCCTCACAAGAGACCTCCAAGTGAAGCACCCGTTTACACAACACAAGGCACTGCGCAATGGGTTGCATACTAGAGGGCCTGGGCTGGCTTGACGGGCCCTCCCCTGGCGTGGGCCCCGGCCGGCTGCAGGGGGCGGCCTCCCAGGAAGAGGAAATAACCCCTCAGGTGGGGCACAATGTGCACCGCTCGGTGAGGGCTGGGCAGGGCCTGCCCCTTGCGGTGGGCCTTCCCCCAAGGCCAGTTCCTCATCAGGCTCCCCGGGGGCCGGTTCCCCGTCTTAAAGGTGGCGTGTGTGTGTCTGTGTTCTTCTCTCTACCGTGCTGCCGGGCTGGCCCCCTCCCCCCGAAGCTGCTGCCCACCGTCCTCGGGCAGCCAGGCCCCATCAGCGTGCCCATTTTTGACGGGAGCTGGGGGCTGAGTGGAGTGGCAGCAGCTCCCGCCTCACCACCGTGTGACCACTCCGCCTCATGCTGCACCCAGCTCTGCGAATCCTCGAGGCCTTCAAACTGCATACCGTTTGTCTGTCACTCACTCTTTCTCTGCCGCCTACTGACCTTTGACCATGCATGCTCATGACTGCCTGCCTGCACACACATATCCGACTGACCTGCTGCTGCTTTCACTGCTCTCTCTTCCCCCCCTCTACCTCCGTGTAACACTTTCCAGACAAAAAGTATACAGGAGGTATCATGTTTCCTCAAGCGATTGGTGTTGAGGTGGTAAGCCCGCCTCGCATGCCATGCAGCACTGTATGGTGCCAGTTCTGCCTGGCGAGGGCCCTGCCCTGCTGGCGGCATGTCAGCCTGACGTTCAACTCCCTCCTGTGCGCCCTCGTTCAAACTCTTTCGCCTTGCATCACATGTGGAACATCCCGGCGTGGCTGCCTCTGAGCTAGGTTGCAGTGCAGTGCACATACGTGCGGCCCGCCGCCCACCTCCTAGTCTAGTCGGGCGCAGGGCCGGCACTGCAGTGGCTGTTGCTGCTCCGCGTTGCTATGGAGTGGAAAAGGGCGAGGGGTGGGCAGCCATGTGCACAAATGCACCAAAATGTCCACACCGCCTGCATCAGCTGTGACGGCGCGCCCGCTGTGCGCCGCAGTCCAAACAAGCGGCGCTCCCGCTTCGGACAGCTCCTTGCGTTTGCCTTCTTTCCCTCGCAACTGCGCCGCCATGCCCCCAAGGCTGCGCAGAGGACAGCCTCCTTCATCGTTCTTGGGGCTGCCGGAATCGGTGATCCTCCGCGTGCTGCAGTGCGTGCCAGACAGGTGAGCATGCGTCGAGTGATTCACGACGCTTCGCGGATCGCGTGGGGGCATCTGCTATGGTTCACGCCGGCCCGCCTCCCGCCGCCACGCCCCTCCCGCCACGGCACGCCCGCCGCCAGCCTGCCCCGCACTCATTGCAGCCACCCCCGCTTCCCTCTGTTGTAGGCTCGTGTCTGCGGCACTGGTATGCAAGCGGTTGAGGGAGCTGTGCCTCTCGCCAGTGCTGCTGCGTGAGCTGCCGGTGCACATCACGAAGGCCCGGCTGGAGCGCACGCAGGCGCTGCTGCTCTTCCTGACGTCCCATGCCCAGCACGTGCGCCAGCTGTCGCTGCACATCCACGCGGAAGATGAGGGCTATGAGGCGGACGAAGAGGACGAGCTGGCAGCCCTCGTCGCCGGCTGCCTGGCGGTCTGCGGCGCGCAGCAGCCGCAGGCACGCGTCGGCGCCGATGGCAGCACAGCCGGCGGCTCCAGCACACCAGGCAGCGCCGCCGGGCTGCAGCACCTGAGCATCTGTCCAGATACACCGCTGGCCACCCTGGGCTGGCTCCCCGCCCTGCGTGCCCTTCGCCAGCTCTGCTTGGGCGGGCGCAACGACACGCTTCGCCTGCCGCCGTGCACGCAGCTCACGGCGCTCGAGGCGATGCACCTCTCGGGCAGGCTGCTGCCCCGGCACGCGGCCGGGCAGGGCGGCTCCGCCCCCGCAGGCTACCTCCCAGCGTCTCTCACAAGCCTGCATTTGGAGGGTGACATAGAGCCTGGCACCGATACACCACAACAGGTGGGTGCACCAGATTGCCATGTGCGCATCATGCGTCAACGCAGTGGCTTAGCCCTAACTGCGCCGCTGGTTGGATGCAGGTACTGCTGCTGGTTGCATGCAGGTACTGCCGCTGGTTGCATGCAGGTACTGCCGCTGGTTGCATGCAGGTACTGCTGCTGGTTGCATTGGCATGTGTGATGTTGCTCCGTCGCTGGTTGCACCCAGGGCGCTGCACGGCTGCCCCAGGCAGACGTGGGCAGAGCGGTGCACACTGCTGGCTGGCGGCAGGCACGTGGCACCCCTGTGGCTTTTTGCAGCTGACACTCGCTTCCCCCCGCCCTCCCTTTGCCTGCTTCTGCAGCTGCTGGCCGGCCTGTCGGGCCTGCGCAGCCTGGAGCTTTCTTCCGTCCTGTATAACGCTGAAGAAATGACGGCGCTCTCCAAGCTGACGGCCCTCACCCGCCTGGCGCTGACCCGCGTCGAGACCTTCCCTCAGGGCCGCGACCTGGGCCCGCTGACGGCGCTGGTGCGGCTGGAGGTGCGCGGCGGCGTGCTGGACGTCGACATGCAGGTCATCGACGGCATGGTGGGGCAGCTGACGCAGCTGACCTGCCTGGCGCTCGACCTAGGGAGGCCCACCCACATGGTGTTACCCCTGGGCATCCCGTCCACCATCACCAGCCTGCGCCACCTCCAGCGCTTCTCGTTCTCCACCTACAAAGTCAACGCGGATGCGCCCGACAGCCACCTGAACCCCTGCCTCCCCGACAGCCCCTGGCTCGCCTGCCTGCGCTGGCTGGCGCTGCCGCTCGACATCGCGCTTGCTGGGGTGGCTCTGCCTGGCCAGCCGCTGGCAGGGGCGCACCAGCTGGAGAGCTTTTGCGTCCAGCCAGCCGGCTCACCCACGCTTTCGGCGGCCCACATGTGCCAGGGGCAGTGGGCCGCGTTCTGGAGGTGGCTGGCCACCCACCCGCCGCTGCGCCGCTTGTGGTATGAAGCACCCACGTCGCCCGCGGCGCTCGGCTTCGACTTTGTGGACGGCCTGCTGGCGCTGCAGCGTGACCGCCCGGCGCTGCAGCTGGTCCGCCTGGAGGCGCCTGCCGACCGGCAGGAAAGCAACGTCGGCCCCTCCTTTTGGTGGGAGATGCTGGACGGCGCCTGAGGGCAGGTGGGTGCTGGGCACCCGCCACCGCCCGCTCCCCAGCAGTCCTCCGCATGCGGGATAGAGGGGCCCCAAAGCAGGTGGTGCTTCAATATCTGCCCGCCCTACCTTGTCAAACCTGTGTTGTAACCATAGTTGCTGGAGAGTGATTGCTAGGATTGCGTGATGAGTGGCGTACAGAAATACCTGTGCGCAGACTGTGAGGCGGGCGGCGGTAGCAGCAACGGTGGCGGCAATAGCAGGCCGTTCAGTGTCTCGTGCCCAGCCGCTCCATTTCATCTGGCCTGCCGAACACTCAAGATCTCTTTTGTTTCGTGATATAGTGTAGACCCTAGTTCAAAAACATAAAAGTACGCGTTCTCTTTGGCCCAAGCCAGCTGCCCAGCCTGCAACCCTCAGCCGGGACAAATGATGTACTGCCTCAGCGCTGCATTCCGAGACGGCTGCACCGTAGTCGCGATTTTGGTGCACATGGCACATCTTATAGAGCTTCTTGGACGCCCCGCTTGGCCACAGCGCCGGTGACAGCCGCCCTCCCCGGTGAGGCAAGGTGCGTGCACGGCTTTTGCGCGCCTGCTTGATTCGAGACGAGATCGTGTGTCTGCATCCCGCTGGTTGCATGCCCCTCGGCGGATGTACACTGCGCCCCGTGGACTGCGCTGCCGCTGCCTACTGCCAGTGCCCAGCCCGCCCACTAATCCCCTCCCACAACTAACCCTGCCTTTCTGCTGGCCTGCAGCCATGCGTGAGACCGAGGTGTACAAATCTGTAGCACGTGGCGACCTTCAGGCGCTGCAGGCGGCGCTGCAGGCACACCCGGAGCACTTGAACGGGCACAGCGGCGATGGCGGCGACACACCGCTGATTACAGCAGGTGTGTTGGGCCTGTGTCACGGCGTTGCGCACTGCATGTGGGATGCGTCACTCCCTGGGAGAGGCTGCCTCAGGATCGCACCATACTGGGGTTGTGCGCTTGCCGGACAAGTTGGCACCTCATTACTATGGCCCTGTTGTGGTGACCGTTGGGAGATCAAGTCGCGGCTGGATTGTGTACTGCAGTCATGTGTTGCACTCTTGAAAGTGCACATGGGTCCCTGTAGAAACTGTGTGACGCGAGCTGAGCACCCTGCTTTGTTCGTCTGAGCGCTGCGCCGCCCTGACGCCCTTGTGTTTGCTGCTGACAGTCCCGTGGTGCGCTCCCCCAATCCCCGCTCCCCGCTGCTGTGTTGCAGCAAGTTCCGGCCACACCGCCTGCGTGGCTGCGCTGCTGGCTGCTGGCGCCGATGTGGGCACCCCCGGTGTAGACGGCGACACAGCGCTGCATGTTGCAGCTCGCCACGGCCATGCCGCCTGCACTGAGGCGCTGCTCCAGGCAGGTGCAGATGTCAGCGCCCGCGACGTTGATGGGACGCAGCCAAGCCATGCAGCTGCTCAGAGGGGACACGTTGCGTGCCTCTCTCTGCTGCTGGCTGCCGGGGCAGATGTGGAGGCGGCAGACAAGTACGGCGCGACAATCCTGCAGTATGCGGCTTTCCAAGGCCAGGAGGGGTGCCTGCGCTGCCTGCTGGCGGCGGGGGCCACCTTGGAATCGGTAGGGGCCAACGGGCGCACCGCAATGCTCCACGCAGCTGCGGCTGGGCATGAAGGCTGTCTGGAAGCGCTGATAGCGGCCGGGGCAGATGTGAACGTGGTTGCTGGGGATGACACGACGGCATTGTTGGAGGCAACGGAGCTCGGCCATGAGGCGTGCGTGCGCCAGCTGCTGGCAGCTGGCGCGGCAGTGGGTGCGACGGGGCCAGGCGGGCTCACATCTTTGGCATTGGCAGCCAAGGCAGGCAAGCCCGGCATCGTCACCGCCCTGCTAGAGGCTGGGGCAGACAGCGAGGCGGCAGCGCCGAGTCAACGCGGCTTCACAGCATTGCTGTTTGCAGCCAAGAGAGGCCATGTGCGCGTGGTCAATGCTCTGGCGGCGGCTGGAGCTCACCTGGAGGCGGCCGAGGAAGGCACCGGCTGCACGGCGCTGCTCCTAGCTGTGCGTCACGGGCACGTCGAGTGCGCCAGCGCGCTCATCGCTGCTGGTGCCGACGTGAACGCTGCGCGTGTAGACAACCGCCATGTGGCGCTAATGTATTGCAAGGACACATGTCTGAGGTAAGCTTCGCATGCAGGGCGCAGCAAGCACAGCACGACACCACACCAGCACCTTTGTGTTTTCCCCATGCTAGGGGTGATTGGACAGCACAGGTAAACTAGAAGTGGCCTAACGCCAGCCTGGTTCTCTCTGTCTGTGAGCTTCCAACAAGAGCGGCTCTGCTCGGGTTGCTACTTGCTAGCCACCCTTGTTACCGAGTGATTGGTACTGGATGCCATACCAACTTTGATCGCTACTGCCAGCCATCCCTATCACCGAATCATGGTAACAGCTGGCTCCCTCCTGCTTGCCTCCCTCCCACTGCAGCCTGCTCGAGCAGCTGCTGGCGGCAGGAGCCAGCTTGCACGCCCAAGACTCTCAGGGGAACTGTGCGCTTCACTGGGCGGCTCACAATGCACGGGAGCGGTGCTTGGGTGCGATGCTTGCAGCGGGAGGGCCTGTTGAGCAGCAAAACAGGTTGGGGTACACCCCCCTGGCATGTGCGGCAGCAAAAGGCCACACCGAGTGCATTCGAATTTTGGCGGCAGCCGGGGCAGACGTCATGGCTGGCACCCATGACAACAGGACGCCACGCCAGCTGGCCCAGCCCCACCGTGCGGCAGCCCGCCTGCTGATGGGACTGGAGATGAGCAGCAGGCACAGAGCAGGTGGGGGCGCACGCCGCCTGGGCCGAGTGCTGCTGGATGCGTGCCTGCCGGGCGGCACCACCTGTCCCCATGCAAGCACTGTGATCAAGGTATGCCTTTGTCAAGTATCTTGTCTACGTGCGGATTCTCACGCCTGCCTGCCTGCCCGGTGTGCTGTTGCAGCCGCCAAAACGGGAAGGCAGCAGCAGCAGGAACCCACTCAGCAGGGGGAGCTCTCAGCAGAAGCAGTTGCTGCAGCAGAAGCAGCTGCAGCCGCCCTGCTGCAGGAGGAGGAGCAGCAGGCGCAGCGGCAGCAGTCCAAAGCTGCGGCCAAGGCTTCCAAGAAGCAGCGGCAGCGGGAGAAGCAGCGGCAGCAGGCGGCGGGCAGCGGGAGCCAGGCAGGCAGCATTGTCAGTGCGCCTGCCGAGCAGCCAGATGCTGGGGCTCCCAGCGGGCCCGCAGCTGCGCAGTGGGATGGCCAGGCCGCAGAAGCGCACGTGCCTGCCTCGACAGCAGCACCAGCTGCAGAGCCCGGCAGCCGCCGGCCACAGCAGCAGCAGCAGCCCCCGCCCGAGCAGGAGCAGCAGCAGCAGCAGCAGCAGGAGCAGCAGCAGCCTCCGCCGCCGCCGCCGCCGCCGCCGCAGCAGCAGCCTCCGCCTGAGCAGCAGCAGCAGCAGCAGCAGCAGCATGCGGCTCAGCCACGGCAGGCGGAGGAGCAGGAATGGATCCCTGCCGCTCGCCGGCGGCATGCAAACGCTGGCTCCAACAGTGTAGGTGTGGGGCGTGCTTACAGGCACGTTGCCAGCCCCTCCCCTAGTACTGCAGCCCATGCACACGGTAGCCGGCAGCGCCCAGAGGCAGCTGAAGCAGCCCAGCCAGCAGCCAGGCCACAACCGCGCACATCCGTTGCACCGTGGGCACGTGCAGCGGCAGCCGCGCAGCATGCAGCGGTGCCACAGCTGCCCCTGCCGCTGCCCCCCTTGGCTGCCCCACCCCGGCCGGACAGTGCGCCTGGCGGCAGCGGCGGCGCTGGGGGCACCATCACCCTGGCCCTGGATGCCTCCCTGCTTGGCGAGGCGCTGTGCCCCATCTCACACGAGCCGATGGAGGAGCCGGTGGTGGCGGCAGACGGTGGGGTGGGGTGGGGTGGGGTGGGGTGGGGTGGGTGGGCCAGCCTGGGGCACACGGCCACGCTGGGCTTTTGTAGGCTCACTATGTGGTGTACCTGTGGGCCTCCATGCCTGCATTGTGCCTCCCCGCCATGCTCTGCCTCGCTCCGCGCTCGCTGCCGACTCCCGTCCTCACCGGGTGTCCCGATTCCCCTCCGCACCGTGCAGGGCACATGTACGAGCGGCGGGAGATTGAGGGTGAGGCTGCGGGACTGGTGTGTGGTCAGGCATGCTGGTGTGTGTGCACTCAACAGGCAGGCAGGCAGAAAGGCAGACGAGGCAAGAAGAGGCCAGGCAATAATGTAGGTATGTGCCTCATTGCATAGAAGCTTGCTATGCCCTACATCCCACCTCCTTCCCATGCCTGCCCCCTGTCTCCCTGTGTGTGCAGCCTGGATCGCACGCCAGGTGGCGGCGGGCCAGCCCCCCTGCTCCCCGCTCACCAACCTGCCGCTGGAGCACTCGGCGCTGGCACCCAACCGCATGGCACGCGCTGTGATCGCCGCCATGCTCACAGCAGGGCTGCTGGACTGACTGGGCATGCCCGAGGCTTTGAGCAGCCCCTACCGGAAACTTCCGGCACCAGCACTAGGCATGCAGTTGATGTCCCCTGCAGAGCCGCCTCGGTTCCCAACCCGAATTCCCACACCTGCAGCGCTTGTAAGTCTTTTTCATTGCAGCCGTTTGCCTGGATGCCACTTCCACCTATAAACGAAGGGGGGATGCTTCGGCTTACCAGGGGCTAGCAGACCTGGATATGCGGTTTATTGGGTGAAAAGCAGCCATTTCACTGCCGTGGCTTGCTGTAATTGGTTTCATGAGAGGTCAATTTTTGCCACAGTGCACAGGTGGCGACAGACTGGCGGGACAGGCTGGCAGCGCTTGAAGTTGATCGGCCGCGAGCGTGCGCAGATGCGGCATCCTTTAAATCTGTTCCTCTGCTCTCGCTGAGACCTTTCCCCCGCCATGCTACAGAGCAAAGCTGTGTTCCTGCTCTTGAGCGTTCTGGGAGGGTCGGCATATGCGTCTGCACACTGTCGCGACATCAATAAGTGGGGCAGAGCTGAAGTGCTCAAAGCTTGGCGGGTTTGGGAGCCGCTCGACGACGCCGACTGGCGCGCCGGCCTGCGGCAGCGGGTTGTGCCGGCGCTCACGCAGCAAATCGAGGGCTTCGATCTGCATGCGGATGACTTGGATGAGCTGACGGAGGGGTGGACCTGCGAGCCAGCCGGGCACGCCGCCGCCCTGCCGCCGACGCTCCCTGCAAGCTGCGCCTGCTGACGCTGCTGGCGGCGCTGATCCAGAAAGCGCTGCGCGAGCTGAAATGCGGCATGCACGCGCTTGGAGCCAAAGACACGCTCCAGGAGTCTTTAACCAACCTGAAAGCGCACCTCCTAGCCGCCATGATGGAGACCACATTGCAACACATCACGGGGGGGCGGTCTATCTCACACACGTACCCCTACAAAGTGGAAGGTAGCCTGGTCTTCAGATCTAGTGACTCGGGTCATGATGCATACGTTGCGCTCCTTTGGGTGAGTTGTTCCTGCCGCATCTTGCTGGCGGCGCCTGCAGCTGCTGCTGTGCGCTTGCCCACAAGGGATACCTTTGCTCACGCTCTGCTGCAGCTAACTGCAAGCAGCACGCCTGCCCGCTGCTGGTGCCGCCTGCCCGCTGCTGGTGCCACGGCTCAGCGGGGCTGGCTCACCGCCACTGAAGCACTACCTCACCTGCACTGCTCTGGGATGCCCCGGGCTGTCTTGCCCTGCCCCAGAGTGCCGTGCCCCTTCTGACCTGCTCTGCCTCTCCGCATGCTGGGCTGCAGTGGGTGCTCCCTGCATCCGTCTTCAAATACTACCTTGAAGATCCAGACCCCGGCTACAGCCGGACGACCTACTCTCCAGCCTTTACGGCCTATGGCTTTTCCTGGTGAGCCCCCTGCTTGCGGCGCCCTTCCTGGGCAAAGCCCGCTGCTCTCCTCACAGCCTCGCTGCCGCTGGCTCTCCGTCCGCTGCACCTTGTGGCCCACCCAGCAGCACATGCCGTGCATCAGCACCCCACGCGTGGGCCAACACACCGGCCTCCGCACTCGCTGCCCTAACCTGCCTGCCGCTCCCTCCAGGCGCTTTGCGCTTCGGCTGAACGGGCGCTGGGTCGAGCACGGCATCAGCGTGGACGCGCCTGACCTGGCCTACCCCGAAGACGAAACGTTCCAGCTGTCGTGGGCGACACAGCGCAACGGCACGCACAAGATCGCCGACGGTGGGTGCACTTGGACTGGTGTGCGTGCGGCCGGGCAGGCGGCACAGTGCGCCCTCCCGCCGCCCACCCAGCCCCCTGCAGCAGCTCCCAGCAGTGGGGGGGGCCACTCTGCCGCCTGCCACCTGCCACTGGCTGTCGCCCCGCCTGCCACGGGGCTGGGCAGAGGCTGCATCACGGTTGGCCTGAGGAGGCTTGCTGGTGGAGCAGGAGGGCGAGGCCGTTTGTATCCTGGCGGGCTGACAGTGTTGCATCCCTTGCTGTGGTGCCCCCCTGCCTGCAGAGCAGGACTGCACCTTCACCGACGCCGGCGATGGCCCAGAGACCTGCTGGCTGTCGGTGCGCCTGCCCGGTCGTTTGTTCGCCACCTGGCCCCGGGCCGGGCGCTCCCTGCCTACTTGCTGTCCTCAAAGTGCACGCCTGGCTTGTGTGCCAGTGCAGCGGCAACAGCGGCAACCCGCCAGCTGGAAGCGTCCTGCTGGTCATGCCGGCTGCTGCTGCCAGCTGGCTGACCTGCCCTGCCCTTGGCAATCCACCGTTGGGATGCGAGAAGCATGCAAGCCTGGCTTCCACCAGCGCACTTCCTGTACTGCAGGGTCTCCCGCTTTACAGGATGCTGACCGAGCCAGAGGCAAGGGGGCCCGCCGGCTGGTTGGCTGAAGACGAGATTGTGTTCAGCCTGGTGCTGCAGCCACTCACTCTTGGGGACTTTTGTGACGAGGATAATGACGACGGGGACGACCCTGTGTGGAGGCCGCACAACATGGCGCTCTCCGCCGGCCCGCTGATGAGGTGAGGAGGAGGCCGCGGTGCAGGGCAGGTGGGTCGGTCGCAGTGCTGAGCACACAGCCTGCGTTTGCTGCTCGAGCACGGCAATACAGTGCCGCAGCACATGGCCTGCGTGCGCCTGCCTGCCCTCCCTGCTGCTCCCGCCCCGCTCTTCCCCTATTGTGGACGCCCTAAACCCGTCTTGCCATGCGTGTTGTGCCTGGCCCGTGCTGCAGGTGGGCCTATGGAAATGTCCGATATGGCCAGTGGGGCTCCGAGGGGTACGTCAGCAAACGGATGGCCGAGGGCGCGCCAGAGGCGGTCGTTGCAGCAGAACAGCAGCGCACCAAGCAGGCCTCCCCTGGCGGTGGCGCAGCGGCTGGCAGCTGCTCAGTGCCTGCCTCCGGGCATGCCTACGCACTCGACGTTTGGGGGTCTTACATGACCCGGGCAGAATTTGTGGTGTATGTCACCCTCTGGCTGCTCTTGTCGACCCTGATTGTCTGGCCGCTCTGGCGCTTTGGACGCAGACGCGCCTGGCGGGGTGAGGCGTGATGTGCGTGCAATTGCTGAACGGGTCTGACGTGGCTCTCACCCAAAGGGCACGCGGCACGTCTCCCTGCTCTTTCTGGCATGATCCCTGCTGGCCCGCACACCCCTGCCTGCCTGCCTGCCTGCCTCCCTTCTGGCTTGCCAGCCTGCCCGGTGCTGGCCTGCACACCTGCCTGCATGTGTGCCTTTCGCTGCGCGTCTGCCTGGCATACTTCCATGTGCTCACCCTGGCATGCTTCCCAGCCTACCAACCCGGCCTGTGTGTCCTCTTCTTCCCTGGCTAACCTTACCACCCCTGCTGCAGGTGCCAAGTGGGTCTTCTCTCTTGCCTCTCGGCTGTTAGTGGGCGAGCTTGTCAGGAACTGGCTGAGCCGACGCCAGCGGGGTGCCGTGTTGCGCCGCAAGCAGGAAAAGCTCGCTGCTAAGCAGCAGCAGCAGCAGCACAGCAGGGCGGGCACACGGCAGCAGCCACAGCAGCAGCAGCAGCAGGGCAGGGCCGGCCGGCAGCAGCAGGAGCAGCAACCGCAGAGCAGAGTGAAGCCGGCGCAGGCGCAGCAGCCTGGGGGCAGGGATCGCAACAAGGGCAGCAGCAAGCGCCCCAAGGCCGCTGCTCACACCAGCAGTGATCCAGAGGGACGCGACAGCAGTAGCCGTGCAGCCAGCACAGCCGCAGCTGCGCCCGCCAGTGCACAGCCTTCCAGCACTGCCAGTGTACCGCCTGCCAGTACTGCGGCTCAAGGCGCCGCAACCGAGCCCGCCCTTGCGCCACAGGAACAGGTGCCTGACGTGCCACAGCTGACCGCCGGAAGCACCGAGCAGCCTGTCGGCGGCGGCTCGGCTGAGCAGCACGAGGATGAGGCAGCAGATGGCAGCGCACAGCAGCCGCCGCCATTGGAGCTGTCGAGTTCGGACAGCGAGGGGGAGGAGGAAGAGCAGGGGAGCAGTTCAATGTCAGCGCCACCAGCGCTCACAGTGCCAGAGGCACCTCCGCTGACAGAGCCAGATGCACCAGTGCCAGGGGCTGGGTCTGCGGCAGGGCCCAAAGCACTGCCAGGCGGCGCGCAGCTGTCGGGCCTGCCTGCGGCAGCAAAGGAGCTGCTGGGTCCTGGCCGGGTCAGGCTGGCAAGGCACGACTTGGTCGCGCTCCAGCTGCTGAGGTGCGTGGCTGGTTGGTTGGTTGGTTGGGTGGGTGGGTGCACATATGAATGAGCTGGTTTGGCTGGGTGTGGTGGAGTATGAAAGGCCCGCGTGTCGGCGTCAAGAGGCAGGCGGATGGGCGGGGCTGGCAAAGAGGTGGCAGTGCTGATGAGGACATTTGGGAGCCAGCAAGGAGGGCAGATGTGAACACAAATAGCTGGCCAGTTACGTGGCAGCCTGGCCAGCCTGCCCTCCTGCCGATGTGCCCAGCCCAACTCTTGCCTTGGTCTGATCTCTGCTCCAGGCTGCAGGGAAGAGGAGGAGGCTGCTGAAGCAGTGGCCCGCAAGGCAGCCAAGAAGCAGCGGCAGCGAGAGCGGGAACGGCAGCGGCGCGAGGAGCAGCAGCATGAGGAACGGCAGCGGCGTGAGGCGGAGCAGCGGCAGGAGCAGGAGGAGCAGCAGCGGCGGCAGCGCCAGCAGCAGGAGGAGGAGGAGCGGCGGTGGCGACAGCAGGAGGAGGAGGAGATGAGGAGGCACCAGGAGGAAGCAGCAGCTGCAGCTGACGCAGCGGCCAGGGCTCGCGCGGCACAGCGCCTGGCAGCCCAGCAGGAGGCCGCCGAGCGCAAGGCTGCTGAGGCGCTGGCTGCGTCGGCGGCTGCCGAGCAAGAGCGGGCGCAGTCACGCCAGCAGCGGCAGCGGCGGCAGCAGCAGCAGGTACAGGTGGCGGCAGCTGCGGACAGCTCAGGGAGCAGCAGTGGGGCCTGAGCAGCACACGGCAGTTGGCTGCAGCAGCGGGTGGGTGGGATCACGTGCCTGGGCCAGCTAGCCACGCAGCAGCAGCAGGCAGGGGCGGAGATGACGACCTATCGACCCTGCTGCAGCAGCTACTGCCGCCGGGCTCTGCAGCAGATCAGCCCCAGCCGCTGTTAGTGCCAACGACGGCTCAGCCACCGCTGCCGCTGCCCATCCCCATTCCGCTGCCTGGGCAGCGGCAGCAGCAGTCACAGGGGTGGCAGGCCGACGCCACCGGCCATGCACAGTGGCCCAGCGTGGCATTACCACAGCCACCTGCAGCAGCAGCTGCCCAGCTGCGAGTCGAGGACGAGTGCTGCGTGTGCATGGATGCGCCCCGTGAGGTGCTGCTAGCACCCTGCGGGCACTGCGCCACCTGCGCTGGCTGCACACAGTCGCTGCTTGCGGCGCGCCAGGCAGGCGGCCAGCCGCTGTGCCCGCTGTGCCGCCACCCCGTGGAAAGTTACATCCTCCGCAGCCGGCGGTAGAAGAGGGGGCACCCTCCCTTTTGCGTGTCAAGCGACAGGTCGGCATGCTGCTCATCGCAGAGCACGCCTTCATCTGCACCTGCTCCTAGCTCCTTTGCATCGGGGTGGGCCTGCCCATCTGCTCGTCTCCTGAGGCACACTGATACCTCGCTTCCGGCATGCCTTCAATGTAAGCAGTCTATTAGCTGACATATTGAGTTGGCATGGAGTTGGGGAGTCGTTTGCTCTTGATCACAAAGGTTTGGTGTCGAAGGACGGCCAGCAGCTGGGCGGCTTGGAATTCGGCAGTACGGGCCCTTGCGGGGACTTTTGCTGTGCCTGCCCCCCCTAACGATCCAGCAATATAGCAGCGTGGCTGTTAATGGGTCAGGTGCAGCTGTTCTACAAGAACGGCTCTTATCCTGACGGGAAGCGTGCTGTGCCACACAGCGCTGGCGCCCTGCTGGCGTCGCGCACCTGCGGAGCACCTGCATGTCCCTGCCTGAACGCGGCACTCTGCTGCGTGTTTCACTTCAACCCACTTGTCAACGTGTTCGAAAGTTATTTCCGTGCGCAGCACAAGCCCTCGTGGTCGAGTTGCCCTTTCAGCCGGGCTTTGAGCGAGAACCAGGGCCTATCGCGCTAAACAAGCCGCACATAGGCTCACATCCATGCTGCCGATGTCCGGAGGGGACGGAACGGGACAGGAAGGGCAGGCGCCCGGTGAGCTGGTGGCCCGCCTGGGGGCGTGAGGCGTGGGGCCAGCGTAATTGGGGTTGCTCGCCTGATGTGGGGATGCTGCAAGAGCCGTGCAAGCTTGCCTTGTCAGCAAGCCTCCCAAGCAAGTCGCACACTTCTTCCCCCTGCCCTGCAGGCGCGGCGGCCTTCTCGCCCTTCTACATGCAGCAGCCGCAGCTGGCAGGCGCTCCGCCCGGGATGGCGGGCAGCGGCGTCAGCGGCGGCGTGCCTGCTGCGCTGCTGCAGCAGCTCTTTGGCAGCGGCGGCGGCAGCCTGAGCGGCGGTATGTCCATGAGCCTGCAACATCAGCAGGCCTTGGGCAGCGGGCAGGTTCCCATGGGCCAGCTATCCAGCGGCGCTGCCTCGCTACCCGTGCCGGGCGCGGCCCCCACGCCAGCACCCACGTACAGTGGCGCCATGTCACTGCCCATCATGTCCCCGGCCTCCCTCTCTCAGGAGCAGCTCCAAGCCATGCAGGTGCAGCTGAACCAGCTAAGCCAGCTGAACAACATGGGGCAGCTGCAGTCGGGGGGATCCCTGAGCATGCAGCTGCAGGCGGGTTCCTTGTCGATGGGCCTGCCGCCTCCGGCGCCGGTGCCGTCGCCGTCGTCTGCGCCGTCGGTGCAGCGGGGCGGGGGCGCCAGCGGGGCGGCCGCAAAGGCGGCCAAGACGCGGCAGAAGCGTCCCTACAAGCCGCCGGATGTGGTGCAGGCGGAGCGCAAGCAGAAGGCGGAGGTGCAGGTGAGGGCGGAGAGAAGGGGGCCGTGCGGGCTGGGCCGGGGGCTGGGCTGGCTGGCAGGAGGGGAGGTCTGGGGGAGCTAGCAGGCTGGCTGGGCGGACGGACAGGCACGGTGAGCTGAGTGGCCAGGCTGGCAGCACCGTCCTGCATAGTACTGCATTTTAACGAGCGCGGGTTGAACAGTTGCAAGCTTTTATTAACGGTCTTTGCAAGCGCGTGCGCACAGCTGGAGCAGCCAATGGGCAGGCGTTTGCAATTGCACTGCATCGCATCGCGTCGCGCGCTCCGCTCGCTGCGTGAACATGCGCGGAAGCAGCACGTGTGTTTGATATCAGCAATGCAAGGCTTATTACATGTTGGAACCATGTTTTTTGCGTGCCTGCAGGAGCACATCCGCAAGCTGGAGCAGCAAGTTGGGCGGGCACGGCGGGAGCTGGAGCAGCTGCAGCAGGTGCGGGGGGCTGTGAGATCCCCAGGCTCTGGTTCCTCCACCCGATTTCAGAGGACGCTGCCGGGTGCTGGTGGGTGGTGCCTGCCCTGCATTGCGCACCCTTGTGCCTCTGCACGGACTGATGCTCGCTGGCTGCTGGTGGCGGCGGGAGCTGGCGCAGCACTTCTCTCATGCGGTACCCAATTCATTGCACCCGCCCCCCTCCTGCCCCGCAGGAGAACAAGGTGCTGCACCGCAAGGCCAACCTGCTCTCCAAGCACAGCAGCTTCCGGCGGTGCGCGGCGGTCATGGCGCAGGACCTGGTGCAGGTGTGTGGGGGGGCAGGGGGCGTGGAGGGAAGGGTTAAGGGTGTGGTGAGTGTCGGTGGAGAGTGAGTGTGCGTGGGCGGGTGCGGGGGTTGGGGGGCCTGATGCCAACAGCGCGTGCAGCTTCCAGCGGTGCTCGGCGGCCGTGGCACAGGACCTGGTGCAGGTGGGGCGGTGTGTGTGTGTTGGTGGAGGGTGGGGGGGTGGGGCCCCATGGGGGGGTGGCTGGATGTTGGCGGAGAGTGAGGGTGTGTGGGGTGTGTGTGGGGGGTGGGGGTCGGGTGGGCATTGCTTGGGTGCGGGGGTTGGGGTGCTGATGCTAACAGCGAATGTAGGTGGTGTTGCCAATGTGGCATCTCCTGGCGGTGCTCGGCGGTCGTGGCGCGGAAGCTTATGTAGAGGAGTGTGGGGTAAGTGCGTGTGGGTTGATCCCCGCTGAACATGTAGCACAGCACCTCCCCAACGTGAACCCGCCAATTAACACATGAGCCTGTGTGCCTCCTCCCCGGCGCAGAACATGACCCTGGTTTTGATGACCAGCCACACTCTCCCCTCCCACCTGCATTCCCGGGGATGCACGCCCCACTCAACATACTCCCCTGTGCCTCCTCCGCCCCGGTGCAGAGCATGATGCTGACGTCGATGAACCGGAGCCACACATTCCTTCTTCACCTGCACTTTCCCAAGGTTTCAATCACTCAATCAACACACGATTCCCTGTACCTCCAGAGCATGACGCTGACGTCGATGGACTGGAGCCAGCAGAGCGCACGCAAGCAGGTGCTGGACGCCGCAGAGCGGGGGCTGCCGGCGCCCCAGGTGCTGGACCAGCTGCGGGGCATGAGCGTGGAGGAGGCGGTGCAGTACTACAACGGGTGAGCGCTGGTACTGCCAGCCATGGTACCGCCATTGTGAAGCTGTACCGCGTTGTTTGGGGGGTGCGCATGCAGGAGGCGGTGCAGTACTACAACGGGTGAGCGCTGGTACTGCCAGCCACGGTACCGCCATTGTGAAGTTGTACCGCGTTGTTTGGGGGGTGCGCATGCAGGAGGCGGTGCAGTACTACAACGGGTGAGCTCACACTTGTGATTTGCACATGCTGGTGGTGGTGATTTGTGTTGTGGGTGGAGGGGCAGGGTTGGGAACGCGCGGGGTGGGGGGTGGGGGAGTCGAAAGCAGCTCCCACTGTATGCCGCTTGGAACTCTCAGGCGTGCGGTATGAGGTGCTGGACCAGCTGCTGGCGGCCAGCGGGTGAGGATGCGATCAATTGCCATGCTGGGGGAGAGGGTTCTTGGGCGTGGATACAGGAGTCAACCCCCTGCCCCTGCCTGCCTGCAGCGTGGTGGTGTGCGTGCGTGCATGAGCTGCTGCATGCACGCTGCTCCCGTTGCACCAAAAACAACGCGCATCACCCTGCCTGCAGCGTGGTGGTGCGCGTGCGTGAGCTGCTGCACAAGATGGACCACGGGGCCGACCGGCTGGCGGCTGCCCAGGAGCTGGACGACATCTTCACGCTCACAGAGACCACGGTGGGTGGCGCCGCGACTCTAGGTGGCGCCTTGACTCTGCATGGGTAGATATGTCACTAAGGCTCAGGGAGAAGCAGAGGGTTGGGGGTGCGGACTGGCGGCTAGGGTGGGGGTGGGCACCCAGGGCCAGCTGAGGGTTTTGGGGCAGGGCGCTTGTGCAATCGCTGCCGCGGGCAGCCGCCCTGGCGGGCAGCAGGCATGCTCCCTTCCTGGCATGCCGAGCTGTCCTTGCACATTGCGCTGCCTGCAGCACTGCCGCTGCGCCACGCCTTGTCCCGTCCCCCGTCAAGAGGGTTTGTTTCCCTGCCCTCCTCCCTCTCCTCCTCCCTCTCCCCCTGCAGAGCACGTTTGGGTACCTGCAGGTGGTCAACCCACCGCTGTTTGCCCAGCTCATGGAGACCAAGCTGGACCCAGACAGCCCAGGTGAGGTCGCACGGTGCTCCTGAGAGACCATGACTCATGGGCACATTGTGGGCGTGGCGGTGGCGAGCTGGCTGGGGGGTTGCCCCATGGGAAGCACCGGGGTAGTGAGTGGGCGCGGACAGGGCAGGCCCGTTCCCGCAAGCCCAACACCTGCAAAGTCAATGCACTCGCCAGCGTGCGCATGTTGGAAGCCTGCCGGGAGCACAGACATGGCAGTGTCGTGTGTGCACTCAGAAGAGCTCAAAGGCACGATGTTGCGCACCCCTGCTATGCCGTCTCCCGCTCTCTCCTTCCCTCCTTGGCCCCTGCCTGCGCCTTGCGCCTTCACCTCTGCCTGTCGTTGCCTCCCTCGCGCCCTGCTGCTCGCTCACCCTTGCCAATCTGTCCTGCCCCCGTCTCCCATCCCCCGCTCCCTCCCACCGCGCTGCTCCGCCTCCCACCGGCGCCACGCCCGTCGCACCCTCTCCCCCACCCCTGTCACCCTTCCCTCTTACCCCTGCACCCTCCCGACGCACACTCTCGCCCAGCCCCGGCACCCAACGGTCCACCCCTCACCCTCTCCCCCCGCACCCACCCGCACCCCTGCCCCCCACCCCTGTCCCCCTGCCCCGGCAGTTGACCGCGCCGACCCCTCCCACTGGCGCCACGTGCTGGCTGCCATGCTGCTGACGGAGGAGCAGGAGGCGCAGCTGATCATGCTGCTGCAGAGCCACCTGCAGCAGGCGGAGCAGATTGTGCAGCAGAAGGGAAGGGTGATGGCGCAGCTGGCGGAGGAGGTGAGGGGCGCTTTGTTCCTCTGATTGGCTCTGTTAGCAATACAGGGCAGGGGGGCTGGGGCTGGGCAGCGCAGGGGCTGCGCAATGACGGTGCTGGTTCAGGAGGGGCGGTCCATTTCACCCGTGCCTGACGTCAGGGGCATGAGGTGTGGCAGGCAGGGATGGTTGACGTGCGCAACCTGGTTTCACACTTGCTCGTGCGCTCTGCCTGCCCCCTGCAGCTGTCCCACGGCCTGCTCAGCCTGGAGCTCAGCGGCAGCAGCGAGCTGACGGAAGAGGATAGCTCGGAGGGCGTGGGCGGGGCGGCCGGCAGCGGGGGCGGCACGGGGGAGACCAACCTTGAGCGGGCGTTCAGCGGGCAGCCCAGCAGCCCCGGGCCGCTGCAGGTGGGTGCTGGTCAACGGCGGTTCTGGGGCTGGGCAATGTGCGGGGCAGGGGCGGGGGGCTTGCAGGCGTGCGCAGCATCGGCAGGCTTCGCAGGCTACCCACAAACTGGGGTGTGGGACAGTGCGTCGCTCGCACCAACTGTACGCTGCGCACGCTGACCTGGAAGCCCCCCTCCCCTTTCTTTCCTCTTTCTTTCCTCCCAGGCCAAGGACGAGCTGGACCGCCTGATCCAGCTGGAGTACTGGCTGAAGTTCGACTTCACCGGCTGCGTGCGCAAGCTGCTGCCGCCGCAGCAGCAGGCGCTGTGCATGGTGAGCAGGGGAAACTATAGCGGTTGGGGAGAGGGGCAGGTATGGGGCGGACGGGGTGCGTGGCGTAGGTGCGCTGCTGCCACAGCCCCTGGCTTGTATGTGCGTAAGAGCGCCTCCGGGTGCTGGCACGATGAAGCACCACCGCTGCTGCCCGCCAACCAATTTGTAGGAACTCCGTTGGCCCTTCACAAGGCAGATGTTTCCAGACAGTAAAGAGGCGTGCACACTGTGCACTCAACCAACGCCGCATGCTGCTCTGTCTCTCCCCCGCAGGTCTCCTCCTGGCCCTTCTACCCTGACCAGAAGCAGCTGGAGGCGGCCATCAAGGAGAAGGCGGGGCAGCTGTGGGACCAGCTGCAGCGCAGCAACAGCTCGTAGAACCCAATCAGCCGGCGGCAGCAACGAGCTCGTGAACACACACAGCCGACAGCAGCACGCCCTGTCTGCAAATCCACACTGCACTGCACTGTTCAGTATGTTTCAGAAGTCGGCCCCGTACCCCCAGCTCCTTTCATGCGCCGATCAGACAAGCATTTCGTGTTGTCCTACCCGCATTCTTATGTGCATGTTTGAGTTGTCACTCGGGCAGCGCTCACGTTTGCACACGTTTGCCGCCTTGCACCATGTCACCCTGTTTTGAGACTTGCCCACTGAGCCTGGACAACGCTTGGAACGGGAAGGGGCTTTGAACGTTTTGGCGAGTTTCAAATGGGGTGGACTGCTGGCGCAATACAGCATTGTGTTGTTGATTGCCGAATGGGGGCAAGACAGAGCAGAGCATGACAACTGCAAGGTGCATGCGGCAGTGCCTGCCACACGGCGGGTGCGCCAGCTGGGAGAGAATCCAATCCACGCCCTCATACGCTTCGTAAGGCTGTCAGCCGCCACCAAGCAGTGGTACATCAGAGACGTTGGGGGAATTGCAAGGGTGCGCGGTGGGCGGCAGTGCGGCCCACCGCTCCGCCATGCGTCGCCAGCTCAGGCCTTGGAAACTGAGCGGCAGTGGTCTCGGAGCAGTCAGTGCATGCAACTAGCGCGCTGCTAGCGAGGACACAACGTCTCGGCGCTAGGCGCTCGGCTGAGACTCTCGCGCTCGCGACGGTGCCTCCCGGGACCCCTCACAGGGTTGGAGTGCCTGGATCGCACGAAGTGACACACGGTGAGACTAGGACCGCAACTGAATCCAGCGGCTGGCGAGCCGCCAGGCTTCCCTCCCACCGCCACCGCCAGCGGATGGGCGGCAGATATCCACAGATTCCGGCCGCAGCAGGCAGCAGCAGTAGCAGCTGACGTGCCATTGGCTGCACTGTGCGGCCCTCCTGCCCACGGTCACCAACCTGTGCTGTTATCCTGCCCTGCCTGCCCTTAACTGCCGTGGCTGGAGAGGTGGCTGTCTGGCGGGCCGTAGCTGCATGGGCTGCCGCAGCAGCATAAGGCATCAAACCTAACCCTATCAGACCTGGATGGCAGCACCAGGGCCAGTGCGACGCAGCCACCCAGGCCCGCACCCACCTCCTGATGCCCGCCCACCCTGCTCCATCATCCACTGCTGGTGCAGCACCCGCAAGCGCCGACCCAATGGCGGCGCCCACCCGTGCGGCCACCGCTGCTGCCGGCATCGCCAGCACCCTCCTCTCCCTCAAAACCGCGCTTGACACCACACTAGAGGGCGGCCAGGCAGCGGCGCGGCAGTACAACGACACAGTGGCAGCCGCCCAGCTGGTGTTTTTCAAACTCCAGAAGCTTCCGCTGCATGGCGCCGACGCTGGCGAAAGTGCTGTCCTTGCTGACTTGTTGGAGGGAGTGGATGTGGCGCTGTGGGGCGCCTACACAGACTTGTACCGGGGAGTGCTGGCACACGGGTGAGCGGGGAGGGAGGGCTCCAGCCCTTGTTGTTTCCACGTGCAATTACTGCAGGGCTGTGCTGCTCGCGGCCGGGTGCTCAGCACTTTGGGCTGAAGGGGAGGATGCGAGCTGAAGATTGTGTGCCGACACATGCATGGCGGCTGCCCGCCTCTTGTGGGCACCCTGACCCTTGTGCCACCTGCCTTGCACTTGTGCCACCTGCCTCATACTAGTGCCTCACGCCTTGCCCCGCCCTCGTGTGGCGCAGCATCGTGACCGCCGCCGCGGCGCAGCAGACCCGGGAGCAGTTGGACCGAGCGCTCAAGATGCTCCGGGCCTATCACACCCCGACACTGGGAGACAAGTCCACAAGTGCAGCGGTGGGCGCTGCTGATGTGATGGCGGAAGCCGACGCGTGCTCTGATGTGCGCCGTTTCCCTGAACTGGGCCGCCTGCCGCGCGTTGCAGCCAGCAACAGCAAGGTAAGTGTGTGTGGCGGGGCTTGGGGGGCACAGAGCGGGTGCATGGAAAGAAAGCTTGTTGGTGGGTGGCTGGCTACACCTTGGAGTTGTCCTACCTTATATTCCTGGCTGGGCAAGGCAGGGCTGGGCAGGCTGAGGGCAGGGCAGAGCAGGCATGGGATGTCACCCAACCTGGTCCATGTGCCACAACGTCCACAGGTCATGGGAGGGACTCACTCTGCCAGGGGTAACCAATCTTGGGCTGAGCTCAATGCACCCTTCACCCAGCACCCACTGGACATTTGGCCACGCCTCCTGGATCATTGAGCACAACCATTGAGCACAATCATTGGGCACAACCATTGCCTGAAACAAAACTGACATCTCGGCCTCCACCCCCTGCGCAGGTCCTGTCTTTGGTGGCGGAAGCGCTGGTGGCAGCCGATGAGTGGGCCCAGGTGTCCGCCATCCTGCGACTGCAGCAGTCTGCCGCCGCCAGCCCGCCGGTATGCGGCTGCTTGTCGCGTGGCAGCGGCAGCAGCGGCAGGCAGGCGGCGGTGGCAGAGGTGGGCGGCCTGCCGGCACTCGTGCAGCTGGTGCTCCGAGGGCGCAGCAGGGCTGTGCAGAGCACAGCGCTCGCAGCGCTGCACAGCCTGGCGGGCCAGAGCACCGCTCACCTGCGGCCTCCGGCAGCAGCGGTGGAGGCCCTTGTGCAGCTGCTGGGCAGCAGCAGCCCTGCCATGTGCATGCAAGCAGCCCAGCTGGTTTTCGTCCTGGCAGCCTGCAGCCCAGCCAACCAGGCGGCAGCCAAAGAGGCCGGCGGCGTCCCAGCCCTGGCAAAGCTGCTGGCCAGGCGGCAGGCCAGCGAGGCAGTCAAGGCGGCAGCGGCAGCTGCTCTGGCGGATGTTGCGGGTGCAGGCGGGGGCCAACTGAGCCAGGCAGCTGCCGCAGCTGTCGCCGACAGCGTACCGGCTTTGGTGCAGCTGATGGGCAGCAGCTGTGAGGAGGCGCGGGAGGCTGCTGCCGCGGCGTTCCGCAGCGTGGCAGGCGGGAGCGGCGGGAGCTTGTCAACCTGCGGCAGCGGTGCCACAGCCGGCAACAACGGCATGGGGTCCCCAGGCAGCGGCAGCCGCGCTGTGCCGACACAGATTGCTGCAGCAGTTGAGCGCCTGCTCCAGAGCAGCCCCCAGCAGCCGGAGCCCGAGCTGCTGCGCCTGCTGCGCACCAGCGACAGCGCAGCGGTGCGGCAGTCGGTCGCCGCCGCGCTGTCTGCTCTGGCGGGGGGCAGCAGCGGCGGCAGCTGCACTGGCAGCATTGCAGGGCTAGCACCAGCTATCGTGCAGAGTGTGCTGGAGGGGAGCCAGGGCAGCGGCGGTGGTGGGGCGGCGCAGGGGGAGGCAGCCTCGGCAGCAGTGGCGGCCACGCTGGGCACACTGGCAGCGGGCAGCTTCATCTTTCAAGATGCCGTCACCCAAGCCCCCGGCAGCAGCACGGTCCTGGGAAGGCTGTTGCACCACAAGGCGCCGGCGGTGCAGGCGGCAGCAGCCGCGGCGGTAGGCAGCGTGGCGGAGGGCAACGTCGCCTTCCAAGACCGCATGGCCCGCAGCATACCTGATTTGCTGGCGCAGCTGCAGAGCCGCAGCCCGGCGGTACAGCAGGCAGCGGCTGCGGCGATAGAAAGCTTGGGCGGCGGCAGCCAGCCTGCTGATGGCGGTGAAGGCAATGCTGGTAGCGCAGTTGCTGCTGCCGCCGCCGCCGCCGGCTGCGCCGGCGATAGCGGCAGCGACTGCACCATCCCCGCCCTGGTGCGCCTGCTGGGCAGCCAGAGCTCTTCTGTGCAGGCTGAGGCAGCCAAGCTGCTGTGCCAGAAAACCGGGGGCGGCCAGGCAGCCGCCAGCATCGCTGCCACCGCAGCTGCTGGCGGCATCCCGGCCCTCGTGGGCGTGCTGAGCACCGGCAACAAGGCTGCGCAGGAGAAGGCGGGGTTCACCCTGCAGCACCTGGCGGCAGGCAGCCCCGACCGGCAGGCAGCGATCGCCGCCGTCCCCGGCTGCCTGCCACAGCTGGTGCGGCTGATCGGCAACTGCTGGACGCACGCAGCAGCAGCTGAGGCGTTAGGCAGCCTGGCAGCCGGCAACCCGGCCAACCAGGCAGCCATTGCAGCCGTTCCCGGCGGTCTGCCGACGCTGGTGCAGCTGTTGGACAGTAGCTGCAGGGCAGCGGGGGCTGCGGCGCTGGGCAGCCTGGCAGCTGGCACACCGACCACCAACCTTGACGGCATTGTGTTGGACCGAGGGAGCTTGACAGGCCTGGTGCAGCTGCTGGGCAGCAACAACCAGCTGGTGCAGGCAGCCTCGGCGGCGGCGCTTGCCAGCCTGGCAGCTGGCAGCGGCGCCAACCGGGCGGCCATAGCAGGGATGCCTGACAGCCTGCCTGCGCTGCAGCGGCTGCAGGGGAGCGCAAGCGAGAAGGTGCAGGCAGCGGCGATGGGTGCGCTGAGCATTCTGCAGCCAGGCAGCGGTCCTGCCCCGGGACGGTGACCCTGAAATGCATAGCCTTGAGATGCCTTGCCTGAGAGATGCCAGTGCTTTTCAGCTACCTTGAGTGCCTGCTTGGCGCGCCCACACAACCCACCCCACATCGTCTCTCGCCTCTCTGCACCTTGTTTTCTCCAGGCTGTGTTCCCTGCACGCCGCCTCTTCCCGCCCCCTCCTGCTGTTCTCACCACGCTGCACTATACCTTTTCTCACCACTTCACTCATACTCATCCCCCCCCTCCCCCCCCTGCTTTTCTCACCGACTGCGCACATCCCCCTCCTGGCCTGTTTGCACTGAGCGCATATGTATCCCTCGTTGCCCGCCCTCACCCCCTTGCATCAGTCTCAAGCTCTGCATGACCGCTTCACCAAATGCATGTCACCACTCAGCCACCCGCCGTCCGCCCGCTGCTCGCTTCATGTGCGCCACCCTCAATGCGTCTGTGCATTCGCCAGCGAAATAAGTATGCAGGTGGCTGCTAATCTGCCACATAACGGTTTCCGGTCCTCCAGTACAGTTTTCCAGCTCCTGTTTTGACGCCTGCAGTAAACCTTCTCGCTGCTCTACGAAAGCACCACGCATGGTGCTACGGCCTGCGAAGGGAGCGAGAGGAAAGTACATGTTCCTCCTCTGTTTGAGAGGGAACCAGAGAGTTCCAATCAGGAAGCGTGCGGAACCGGTGCAGTGGGAAAATGGAGCTGTGGTTAGAGGTGGAGCGGATGATAGGAAGGGTGGGCAGGCCAGCTCAAGTGTCAGGCTGACGCCACTGCTGACAGGTGCTGGTGCAGGCACCGGATCGCACAACAGAGCATCCACGAGTGAGCAGCACTTGATGGCTGCAGGGCGAGCACAGCATGCACAGCATGCTTACGGCACGACCAGACACGCTTAGCTTTCAGCTGCAATATGGGTGCTGTGCCCATCTCACCACCCTGCCTGCCTCTCTTGCTGTGCTCACACCAGTTGGTTGACACAGGACTCAGCTTCAGAGTCGGGAAAGCGAATCCAGAAATCGAGCAAGGAATGAAATGAGAGGGCAGACGGGGGGAGCAGAGAGAGCGGAGTGAGAGCACAGGGGAGCCACACAGCGCAGGCCGGCGGTGCGCCAGAGGGCCGGCTTGGCAGTTATGAGCTGGCAGCACAGAGAAGAAGGGAGGGTTGGGGTCCACGGGAGGCGCAACAAGACAGGGCGAGTCAGTGCCAGCTGGCAGAACCAGCTGCTGCAGCCGGCAGGGCCAGCGTGCATCTGGTGGGCAGCTGCCCCACGCGGGCCTCATGCAGCTCGCCCCGCATTGGAGGCCGCAGTCCTGCTGCCAAAGCGGCGTGTCAGCTCGTCGCACGACTTGAGCTCCATGCGCCGCGCCTCCTCCTTGCGCCCATAGTAGTGATACCGTTGCTGCGGGGGTGCGACAGGAAAGGGTTGGGGGGATGAGACAGGGAGCTCGGGTGGTTGGGACAAGGGCACAGCAGCGGGCGGGGCAGCAAACCGCCGAAGACAGCAAAAAAGGGAGCAGCAGCCACAGCAGCAGGGCCAGGAGCAGCAGAAGCGCAAGCGCAGGAGCAGCAGCAAGAGCAGCAGCAAGAGCAGCAGCAGGAGCAGCAGCAACAGCACTGCCAATGGGCCCAGCCCCACTTCCCTGCCGCATGCGCTCCTGTAGCGCAGCACGTCAGCACCAGCACAGGCATGCGGCACACAAAGCGAGCATGCCAGCAGGCAGGCAGGCAGGCGCACCTGCAGCATGCGCTCGTTGTAGCACGACTGCTGCAGCGCCCCTCGATACTCCGACTCTATCTGCTGCTCCAGCCGCACCCTGTGGGGTGAAAGAAGCGGGGGGGCACAGGGGAGAGGCAGGTCAGCAGGGGAAGATAACCGTCAGCTGCCTGCAACATACGGCAGGACGCAGCTGTGACAGGAGCAGAGGCGCATGTGACAGGAGCAGAGGCGCATGTGACAGGAGCAGAGGCAGTGCAGCAGCCTCGCCCAGACACCGCAGGAGCAGCCACCCATGCCCAGCGCAGCGCCTCGTCGATGCATGCACACCCACAGCCGCTGCCAGCGCCCCTCCCCGCCCGCCCCTCCCCGCCGCCTCACCGCTCTCGGCTGTTGGGCGCGTAGCTCCTGCCAAAGTCTGCTGCATCCCTCACCCAGAAGGGCACCTCGTAGGTGGCTGTCGCCAGCTGCACCCGGTAGTCCCGCGTGCGCTGCAGGCTGTACACAGGCTGCGAGCGGCCCGACAAAAAGGTGAAGAGCAGCAGCAGCAGCAGCGGCAGCAGCTGCACCAGCTGCAGCAGCGGGTTGTTGGCGGCGGTGGCGCCGCCGCCACCGCCTGCAGCCGCCGCCTGCCGAGCCGCATGGGCACGCTGGAAGGGGTGACCCCCGCCCGCAGCAAAGCCGCCGGCGCGGTAGATGCCACCGCCGCCCATGAACGGGTTGCCGCCAAAGAACCTGGAGGGGAGGGGAGATGAGGGGGCAGGGTGGTACTTGTAGTGACGGCGGGCCCAGCGTGGCAGGGGTGTGTATGTCAACCCTCCATGTCGCTGGCGCAAACACCCTGACATGCTGCCACTCAAATGACACATTTGAGTAACCTTTAATAGCCCACCCACCCACCGCCACTCACATGTGGAAACACGCTATCAGTACGTCCGGGTGCTCATACCCATTCTCATAAACCGCCCACCCAGCAACAGTCAGTTACAACAAGCTCACATGTTGAAGATTTCCTCCGGGTCAATCTCCATGTCGGCGTAGAATCCGCCGCCACCCCTACGCATGCCACCGCCGCCACCCCGCGGCCCCGCCACAGCGCCCTCCTCCCGCCCGTATGCGTCGTAGTGCCGGCGCTTGGCGGGGTCTGAGAGGCAGGTGAAGGCCTTGGACACGGCTGCAGAAGAAACGACAGAAGGGAGGGTGAAGAAAGACGGTGAGGGAAAGGAGGGGGAACGATGGCGCTAGGCAGGTCTTGAGAGGCAGGTGAAGGCCTTGGACTCGGCTGCGGGCGGGACGCAAGGGTTTGAATGCCGGTGGTGGGAGGCACACCACTTGCTGGCCACCACAGCTGCACCCACCTCTCAACCGACTCCACCCCGCACAGCACGTGCCCCGCATTCTGCTCGCCCCCAACCCCACAGCCGCAACTCCACCTGGACCGTCCCACCGTCTTCCTGCACCTTGATCTCCTCTTAAGTGTGGGGCGCAACACATGCACACACCACGTGGCCCACTCAGCCTGCCGCGCGTCCCATCGGCACCCATTCACGCAACCCCGCCGCCCCCCTCGACACATCCGCAGCAGCTCACTCTTGAACGCCTCGTCCGCTCCCCGCGCCTTGTTCTTGTCGGGGTGCAGCTTCAGCGCGAGCTTGCGGTACGCGCGCTTCACATCATCGTCCGACGCAGTCTTGCTGATGGACAGCACTTCATAGAAGTCTGCGGTCGCCCTGATGCGGCGTACCAGCTCGCGCTGCTCGGGGGTGGCCTGCAGGATGTGCCACGGGGCGGGTCACAAGGCGGGGGGGAGGTAGGACGTTTGGAGATGCGCTGCGCTTTGTAGTCGGCGGGGGCACAAGTGAGGTGGGTCCAACTCGCGCTGGTTGGGCATGGCGTGCAGGCGGAAAGGTTGGGGGGGAGCAGGGTGGCGCACGTAGTGGCGTGGGCGCCGGGGGGTGGGTGGGTTTAAGGGCAGAGGCGGGGTGGTGCATGCAAGGGTGGGCGAGAGGAAGGGGAGGGAGCGATGAAGGCGTGGGCAGGCGTGGGTGGGAGCGTGCCCGGCAGCTGATTGGCAGCACCCACGTCCCCCAGCCACCCGTGCCAAGCAATACGTTTGGCTGAGGCGTGATGGGGCGGGCAGGCGACTCAGCACCCACCACCCACAACCACGGTGCTCGAGCCCACGGTGCAGGCCTCACACACGCGCTCTGTACACACGCGCTCTTGTGTATTACCATCACTGCACACACCTTGTGGTCCTCATCTGGAGGCTCCTGGTGCCTGCTACTGCTGCCTCCAGCTGCCGCTGCTGCTCCCGCCGGTGCGCCCCGCTGCCGCAGGTTGGGCCCAGCACCCATGCCGGCTGGGGCCCCCTGCGGGCGCCGCCCATTGGTTGCCGTCGACCCTGTGCCGCCGCCCCCTGCCGCTGCGCCGCTGTTACTGCTACTGGTGGGCTCTCCTGCGGCCCGCTTGATCTTTGAAAGCAGCAGGCGGCCCTGCAGACACGACACAGTGCACACACGCTCACATAACTTCAAAAAATGGTCCCAACATTTGTCACCGTCAACCTGGTGCATACAAGCCACTGCCAGAGTTCGCAACCGCCGCCTCAGCAACCCTGCCGCCTCCTTGGTGGCTTAATCCACTTGGCAGGATCCTGGGATAAGCAGCCCTGCCAACCAGCTCACCTTGTCTGTGGGGAACAGCTTCTGTGCTTTCAGGACAAAGCGCTCCGCCTTGGCAGTGTCCCCCCGGGCCAGCGCTGCCTCTGATACCTCCAGGCACTTGATCGCCTCATCACGATTGGCCTCGCGCATGGCACGTGTTCACACCTGCTGCCGCTGCACACAGGCGGGGCAAAGGGTCGTGAGACAGATGTGTGTGGGAACCTGTGCGCACGGGGTCACGGCAGTTCAGGGGCGGCGGCAGCGGCGGCGGGGATGCTGCAGCAGCGGCGGCGGTAGGCGGGCGGGTGAGTGGATGCCGCGATCCTCGCCCGCTGCTGCGATCCTCGCTATCACCCACCAGCCCAGAGCTGCCCAGCGGCGCAAAGACCCGCACGGACGAGGGGTCGGCGCTCACCTGTCCTGCCCTCAGGCCACTTGAGGTGGGTCAAGAGCGCCAAGGCGGAATACAGCGGTCCTTAAAGCCTCTGCGAAAACCTGGAGTCGCAACAGGTGCCCGCCCGCGTCGATCGACTCGCTCCCTGCCTTCACGAGCTGACGCCGAGCTGCTAGGACTGGATTGAGAGGAGTGCCAATTAGGCAAGCGCCGAATTGGCCGACGCCTCGCATCACCAGGGGACTGCTGGCGGCAGCTGGCGGCACTCGATAGCACAGAGGCCATGCAGGCGGGCAGGGACCACATTTGTGGGCCTTTCACCTGGGTGCTGCAATGAAATGGTGTCTGCCAGTGGACATGCCAACAAAGGCGGTGGGACGGGACGTGCTGCGTGTGAGACAGGGTCTAGTACCGTGAGGCACGGCAAAGCGAAGCGGGGCGGCCCCGCCGCTGGCTCAAGTCAACCACGCACTGCCGAGGCAGGCAACTTGCAGCACATACAGTCGAACCACGAATGAATGATTGATACGTCTGCACCCTGGATCCTGGCAGGACAGTGCAGAAGGCGGGGGGGGCCCTGGCGAATTCCACGTTGAGGTGGTGAGCAATGTGGGCTCAGCCGCCCCTGCAAGCCACACCAACGTGTCAGTGATCAGTTACAAAGCGTGATGTGCATTCCGAGTCAGGGTGCTGTGCATGCAGGGAGGTACAGGGATGCTGCTGCTGAGGGGCTGCTGCTGCTGCATGGAGGGGGTTTGGCGGAAAGGTGGCGCTGTGCATGCTGTGCATGCCGCGCACGAACCGTGCCGCTGTCTGCCTGAAATCACATTTGCCCGCATCACATGCCGCCCTCCCGCTGCCGTGGCGCCGCCTTGATGATGTCATCCACACGCAGGATCATCTCGGCTGCCTCGGTGGCGCTCAGCAGCGCCGCATGCTTCACCTTGAACGCCTCAAAAATGCCCAGCTGAGGGGAGGGAAGAAAAGAGGGAGGTGGGGTGAAAGGGGGGCCGGTGAAGTAACAAGCCTCATGCAATGCAGGAGTTGAGGTGGAGGTAACAGACAGCATATTGGCTGGTCGGAGTGGGCTTTAATGGCACAACCCTTGATGGTAGAACTCCCAATGAGTTACAGATGCGTGCAGCCCATGTGCACACAGAGCCGCAGCTAGGGTGCCTGGCAGCGGCTAGGGTGCCTAGCCACCCTGCCCATCGACCTGCAGGCAAACAGCCGCCCCTGCAAGCGGCGCACCCCTCCCCTCACCTGCTGCATGTCTCCCACGCCGCCCGTGACCACATCCACCCCCGCAGTCGCCGCATCTGGGTCTGCTGCGTGCGCTGCCCGCATCTGCGACACAATCTCAGCCGAGTCCAGGCCTGGAGGGGAAAAAGGGAGGTGGGGCAGACGTGGGTTGAGCACCACGCCCTTCTTCTTCACACTAGCCTGCTGCTTCTCTGGTTGCCCCGTGCAGTCTGCCCGGACAGCGCGTCGTGCAACCACCCACCCGGCCACCCCGGCCCACTGTCAGTCCACCCGCCTGCTGTGCACTTTGTGCTCTTTCACCCTGCCCCCTGGCCCCCACCCGCCCCCCTCACCCGCGTTGTCGCAGATGATTGTGGGTATCTGGCGCAGCGCGCGCGCAAACGCCGCCATGGCTAGGCTCTTCTTGCCGGGGGTGCGGGCTGCCAGGTCCTCCACCACGCGCGCCATCTGTGGGCGTAACAGGAAAGCCGGGGCAGCGCAGGCACACCAGGTGAGGGCAGGAGTAATGGCAGCACGAGCACAGCAGGCAAGGGCAGACTGACGGCAGGCAGCAGGAGGCGAATGGCGGCATGAGATCAGGGGGTGTGGACAGGCAAGGTCCCGACGCCATGTGGGAGGAGGCAGGGGTGGAGAGGGGAAGGCAAAGGCAGAGGGTGAGCAAGCGGGCAAGCAGCAGGTGTGGAAGGAAGCCTGACGCAGAGGTTGACCAAGAGCAAGCAACAGAGCGCAAGCTAGGGTTCTGAGTGGTTCCAAATGAGGCGTTCCGCAAGAAAGAGGAGGACATGGATGTGCACCGCTGGCAGTCAGGATGGCGCACGCCCGTCCTGGCCATGCGTCCTGCCTTCACGCCGCCAGGCACCAGCCCATGCACCCTGCCCTCACCTCCCCACCCCAACCACAGCACCAGCCCCACAGCAACCGCCATGCATCCCTCGCCCCACCTGCATCTCCGCCCAGCCTCCTCCGTAGATCACGCGGCTGTCCTGCACCGTCTGGCTCAGCACGCACAGCGCGTCGTGCAGCGACCGCTCAGCCTCGTCCAGCACGTGGTGGCCTGAGGGGGGGTGGGGAAGGGGCATGTTATGTTACAGGTGCTGGTAATATGTCGGTGTAAGTGGGGTGGCGGGCATGTGTGTTTGTCAAAAAGAGGGACAGGACAGGTTGCGACGGGCGTGGAGCGAGCACGAGGCAACGACAGCCAGCCCTCGCAAGCAGCTGGCAGCCAGCCCTGGCATGCCAGCCAGCTTTCCGCCCGGACGGCAGGTGCAAGGCTGACGCCCGGCAGGCGGCTGGTGCAAAGCAGGGCACGTGCGTGCGCGCGCGCCGGCAGGGTGGGCACTCACTGGCTCCCCGCAGGATGATGGTGCACGCCTCGTTGAGTGCGCAGCCGGAGAAGTGGATCATGCGGTCCTGCAGGGCGGGCAGGGCGATGGGGGCAATGCTCGAGGAGCACAGTACAGACACCAAAGAGCCCAGGAGCAGCCCAGCTGGCGGAGGTGTCCCAGCACAGGGCAGGCGGCGTCGTGCGTGCGCACAGTTTGTGCGCACATTATAGGTTGTGGCCCAACAACAGCATCCCCCATTTGGCCCCGAAAATTCCCGCCCCACTCAAGCGTATCTCCCAATGCACTCGAGCCTCCCCCGCCCGCTCACCTCCCCAATCATCATCTCCTCAATCAGATCGCACCGCCCCAGCTTGACGTTGGAGGGGTCGTCAAACGTGGAGGTGATCTCGCCGCCTGGGGGCGGGTAGGTGGGAGGGGGAGGCAGCGTGGGCGGCATTGAACCGGGGGGGAAAGAGTGCTTGCCGCCGCCTGATGGGGTCAATTCACCAGAACCAGGGGAACCAACGTACATCAAACTGCACCTCTTTCCACCAATCAGTCGTGGTCATGTCATGAAGCGTCAAACTAACTCACCGGTGACCAGCGCCAGCCGCTCGATGCCGTCAAAGTCGGCGTGCTCGATGGCCATCACACCCGCGTCCGCAAACAGCTGCTCAGGGAAGTTGTAGATGAGCTGCGGGCAGATGGCAGGTTGAGAATGAAGGGGGAAAGGGGGCGGCAGAAGAGGGCGGCGTGGTCAGCAGTGGGTAAGCGCCTAATGAGCGGCGGGCATAGAACAAGACGCAGACACAAGGGACAGGTAACAACAGCATGGGCCAAGTGGAGGGGCTGCACCCCGGGCACATATTAATTTAGGGAGGCTGTGGGACAGCGAAAATAAGGGGCTGGAGAGGGGAATGTGCGCAGCCAGTGTGTTGGAGGGGTGCCATGGGAGGGGGCACAGCCAACGATTGAAGCTGTCGGGGTGATGTGGCAAGCACGTGACCGGGGGCTGCAACCTGTGTTAATGCGGCGCCCGCTGGAGTGCTTGCCGTGTGCACGCAGGTGTGAGTCAGCATGAACATGAATAAGCTCATACAATAAAGCGTCCTCTGAAGTGCTAGCATGGAGAGCATATGGTGTGCAGAGCAGGTGCAGGCGCGCACACACCTGCCGGTTCACGAAGCAGTTGATGCCGTGCGACACAATCTTCTCGCACTTCTCCTTCATCTTCTCCTTCTCCGCCGCCTCAATGTCGGCCACCTGGCGAGAAAGGGAGAGCGGGGGGCACAGCTCAACAATAAACAGCGACATACCATGGGCAGCAGGGAGAGGAGGAGGCTCTCCCTCCCCACTGTCAGCCACCTGGCAGGTTGATTCAGGGGTGGGCAGGCAGCGGCAGCTGCAAGAGTGGGCACGTGGAGGGCGGGCGCAGCAGGCACAGCGGGCACAGCCTTCCCCTTGTCTGCCCGCCTGAACATGCTATGGGACAATGAGCCCTCCTCCACCTTGCGGCAGCACCCACCTTGGTCATGCTGTCCACCCGCACGCGAGCGCCATAGATCTTGATCTTGTCAGTGTCCATGGCTGCAGGCGGGGCAGGCAGGGAAGGTGGAATGCACATAAACAGAAGGTCGGGGGGCAGATCTGGAATTCGTCAGTGTCCATGGCTGCAGGCGCGGCAGGCAGGCAGCTACCTAGGGCGTGAACAGAAGGCACGGAGGCAGGACAAGCAATGGCAGGCGGCACGCTGCAGCAAGTGCAGGCAGAGGGAGGCACGTGCAGACAGCAGCACCCTGCCTGCAGGGGCACCCCGCTGCTGCCAGCTGTACCCGCGCTGGCCATGAAAATTATGGCGCCTGCACACCAAATAAAATCGGCACAGACCGCCCACCCAGCATGGCAGAACAGACACAAGGAAGCACCCACCCACCCACCCATCACACCCACCCACCCGTGTTTGCCACCAGGATCTTGGCGTTCTCTATCCGCTTGGGCTGCCCCACCCCGATGCGCTTGTCCAGGATGAAGCCCTCATCCAGGAACGAATCCTGCAGTCACAAGGGGCACGGCCAAACACAAGCTCTTCATTGAGGCAGCAGCGATGAGCAGCAGCGATGAGCTGTGGCTCAAGTCAGCATGTCCAGGATCCATTCCTAGTCATGCCAAGTACGGCAGCGTCAGCAAGAACAGGGTTGGGGTGGTGCTGTCGACATCCGATTGGGGGCCGCTGCGCTGCAGTACAGATGGCGCACAACAGCTGACGGCCCCGGCCCCTTTGCATGTACCCCCGCTGCCCCCTTCGGTCCATGCAACACGTTGCAGCGTAGCTTGCCTTGATGGTGCCCCCCGCCTTCTTGATGATCTGGATGGCGTCCAGGTTCATGCTGCCCTTCAGGCGCAGCACCGCGTCCACCGCCAGCTCAGCAAAGTGGCTCTTCTCTGCACCACACAGACGGTTCCACAGGGGGACACACATGTCAATGAGGGCAGGGCAAACAGCGCAGCACCGCACCCAACGCTGGCTCAAATGCTGGCAAAGTGGCCCATCTCTGCAGGGTGGGCAGCATGCATCGCAGGCAGCAGGAGGAGGCACAGGACGGGGACATCGTAGCCCCACTGCTGGTGTGCTGCTCCGCCACTTCTGGCAGCAGCGCCCGCCTACTGCTTGTCCCACCGCAAGCTAGGCCTCGATTGGGGCCGCCCTGCACACCGCCTCGCAAATCACCCACGCTGCCCTTCCCTCCCCCCACGCCACTCAGGCCACCCACCCTGCGTGAGGATCTTGCTGCTCAGCGTGGTCTTGGCAATGTTGATCAGGTCGGCACGGAAGGCGGCAGCGTCGTCCTTGTTGTTGCGGGCAATGGCCAGCAGGCGCGAGCGCGCCGCCTCCGCCGCCTCGCGGAAGCCTGAGGCAGGTGATACAATCAGGCAATATTGAGGCACAGGACGGGTTGGTGCAGGGAGGGAAAGCAGCATGTCAGCTGCACAGTGCGCAACATCCCTGTGACATGACCAAGGCTTAGGGTGCCTGGCACGGCACGCGTTTGCGTCCATCCACACCGCAACATCCCAGCACTGCCAGGCGTAGCTTGCACGGGCCGTTAAACACAGGGCAGCCCAGACGCTTTGATGCGGCAGCCAGGCAGCCTCGAAGTTTCAAGGAGCACCCCACCTGCGATGATGACCATGGGGTGAATCTTCTGCCCCACCAGCTGCTCCGCCTCGCGCAGCAGCTCCCCAGCCAGCACCACCACCGACGTCGTGCCGTCGCCCACCTGCGCCAGCTCAGCAGAGAAAGATGTGAGGCACGCCACGCAACCAGGCTGCATGAAGCGATTCCCGCGTGCAGAAGAGCATGCAGCCAAAAGCATGCAGGCAGTGCACTGAGCTGTGGGCGGCATGCCGGCATGGGACACAATTGCCTTTGTGTGATGGCAGCGATTCCATCCTGCCGCCCCGGCCTCAGCGCCCTGCTGCATCCGTGGGCCAGACAGGCCATATGCACCCAGCACCCATCATGTCAAGCCCAGAGCGGGGCACCCACGTGCCAGCACCCACGTGGCATCCATGCATCACACCGGTGGCAGGACCCATCCAGGCCCTCGCAGTCGCCGTAACATGGTACCATATGCCCCCTTACCAGTACTCCATGCCCCATGCACGCAGCACCCACCTCGTCGTCCTGCGTCTTTGAGATGTCCACCAGCACCTTTGCTGCCGGGTTGTCGACATACACCGACTTGAGGATCGTGGCGCCGTCGTTGGTCACCGTCACCTCCCGCCCCCGGCTCAGGCTCTGCAGGATCTTGTCCTGTTGATGCGAAAGCGGGGAGGGGCGTGGTGGGAGGGCGAGGAAAGAGGTGTTGCACAGAGAGTGGCAGACAGGGAGGGGCCAGGCAGGCGGCAGGCGGCGGGTGGCGGCGGGTGGGCGGCGGCCCGGCTGCAGCGGCACTGGCAACGGCGTTGCGGCGCCCTCCCGATCTCATAATCACAGGCGCATCCCATGGCGGGCCGGCACGCACCATTCCCTTGGGCCCCAGCGTGCTCTTCACCAAATCGGCGATGGCCATGGCGCCAACAAAGCTGGCCTGCAGCAATTGTGAATAATGCGTCAGGTGGAGCGCAGAGGGCAGCCGCCAGCGTTGGGAGTCGAACCAGTCTGATCAAAGCTCACCAGTCGAGCATTCTCGCCCTTCTCCTCTGTGGCGCCATGCTGCAGCACGCTGGCTGTGAAGTTGCTCGGGATCTGCAAGCACGGGGGGGAGGCGGGCCGGCGACGATCATGGCTGCGCGCGAAACATGAGAGTTGACCGGCAGCGCGCAGACAGGGCCCCGCTTACCGCCATGTCGCCAGGGTGATGGTCTGAGCACGATGCAGACCTTAATTGGCGACTGCACGAGACTGCATGCATTTCCATTCGTGCTGCGCTATGCTGCGCCTCGTCCGGCTGGGGATGGCGCGCAACTGTGGCCATCACGCCCGTGCAAACAAATTTGGCTAGGTGTAGACGCTGCCAGCTACCCCACGTGTTGGCAGGGCACCTTTCAGCAGCGAGCAGCATGGCGGCCCTCATTTGCGCGCAGCTGAGCAGCCTGCGCATCAGCGCCAAGGTGGGAACGTTGCGTACTCTTCAAAAAGCGCGTTAGAGGTGCTAGCACGCCCCCAGGAGGCGCCACCGCCCGACCTTGCTGTGGGGCGCCCGTTCGGGGGGCGCTCTCTTGTCGTCCCGCCTACCGCATTGTGGCTGTTCTGCCATTTGGCGTTTTTTGGCTGCGCAGCCCGGCGCCCCGGTGGTGCCGCCCCGCTCGACACCTCCTGCCACCCGCCCCCTGCAGGCGCCCAAGCCTTTCGCCGCGGCCAAGAGCCTGGGCTCCAAGGCCAACGGCATCGCAGCAGCCCCGCGCCCCGTGCTGGCGCAGAAGCAGCAGCAGCAGCAGCCGGCCGCCCTGGCGCTCAAGGTGGAGTGCGCCGACGGCCCCCGCGGCATGAAGCTGAAGACCCGCAAGGTGAGACGTTGTTTGAAGCATGGCCGATGACAACCTGCATGGGCAAGTGACGGGAGCACTGGCACAGGGGGTATGGCGTGCTGCAAATGAGCAGGAAGCAGTTGAGATGGTTAGAAAGCGGGGACGCCTGAACGGACGCCCCGTCGCGCGCGCGCATCGCATGCCTTGCATGATGCAGTGGCCAGCGGCATAGGACGCTGCAAGCAGCTGATGCAGGCAGTGCACATGCAGCAGTGTGGCGAGACGCCAGCCCCTCAGCCTTGCTGCGGCCCAGCATGGCATCTGAACCAGCCTGCTGAGGTTGCAGCCGCGTCGAGCTGGGCGCCAGCCCCTCCCTTGTTGGTAACACATGCTTACCCAATCTGCGTGCCCCTGCAGTCTGCCGCCAAGCGCTACAAGATCACCGGCTCCGGCAAGGTGATGGTGCGCCGCGCGGGCAAGCAGCATCTGAACGAGAAGCAGAGCCGCAAGACCAAGCGCAACCTGGGGTGAGGCGCTGAGCTGGCAGGGGGCACGTTCAGGGGGCGGTGGTGAAGCTATGTAGACAGAGCGACGTTGAAACAGCCAAAGCATCTGGGGTGGAGGTGGGGGGCAGCTGAGCCGCAACACCGAGCACAATTTGCGGTGCGCACTCATTGGGAGCAAGGGAGCTTGGCAGTGGGCTGCCCTGGAAGCAGAGCGGCAGAGGGGCAGCACATGCAGAGTGCTGGAACCAAGCCAGACCCATGCCGGAGGCGGTGTGCCTGCAGCGCATTGGCAACGTAGTTGGGAGCTTCCTGACGGGTAGGAAGGCACTGGCGACAGCTTCCGGCTGCTTCCAGCCTGGGCTGCCCGCACACCTGGCCCTGCCTGCTGACTCCCTGCCCCCCTGCCGCCTGCTCACCCCTGCCCACTGGCACCACACCCCTCTGCACGTGTCTGCAGCAAGATGATTGCTGCCAGCGACACCCACAAGAACCTGATTCGGTGAGGCGAAAGTGAAGTGGAGGCATGGAGAGCTGTGCAGCGTGCACTGGCAGGCCGGCAGTGACCGTGGCGTGGCGGCCGCAGGCACCTGTGCCACCTTTGCTCTGCCTCTTGCTGCTCCACCTTATCTGCGCCCTGCTTCTGATCTGACCTGCGCTCCCTTCCTGACCTGCAGGGGCTGCCTCCCTTACGCCAACATCAAGTGATTGTCCACTTGATGATATGGAGGGGGCCTGGTTTGGGGCGCCGGCGCCTGGAGGAGATGCCTGGCTGGCAGCTGCGCCAATCACTCGGATCAGCAGCACCGGGTGCAATTGCGCCCGGCCCGTGGACAGCGCCAGCCGGCAGTGCCTCCTCGTATTCCTGGGGCCCCGCCCCTCTTGGAAATTTGTAATGTAGCTTTCGGTTGACCCCAGACAAGCAGAACAGGAGGGGAAGGCAGGAGGCAAGGCGGCCTGCTGTGCGCATGCCTGAGGTGTAATGGCGTGCCAGCCCGGCTGCCCGCCGCGAGTGCTCTTGAGTCTAATCACAATGCTGGCAGTCCCCTTCCGGTGGACAATGCTGGCAGTCCCCTGTTGTGTGAACGCTGCCATGAGCCAGTTTGCTCAAACCGCAACGTGCTGGGAGTGTGACCAAGAGACACGGGAAGTATGTGGGCGTGGAGGCAGCGAGGGCTTGTTTACAATTCGGCAGCTGTTGCAGCAGCGCTTGCCACGTCAGCGCCCACCTCCTCCTCTTCAGGGTCAGCATACTCATCATCATCATCATCCTTCACTTGCTGCCCCTTGCTTCCTGCTGCCGCCGCCGCTGCTGCATCATCCGCTTCGCTGAAGCCGTCAGCGTATACCTCCTCTCCCTCCTCATCCACCGCTGCTGCCGCTGCTGCATCTTCTTCGCTCAGCCCATCAGCATAGATCTCCTCCTCCTCTCCCTCCTCATCCGCCGCTGCTGCTGCTGCTGCATCGTCTTCGCTTAAGCCATCAGCATACTCCTCTTCCTCCTCAGCCGCTGCCGCCGCTGCCGTGCCGCCGCCAGCACGTGCCCGCGGCAGCGCTCTACCTGCCGCCGCCGCCATGGCTGACGCCGCGTCGGCAAGCTTGTGCAGCATGTCCTCGAGCACTGTCTCCAGCACCTGTGCTGTGGCATCCCGCACCTGCAACAGGGGCTGCTGCCGCTGCCGCCGCAGCTGCGCCATGCTTCTCAAGCCCGCTGCTGCCGCCTGTGCTGCTGTCAGCTTTCCGCCGTCGGCGGCCCTGCCGCAGCTGTCGCTGTCCGCGCACTCATATGGCCGCAGCAGGGGGCTGCTGGGGTGCAGCACTGGTGCCACTTCTGAGGCAAAAGCTGAGCCCACAATGGGGAGGGCGTGCGCCTCAGTTGTAAACACAAATCGGTCCAGAGGTAGCAGGGGCCGGCGTTCCACCCGGCCGCCGCTGCCGCTGCTGCTGCTTTTGCTGCCGCTGCCGCTGCTGCCTTCTGAACCCTGCTGCCACTTCTCTTGCTGCTGCTCTGCCGCCTGCTGGCCTTGCTGCTTCTCTGCTTCGTCCTGCCCCTGCTCCTGCTGCTGCTCCGCCTGCCCCGCCTGGCAGCTGGGGTGCAGGCAGCGGTCTGGCGGCTCCACGAAGATGAGGTACAGGTACTTGAGGGTCTCAGCCAGGAAGAAGGACTCCATCTGAGGTGGAGGAAAGGGAGGAAGTGTCAGGGAAGCAGTTCTAAAAACACTCTGCCTGCGGGGGCAGGCAGCGGCAAGGGGGACGCAGGTGAGGGCAGGCAGGGAGGGGCAGGCAGGATGGGCAGGTGGCGGGCCAGGCAGGCAGGCAGAGCAGGCAGGCAGGGCCAAAGGGAAAGCAGGTGAGGGCAGGCAGGGGGGGCAGGCAGGGGGGGGCGGGCAGACAACCAGGCAGGCGGTGGCCGCTTGGCCAGGAGGCTGGGCGCCAGCCAGGGCAGAAGTTGCACCACATGGGCGCGTCCCGCAACCGCCCCCCCACGCCGGCAATTGAGCAGCCAACCACAGCGGCAGGCGAAGCGGCACCGCCCTGCATCCTATAGCCCCTGCCGCCCCCATGCTCGCTTCCCCCTCACCTTGTCCCGCCGCACAGGTGGCACTGATAGAACCGACTCCAGGCTTGTGTAGCCTCCTGTGCTGCTGCAGCTTGAGCACACCTCGCCTCCCCTCAGCTGGCTCTGCAGCACCTCTGCTGCCGCAGCTCGGCGCAGGTGCCTGCCCGCCTCCCCCTGTCCCGCCGCCCCCCTCCCCTTGGCTGCCTTGGCTGCCTCGGCTGCCGCCTGGGCCAGGCAGTCGAAGCAACGCTCGGTGCGGTCCTCTGGCCGCACCCGGGCCCACTTTTCGAGCGCCCGAAACACCTGTGGGCAATGGGAGGGGGGTTGAATGAGCGGAGGTGTGTATGCACGGATGGGGGTGCAGGGAGGGAGTGGCTGAGGCATGTGTGGAGAGGAATACGGAGGCACGGGGGCCCATGCCAACCAGGCGTAGTGATGTCCACACAAGCGCACCATGCACCGCCCCCAGCCGGCAGTACCAGAGGGTCAGCACGCTCAGCTGGCCAGGCAGGCCCTCACCTGCCAGGCCCACTGCCCGCATTGGAAGGTACGCCCATGCTCTGCCCACGCGTGTGCTGTGGTCACGCTGAGCCCTCCCCTCACCTGCCAGGCCCACTGCTTGTACTGCGGGTCGCCGGTGACTTTCCAGAGGAGGTAGAAAGACTCCACAGATTCGGGGCGCAACAGGTTGTGCGCGTCCTGTGCGGGGGGCGGATGTATGGAGTGGGGGTGGGCGGCAGGGCATGCTGTTTCAGCCAGGCAGGAAGGAAGAAAGAAAGTGCAGGTGGAGGCACTACAAAGATCGGGGTGCAGTACGCTGTGCGCGTCCTGCAAGCATGAGAGTGTGCGAGCTGTGTTGCTGGCACTGTGCGCACAGCACGGCGCAGTACGTGCGCTGTGGCAAGCACTCTCCTCTCAACAAGAGTCTGGTGCCCCTGCTGCTGCCGCTCCTCACGTTTGGTTTGATGGAGAAGTCGCCATGCCCCACGTCATGCACATGGCGATTGGGGAAGTCGTGGGCCTCTGCACACCAGGGGGGGCGGGGGGGCAGAGCAGTGCGTGGAGGACGTAAGGTTGTGAAGAGATGCAGGTTGGCCAGGCGAGGCGGGTGGGGGGGATGCGAAAGGGATGAGGTGACATCATCCCGCAAGGTGGGAGGAGGGATGAGGCAGGTGGCAGGCAGACTGGCAGGGCGTGGAAGGCAGGGAGGCAGGCGCAGGGCACCTGCAGGCAAGGGCAAAGGCGGGCGGGGACCCCAAGAACTCCTCTGGCCCCTGCTCTTGACGATTAATTAATATAATTGACACCTGATAACAATTGCCGGACTCCCCACCTGAGTTGTTCTCAAAGTGTGCAATCTCGGGGGCCAGTCCCGCGGGGGAGCGGCGGTACAGCTCGTAACAGCTCAGCGCCAGCTCATGCGCCGCCTGCAGATCCGTCATCCCCTCGGCGCCCGCTGCCGCCTCCTCTGTGCCGCTGGTGGCGGCGCTGCCCTCGGGTCGGGTGGCGTATGGGTCGCTGGCCCGGGTGCTGACGTTGTGGAAGTCGCCCAGCGCCAGCAGCCCTGCATGGGGCCACAGCGGCACAGGTTATGGACACGTTTAATGTTGATACACACTAGCAATGGGTGCTGACGTTGTGGGAGTCGCCCAGCGCCAGCAGCCCTGCATGGGCTCGGTGGTGCGGGCCAATGGACATAGTCAACAACAGCAACGGGTGGTGACGTTGTGCTGTCCTACGCACAGCTGGCAGCCCTGCAGGGAGTGGAGGACTGGTGTTGGCAGAAAAGAGCGGCACCAATGGCATGCACCAAAATCCCACCGGTTGCCCAGACGTGTCGCGAAGGAGGAAAGCAACCCACCGGGTCTGACCTGGCAGGAAGCAGACGAGGTGGTCCATCTTTCCGCTGATCTCGCCCCCCTTCTGTTGCTCAGCAATGTACCACAGCCCAGGCCGGCCCGGCGGGGCGGTGCGCTTCAGCAGCCTGCGTCACGAGCGAGCGGGGGCGGTGGGGGGAGGTGGGCGGCCAGGCCAGGGGGTGGCAGCAAGTGGAGCACGAGTCGTGGGAAGGGGGGCACGCGACGGGGGGCAGCCGTGCCGTGCACGCCAAGGGGCCACCAGCAGCATGATGACACGGCCGGCAGCAGTTGCAGACGTAACACCCACTGGCGCAGTTCCAACCAGCAAAACATGGCACAGCATAGCGCAGCGCAGCGCACAGCGTGCGGCACCCCGCACCTGCTGCGCACGCTCTGCATGGCCTGCACGTATCGCTCCCTCAGCCACGCCTCGCTCTTGCCCGTGACCAGCCACTGCTTGAGCAGGTATTCGTAGTAAGAATCGGACCGGGCACCTGCAAGGGGGGACAGAATGAGCAAGTCACGCATAGGGGTTCAGCTTTTGAGGAGCAAGCGTCGCGTTGCGCTCCCACCTGCGCCCTGCCGGTTGACAAATGGATGGTGGAGGGGATGGGGGTAGAGGAATCTCAAGTGGGCCACGTACTCAAGCCGGCAATCCGCAAGTGGGGGATGCCCCAGGCTTCCCTTGTCTGGTTGCTGAGCTGCGCTCAGTGCTGAGCTGCGCTCGTTTCCAACCTTTCCAGCACGCCGGCCCGCGCCCAGCCACCCAGGGGTCAGCAATCCACAAGAATCCCCTGCCACCCAGGCTCACCCAGCGTGATTGTGCCGCCGTGATCCTTCTGCGCTTTCCCCGTCAGCGGGTCAAAGAACTGGCCCAGCAGGCCTCCGCCTGCACTGGCCGCCGCCGCCAGGCGGTCGTGTACCGCCAGCGGCACCTCCTCGAAAGCCAGGTGCCCAGTGATCCTATTGGTAGGGGCGGAGGGGGGGGGCGCAAGGTTGTGTGTGTGTGTGTGGCAAAAGTAGGGAGAGGGCAAGTGGACCGCTAGCGGTGCCTGCTGAAAGGGGACGTGCGCCGTAATTTGGCGGAACGGGTGGGATGCAGGGCAGGGGAGAGGGGCAGGGGGAGCAAGGGGTCCACGCGGGGAAGAGAAGAAGATTACAGCCCGAGGGCGTGGGGTTGAGGAAGCCCACAGGAAATTGAGCCAAAGGCACCAGTCAGCTACCATGGGTGCAAGCGGGGCCCTGGGGCTATCTTTGCAGGCACGGCCCCTTTTGTGACCATGCCATATGGGTGGGAGAACGAGGAGGGTCCGATCAAGACGAGCACTAGGGGACTGACTGAAGCGCGATGCTGCAGGGCTATATGCAGGCTCCCCACCTGGCTAGGTAGGTGAACTCTAGGGACACGCTGCACATCTCTGAGAGGCTGCTGATGTGGCCCCACTTGGGCGGCGACGCCTGGCCGGTGCGTAGGTTGACGTCCGAATACGGCACGCCTGCAGCGGCGGTACAAGTGTATCATACACCTCAGCGTTGGAACTAAAGTCAAGCATGCTGCATTGCCGGCAGACTTGAGCACACCAGGAGGCGCAGGAGCAGGCTGCAGAGCTCGGGCTCGGGCTCAGGGTCATCATGTAGCTGCTCTTGACCTGAACCCTCTCCCTCCCCTGCCCCACTCCTCCCCTCCCCTCACCTGACGGCGAGTCAAAGGCAGGCCTAAAGCATGAGGCACCCTCTCCCTCCCCCTCTACCCCTCCCGTCCCCTCACCCGACGGCGAATCAAAGGCGGGCATCAGACGCGCCCCCAGTTCCGCCGCCTTCTCTGCCAGCTGGCGCGACAGCTTGGGGTGGCTGTCCACGCTCAGAGCCTGCCCTGCCAGCAGGCCTCCCAGCACACGGATCGTGGTCTCAAACAGGTTGACCTCCGAGGGCGCACCCACGTCCAGGTGGTCCACCAGCCACCTGCAGGTTGTGGATAGATATATATGTAAAGACAAGATCAAGGCAGCAGGATGAGGGTGCGTGGTGGTGGTCCCACCGCAGCCTCTTTGACTCGCTCCACATGCTCAGCAGCAGCAGCTGCAGCTGCCGCCGCCGCAGCCCCACTGCCAGGAGTGCCCACCCTGCTAGCACCGTGGTACGCCCCACTGAACCGCCACATCCGCTACCACAGTGCCACGACGAGGAGAACAACCAGGAGCCCAACTGCAAGCACACCCCACATCCCCGCTCACTCTGCTGCATTGCAAACTTCCTCCTCATGCCCAGCAGATACATTTCGTGCTTACAGGTGAGCACGAAAGTCGACCAAATGGTATGCAGCACACATGCACACACAAGTCGTCACAGCACAGCAATCCCCACTCACTCTGCCGCCTCCTCAAACTCCCTCCTCAGGCCCAGCAGGTACAGGGTGTCCAGGGAGTCGACCATGGTGAGCGACAGGTTGAGCCAGTGCATGCCCGTGCAGCTCAGCGGCTGCAGCTCGTCCTCGCCCCACGCGCAGTCGCTGCACACACGGGGCAGTGGGGAGGCAGACAAAAATTTAGCAGGCAGAGGCAGATAATTTTGGAGGGGGGAGGGGTGGCCAGCTCAGCGGCTGCCACTCGTTCCCGCCCCCAAGTGCAGTCGGTGCATAGGGCGCGGTGGAGAGGCACAGGATTCAGGGGCGGGAGGGTTGGGAAGACGTGCTCCTGTGCAGTCCCCGCATTGGGAGGGAGGGAAGCAAGGCAGCGGCGGGGAGGGGGGCAGGGCGGTGGGGAACATGTGGCTGGCACATGACACAAACGACTGGTACATGCCTGGCTGCTGCCTGGCTTCCTGGACGTACAACAGTCCCACATGCATCCGCTGCCTGCCGGTGTGGGAGGCACTCAGGCACAGGCACATTTCCGAGGCTCAGCGGCATTGAAGCCCCGCTGCCCCTCTGCCCCGCCCCTCTGCCCCTCCAACTCCAAGCACCCACCCACCGGTAGCCGCTCCACGCGTGTCGGGCTGCATCCACCACGGCGGCGGCCCGTCCCTCATCAGATGTGATGCAGGCCAAAGGATCTTCCTCATTTGGAGAGTGTGAGGATGCATCACCCTCGCTGCCGTGGCCGCCACCTGCCCCGCTGGCAGCTGTTGCCGCCGAGCTAGCGTTGCAGGCGGTATGCGGGCCGTCGCAGATGCCAGACAGGCGGCAGCGCACGCTATCATCCGCCGGTTGAACCTGGGGATTGGAAGGCAAGTGGTGGTGTGCAGCGGCTGCTGCCGCCGTCGCCGCCGCCGCTGCCTGCTCTGGGCCCGTGCTGCTGCGGGCGCCTTCTGTCTGCTCGGAATCCCGGGCCGCATTCCGCGCCTCCGACTCGGCGGCGCCGCCCTTCAGGGCGCTCCCCAGGCTTAGCAAGGCCAGTAGCGCAGTCACGGCGAGAGGGCCGGGGCGCTCTGCAACAGAGGGCAGGCAGGCATTACTTTATGATCATTGCTAGCATCCACCACGTCGCTGCGCCAGTGAAGAGGGGAGGCTGTGACCACTCAGTGGCGCACCTCTGCGCCCCATCGCTTCCCGTCGTCCCTCGCTTTGTGGAGGGTCAACAACGCGTCATGAATGAAAATCGGAAGTCGATCATGCGCAGTTTGGGAATGCACAGCATTGCCCTGGGTGCAGGCGCTGTCCCGCTGCCGCCATTCCATTCCGTGCAGCCGCCGCTATGCGCAGCACCGCTACCCAGTGAACTCCTGGCCTGTTTTCTCTCAGGAAGCAGGCGTTTTCATTCGAATTGTGACACACACATTCACGCGCATCCAGGGAAACAATGTTTGTGATGTGGTGAGGCACCCTGCGCTGGCGACAGCTGAGCCCGTGGTGCACCCGTGTGCGGGAAAGGCAGTGGTGAAAGGCACAGCAGGCACGATGATGAGTGGAGGGCTCAGTGAGTATGTAACACAAGTGCGACTTGCGAGCGGGACAGGGGGGAAGAGTACGGCAGTAGTGCATCGGCTTACCGGGCTGCGCTATAACGGCGCGCGCTGGACCTTGCTCTGCTGCGCGTGCTGCGCACGCTGCGCTACTCCTCGCACAGCAGCTCAAACGTGGGCTTGCGCCGCTCCGCCCAGATCACAAACTCGCCTGCGCAGGTGCGTGTTTTAGCCGACATCACGAGGCACTCGGTGCCGCCATCAAACAAGCCGATCGACCACACCTGGGGGGTGGCCCGTGCGCGGCAGATGTTGAGCCACTGCCCCGACAGCAGCGGCCCCTCAATTGAGTTAGCGTATTGAGGCAGGCGCACGGGGCGCTTGCAGTCGGTGAAACTGCCGTCCATCGGCTTCCAGACGGGCCCCTTGCGGGGCGTCTGGCACGCACACAGGTATGAGGAGGTCAGCGGGCACTCGGTGGTGGGGGCCTCTGTGTCTGCCAGCATGCAGCCCTGCCCCGGGGCCCAGCGCAGTGTGCCTCGAGCGGCGAAGTTGTCTGCAGTCGGGTGGTGGGAGGGGGCAGTTGGCATGGAGTTACAGCTGTGAGTCAAGTGATGTGCACCCGCCACGGCGGGCCAGGCTTTGAAGGCCTGAAGCTTCGGTAGGGCTGCTTGGAGCTGCAGCACAGCACAGCACAGCACAGCACAGCACAGCACAGCACAGCACAGCACAGCACAGCACAGGCACAGCACAACTGCCAACCACCTCCAAAGTGGGTCTTCCCCTGCTGCACACTATTGCCCACTGACTCACTTGGGAAGGCGGTGCAGCACAGCACAGAAAGCACAGCCTAGCACAGCACAGCAGGCGGCTGCAGCCACCTCCCCAAGGGCGCCCCCGCATCCCACGTTGACTCACTTGGGAAGGCGGTGCCATTGAGGGTGTAGGAGCAGAGGGCTACGCCTGTGGTGCCTGATGACACAGCCTCCTGGCGGGCTGCCCGGCACGTGCCAAAACAGTCGTTGCTTCTGACGTGGCGCCATGTCAGCGACCCCGTGCGGTACACCGCTTGCGTGTCCCTGCACCAGTGCCAGCAAGTCGCGCGCAGCAGCATGGCGGGTGCTGGGTCGGCTGCACCCACCATCTGTCAAGGGGGCCACCCTGCCTGCTGCTGGGCAGGCGTGGCATGCCGGTTAAGTTGCTGAGGGGGGCACCGCCAGCGTACAGTCAGGACAGCAGCGCTCGCTCACCTTCGTCCCCACACAACAGCCCAGCAGGCGGGCAGGCCAGAGAGGGCAAAGCAGCAGTAGTTCAGGGGCTGCTGTTGCTCATGCAGTGCCTTACGCAAGGGGCACAATGCCGCTCACAGTGTGTCGCACAGCCGCTCGTACTTGTCGCCCGCCGAGTAGACAGCCGAGGGCGGGACCCCAAACATGCAGCGGTCCTGCGTGTTCTTCCAACCCAGGTAGTACTGCAGCACATGCGGGAGGAGGGGTGAGCGGAGGCAGGTGGGGAGATCCCGTCTCTACATCAGGGGGGTGGGTCTTCCCCACTTCAGCGGTCGTCCTGGTTCGTATCACATTCACGACGAACAGGCAGGTGGGCAGGCGGGTAGGGCGCAGGTTGCCAGGCAGACGGCCCGGGCCGGCAGGCAGGGGGTGGGTGGCATATGCGGTCGTGGTTGGCTCCTCTTCACGTTCCCGCCTCTACCACCCACTCCCAGAGCATCAGCAGCAGCCCCTTGACTTGCGTCCTCCCTCGCCGCGTCCTCCCACGGCGCCTTTCCCATGTGTGCCCCTCTGCTGTTGGCGCCAGCCGCCCTGCATCCCCACCCCTGTCCCGCCCTTTGACCGCCCTTTGACTGATAGCCACTCCTCATATTCCTCACCTGCCCCTGGAAGTTGAACCGGCACGTCACATATGTGTTGAGGGAGCCGGCGGGGCAGGGGGCCGCGCTGCCGACCCACCGCGTGGCGCCCTGCCTGGCGCACCCACACAGGTAGGTGCCACGGCCTCTGGGCGTCGCACTGATGGTCGCAAATTTGCCGTTCGCATCCACGAAGCTGCAGCCCCCGCTGTCAGGCTTGGTGCCTGCAGGCGGGGAAGGGAAGGGACAGGGCTGGCCTTCGTGGGTACACCAGCCTGTGTGCTAGTCCGGTGCCTCCGGACGCTGCCGCCCCCGGGCTCAACTCCCAAACCCTGTGCCCTGCTGGTGCACACCAGCCAGCGCAGGTTGGCGAGCCATTATGGCAGCTGCAGGTAGTACCGTCCGCAACCACCTGCCCAACCACCCGCCCGCCCACCCCAAAAAACCCACCCACCGCTCAGGATGTCGTCTCGGTACAACAGCGGCACGCCTGGGCGCTTGTATGTGGCGGCACACAGCGTGGCATTGGACGTGCCGCTGCTCACAGCAGTCGTGCCTCCCGCCTGGCAGGCCGCCCTGCAGTCGCCTCCACCTAATGACGGGCGGACTGGGAGCCAGCGCAGCGAGTGGTCTGTCGTTGCCGCCACTGAGACACCGCCACCACTCCGGGCCTGCGCCACACGTGAGGAGGGATGGAGGAGGGGTCGCGATGCGGGGGGGGAGTGGAGATTCACCGCCTCTGCACAGTGGGCACCCAGACAGTTGGCTCGACACTAGAAGCTGGCTTGGATGAAGCCTGCCAATCCCTGCGGCAGAGCCTGCCAGTACGCCTCTGAGATTGGGGTGGCCGGCAACACCCCTGGCGGCACTGCGGCGGGCAACCAGCAGCGGCGGCGGCCGCCCGGCGGCGGGTAGCTTTTAGGGGGTATTCAGGCAGCCGCAGCGATCGTTGTACGAAGCCGCACCTGATACGTGTCCGAGGCTTCAGGCCTGGCGCAGGCGAGGCCAGCGCACAAGCTGAGCAGAGCGAGGAGCATGCAGCCCTCCATCGCAACCCCTGCACAGGCTGTCCTCTGCTGGGACTAATAAACCGCGATGCTTCGGTGCACAACGATATGGCAGCAGAACCGAATGCAAAGCTGGCGGTAGCGGCGGTCGTCCACGGGTAGGGTTGGCGGGTCCGGGGCGGTGTTTGAAACGAGTGTCGAGAAGATTTTTTATTTGGAAGTGAACGAAGGTGCGTTTGCGCATTGAGCGCCGATGGCGCCTGCGTGCGAGCAGTGGGTGGGATACTGGCGACTGCCGCCGCCAATCTGGCGCCTGCCACGAAAGCGGCGGCGCACCTTCTTCTTTCTTAGAAATATCTACTATGCACTCAACGGCAGCACTGATGGACAGCCAGAAGGGGTCAAGGCATCAGTGTGTTGTAAAAAGGCGGGCGGGTGGGCGGGTGACCACGCCCACCCAGAGGACGCTGGTTGAACCTGTGAGAGGAGGTGCAGCGCAACCGGGGTGGCATGGCAGACGCCTGGCGGCAGCACACACACCATTCAGGTTGGTCGTTCATGCATCGAAGGAATGGTGCACGTGCACCTTAGCTGCGGAGGACATAGCTCTCCAGCCTGGCACAACGGGCACAGCGGGCACAGCGGCTGGCTGCAGGCATGCGTGGCAGGGAGCGGCTGCGTGCAGGGCAACGCGCTACCAATGCCAATGCCTTGCCAATGCCACCCCTGCCCATGCCAAGGCAGGGTGGGGCAGTGCCACACATGGGGCTAGGCAAATCTCGCAGTATGCTCCCACTTGGTGTGCCCGGTGTGCCGATAAGCATGCAGCTTGTGTCCACCCTTTGCAGCTGGCCGGGCGCTGCAGTCTCCAGCTTCAAGATGTCTGTCAAGCCTTTAATCGTTAGAGCGTTCATCCACTCTACTCCGAAGCTGAATCCCTTCCGGGTGGCGCTACGTGTACTCACCACACTACTGCTTACTAGACTACTGGCCTGGCGCTGTTGAAGCTGCAGCGCTGGGCCACAGCGCAGTGCCGTTGGGGTGGGCCCTCAGGAAAGTGATTCCACTAGGTTTAGGGGGTTAGGGTTTAAGGTTAAAAACCCTAAACCCTATATACATGAAAGTGAATCCTCCCTCACTGAGCTGCCTGCTTCCCCTGGCAGGGAGACTCCCATGCACCGAGTATACCCTGCAACTTGAAGTGCTGCTGGGGATTGTCGGCACAGGATGGTAAGGATGCCGAGGGAGGCGTGCCGCCAGCTGTGGCAGGCAGCAGGTGGGCGGGCGAGGGCGGCGGGCCATCACTGGCCACTGGCAGGGGCAGGCCTGGATGATTGTTTAGTGTGCTACCTGGCCATCTGATTGGTTAGCTAGCAAGCAAGGAAGAACTACAGTGCTGAGCAACGCAAGAGAGGCGAGGTGGTAGCGATGGCTGTGGAGGCAGCAGCGTTGGAAGTTCAGCGTTGGAAGTAGGCAGCCAATGGAAGTTCATTTGCTGCTCATTGACGCCTGAGACTCCCATGCCCGATGCCGGGGGGGGGGGGGATATAATTGCAGGCACAGTCATTACCCCGGCTCGACCCGTGTGATCGCTCCTAGTGCAGATGCACATCCATGAGCAGCAACTCACTCATGCTTGTACCGTGAGTTTCGTGCATCCTTCCCACCTTTGGCAACCAAAAGTGCCTCCACACCTTCCTCCAAGGCCATGACGTCGTGCCCTGCTGCCCTCCTGCTCCTGCTGCTGGCGGCCGCCTGCTCAGGAGGCTGCCATGCCCGTGAGCTGCTCCAGGCAGCCGCCCCTGGGCCCGAGGGGAAGCTCATGAAGGTTGGCGTGTGGAAGGACAGTCCCTTCCCCCTGTTCTATGAGGAGGGCGGCGAGTACACAGGCGAGCCGTGACTAGGCAGCAGGTGTTATGTTGGCAGGCGCGGCTTGGTGGCATGGCAACTGCAGTAGCATGCTTCGCCGCGATTAGGAGGCCGCTGCAGGACAAGTCGGGCCGGCGACGGCGGCAGCGGCAGGCCCGCGGGCTGATTGGCAGGTGGTACTGCCAGCCGGTGGTCCTGCACTAATGATACCGACTGATGATACGCAGGGTTTGAGGTGGCCATCCGCAAGCGCATCGATGAGCTGGCAGGCATGACGTCAGAGGTAAGATGGGTGTGCCTCCTCCACTTCCCTGTGCTGCCCAGCACATGCGAAGCTGGCAGGCTAACCCTCCCCGGTGCCACATGGCGCCAGGCGGCAGGCACAGTCCGCACGCCCAGTCGGCCTCCTTCCCCGTGCCAAGGTCGCATGCTTTCTCCTCCTAGCCCTTCTCCTACCTGCTCTTCTCCTTTCTTTCTGCCCACCCCAGGTGGTGCTGCTGGATGATTTGGAGGAGCGCATCACGGGCCTGCAGAACGGCACGCTGGACTGGGTGATCTCCAGTGAGTCTCAACATTCCTGTGTTGTCTTGGGCCCTTGTGGTGCGGCATTCGAGGGTTGAGGGGTGTTGTTGGCGTGAGGCTGAGGTACCAGGACCGCAGAACGGCATGCTCGACTGGGTGCTCTTGTGTGCTCTCCATTGCGTGTACAACACAGCATTGAGGGCCCTGTTTATTTTGGGCTTGACGCGGGTGAGGGTCTTCCATTATGCACAAACAAAATGCTTGCTGGACTGGGTGGTCGGCAGTGAGTCACACGCAAGAAGCGGTGGTTGGGGTGTGGTGTTCAAGGGCCTATTGCACGCTCGAATGGGTGCTCTCCAGAGAGTTGCACGCACTCGGGGCACCTTCCACAGGAGTGGAGAATCTGAGCGCAGCAGTGTTGGACTGGGTGGTCGACAGTGAGTCGCACGCAACGGTAGAGGCAGCTGGGGTTTGGCTGCAAAGGGGCATCTCACAGGGCTCCAGCACGGCTTACCCCGGCAGGCTGCACGCCTCTTCATGACGCCTGCTGCTTTTCTCAACCCTCACCGATGGGCAGGTAAGCTGTGCCTTCCTTCAATCCAGGTCTTCCTTGCCTTCTCCCTGGTCAGCTGTTTCCTCTGCAGCCTTCTCTGTGACGCCTGCTGCTGTGTGAAGGCTTCCCAACCCACGCCACACTGGCACTTTCCTCAGTACAAGTTAGTATTTTTCGCAATGATACGCAAGTTGAGTGATGTGTGCATCTCGTGCAGGCTTCTCTGTGACTTCTGAGCGCGCACAGCTGGTGGATTTTGTGCTACCTTATTATTTCTCTGCCGGTGAGAGAGCGCACTGTCGGCATTGTCAATTTGCCCTGCCTGCCTGCCTGCCTGCCTGCCTGCCTGCCTGCCTTGCTACTACTCTGCTGATGAGTATGTGCGGATTTGGTCCCCGGTTCCAGAGGGGAAGCAAAGGGTGGTGGTGCCACAACGAATGAGCACCAATTGCTGCGCAGCCTGCAGAGCTCTTGCACAGCAGCCTGGGCTGGGATGCAGAAACAGCATGCCGGCTCACAAGAGGTGGTTCTTGGTCAACGCCCACGTGCGCACCTCCTGCACTGCAGGCGCTGCGCTCTTCACGTCACCCGGCAACGCTGCAGGCCTGACAAGCTGGGAGGATGTGAGGGGCAAGAAGCTGGTGGTCTACGATGGTGGGTGGGGGTGGAGGCAGGGGCCTGGTCTACGATGGTGCGTGGCTGCGGATGTAAAGGTCCTTGCGTGGGTAGATGGGTGTGGGTGGGGTAGCTGGGTGTGTGTGGGCGGTCTATGATGGTGGGAGGACTTGAGGGGCAAGAGGCTGGTGGTCAATGATGGTTGGTGCGTGGGTGGGGAAGGGACGGGTGGGTGGGTGGGAGGGGTGGTCAGGCGTGGACCTGAGGGTGGGTGGGTGGGGGGAGGCAGGGGTGGGTGCATGAGTGTGCTTGGTTGAGCACGAGCACATTGCCCTCCTCTTCTCCTTCTGCCTTCCCTCCTTGTAAACTACAGCCTGCTACGCCGACGCCGAGCTAAGCATTGCCTTTTGGAGATTCAAGCTGCTTCATCTTTCCTGCCTTCCTCCGCTCCCCGCCTGCTACTGCAGGCTACTACGCTAACGATGAGCTGGCCAAGACCTACGGCGCTGAGCTGGTGATTGCCGCAGACTCAGCAGGCGAGTGCCGGTGCTGCGCAAGTGCCATGCTGTGCTGCGCTGTGCTGTGATGTGCTGTGTAGGGCAGGGCAGGGCTGTGAAGGGCCGTGCAAGGCCATGCCGTGCCGTACCCGCCTGCTTGCCTGCCCTCCCACTTCAACCTCATGGTCAGGTTGGATGCTGCATTAATATTGCCCTCAGCGTGCTGCGATGCACGCATGCCCTGACCAATCTGTGCCCGCACCGCAGCCCCACACCGTCTAACTCTCTGCTCGACTGCAACTGCACTGCAGACGCGGCTGCAAAAGTGGCGGCTGGGGAGGGTGTGGCGCTGGTTGACGACTCAGCTGTGCTCAGGCCCGCTGGCGATCTGCAGCTCGTTGCCGCCATCCCCCCGCTGCTGCCCACTCCCTTTGGCATTGCTGTCAAGAAGGGCAACACGGATCTGGGCGGCAGGTGGGCCTGCTGTGGCGCTGTGCGTGCTGTGGCGCCTGCACGGCTCCCTGTTCTGTGCTGTGCCGTGCCTGGGGGCGCCGCTGCACAAGCACACCTGCATGTTTGGCTGACGTGGCAACCACTCCCACGATCGCCAGTGGAGGAGTCCCGTGCCCTCTCAGGCAGCGGTCTTAGGCTGGCGCGCCGCGCCGCCCACCAGCCCTGCTCCGCGCCTCCAGCCTCCCCTCATTCTTATCCCTTCCCCTCGTGCCCTGCCCTTGCCTGCCATGCAGGATTTCTACAGTCCTCTCCGAGCGACCTGGCCCGTCGGTAGCATCAATTCCAACCTGACCCCTCCCCTCTCCTCCCTGTCGTGCCTGCCCCGCCCATCCTCTGCGCAGGATCTCCGATGCCCTCTACGCCATGGCCACCGGCGGCGCCTCGAGCGACCTGGCTAAATACGAGAAGCAGTTCTACATTGACAATGGCGCTGCCCCCAACCCAGATCTTGCGGCACTGTTGGCAGACCCCAAGGCGGAAAGCACCCTGACGACCCCCATCACCGGCTGAGCTTCGCTGACAGGGGAGCCACTCTGGCGCACCAGCTCCTTGGCAGTTCCCTTAAGGTCTGAGCTGGGCTTGGTTGGCACAGATGGCACGGCTGGGCTGGGCTGCAGAAGGATGAGGCGGAGGTGTACAGGAGGCGGGAATGGAAAACTGTACAGGCAGGCAAGCCGGAAGGAGTGCGGGACGCGCTGCCTGCACACACGAGTTGCCAGTGTGCATCATTCGGCAGCGGTCAGTGCATCGTTCTGTCCATGCTGCGCACCAGTGCGCACACTTTGCAACACGGCATTTGCACATGTAAAGACTGTAAATATGCAGAGGGGCGTGAATGGAAGCATGCTAGCGCCGGCTGCAGAGGATTTAGCTTTCCACGGGGTGGCGGCACAGCGGGCACAGCGGCTGGCCGCCCGCCCGGCTGGCCGCAAGCAGCGACTGCGTGCAGCCAGCGCAGGTGGCGCAGTGCCCGCAAGGCGCAAGCAGCACCTCGCGGGGCGCATCCATGCAAACGCAGCACTCGTCCCCAACTCGCAGCTGTGCCAACGCCGCTGCGGCAGGTGGTGCTGATGCCGCGCTGGTCCTCTGTGCATTGCCGGAGGGGTGGGCCTGCCACCTGCGGAATGGGGATGTGGGTGGTGATAGGGTTTATGCCCCTGCTTGCCTTCTGCGATGAGTGTCGCAACTGCAGCACAGGATTTTCAGGCATCCAGAAGACACATAGTATGCGTGTGGGGATGCAAGGCACACGGGGGAGTCACGCTCAGTAGAAATGCAAGTCGGCACAAAAGGCGGCAAGTGCCACTTCAGGGAACGTCCCTTGGCGGTAGACCTGCAAAGATGACAAAGTGCTAACTAGCAGCCGCGCCAAGTAAGATTTCAGCTTTGGGAGGAGGCAAGGCTTACCCAAGCATGCTGCTGTGATGTTGCATCGCCGTAACCGTGCTGCTGCGCAGTTCTAAGAGCACAGCATGTCCAGCACGCCAAACTGTGCACCAACACCACAGGCCAGCCACGCAGGGATTTCCGCAACAGCCGTCTTGCCCTCGATTTGTGCTCATCTGAACCACTTGCAGCCTCGGTCGAAGAGGGTCGCCATGCCCCAACCCCTGCCTCCGCCCCCTCTGGCGCCCACCCGGCCTGCCCGCGCGTCGGTGACGTGCTCCGCGTCTAGCAGCCGGGTGCCAGCCCTACAGCGGCGGCGGCAGCGTGCAGGTCAGGCAGCCGCCGATTTTGAAGCCGACCGCTGGCAGTTTTGCAAACGCGCTGGAAGGCAGCGGCTTGCATCGGCTGCGGCTGAATCTGGAGCAGTTACTGCTTGTGCTAGGGCTGCAACCGGCCAGCCATTGTGGCTGGAGGTTCTGATTGGCGGGGCGAGGCGCCGCCTACCCATGCCGCCGCCGCCGCTGCCGCTCAAGCCAAGCCTGGTCCATCCCTTCTTGCCTATGCAGACTACAAGGGTGTCAAGTATGATCTTGTCCTCAGCAGCGGCTTCCTGGCTTTTGCCAACCACTGCGGCTTCCTGCAAGCAGGTGCCTCGCCTGCCGATTGCGACGCACGCACAGCCCTGCCCGCCTGCCAGCCTGTGACGCATGCGCAGCACCCAGCTACACCTGCCTGCGCCAGGCCGGCTCCACCACTAGCGTACACCCGCGTGTGCAGCACCCAGCTGCCTACCTGTGCCCGGCTGAACCCCTCGCCCTGCCCCGTTGGTTGCAGTGGAGGACGTGGGGCTGCCGGTCAACGGCATTATGGGCACGTCTGCGGGCGCTCTGATCGGCAGCATGTACGCGGCGGCCTGGACGCCGCGCGAGGTGCGCGCTGCTGCCGGGTGCCGGGCAGTGACGCAGCCCCGAGCAGCAGGCAGGAGGGCAGCACTTGCATGCAGCGCATATCAGAAGGGCGGCAGGCAGGCAGGAGCAGCACGCTGGCAGCGCTCAGGCGGCAGCCAGGCGGGCATGCACTCTGGAGCATTGTAGCTGAGCGCTTTCTTGCAGTTAAAGGGTGGTGGTGGGTGCAGCCATTACCAGAAGTGTTGCTGCTCTGCTGCTGCTCTGCTGCTGCTCTGCTGCAGCTGCTGCTCTGCTGCTGCAGCTGCTGCTGCTGCTGGCCACCTCACTCGCCCCTGTCACTGCTCGCCATGCCTGCAGCTTGTTGCCTGATTTGCCAAGCACGGGCTGTTGTGGACTCGTGCCCCCCAACCCACCTTTTGCACGCGCCAATGAACCTCACGCCTGCCTGCAGATTGTGGCGGAGTTTGCCAGGCACGCGCCCATTGAGCGGCTGCGGTGCAACCCCAAGGTGTGGGAGGGCTTCCTGTCCATGTCGCCGCTCATACAGGAGCTGCACAGCCTGCTGCCCCACAGCTTTGCGGAGCTGCAGCAAGGTGGGTGGGTGGGTGGGTGGGCAAATAGGGAGCGGCTGGGGTGCGGGGTGGGTGCGCCGCCCATGCGACAGGTGCACATCCTGCTGCTCCCACGGCTCATCAAAGCTGCAGCCGGGCTGTGGGGCGGAGTCTGGCGGGGAGGGGAGTCGGAGGTCTGCCGTCTTGCCGGACCAGGCCAGCCCTTTACCTACTGCTGGTGTGAGCAGTGGTATGTGCTGGTGTGAGCAGCGGTATGTGCCGCCCCATGCCAGTCGGCGGGAATGTTGCTGCCCGGAGCCGCCCCTCGCCAGCTGACCCTGCCTCCGTGCCCCCTTGCCCCGTGCGACAGACTTTGCTTGCGGCGTGGTGGGTGCAGACGGGCGGCACGTGCTGCTCGACCGCGGCGCGCTGCCCGCAGCCGTCACCGCCTCCGCCGCCATCCCTGTGGTGTTTCAACCCGTGGAGGTGCCAGGTGCGCTCATTCCTCGGTGGCTGGTGTCTTTCTGTGCGCTGCAGCCGCGCCGTGGTACCGGTGCCTTGCTGGACAGGTGGCCAGCATTCCCATTCAGCTTGTGTGCGTCTGTCTGGTGTCCAGCCTTCATTCTGCCATCCTCCGTGCCCGTCATCGCTGCCACATGCCTGCCAACGCCTGTTCTTGGATCCCTCCCGTGCCACCCGCAGACCGCGAGGATGGGCCCTTTATCGACGGCGGCATCAAGTGCCGCATTGGGCTGGACCTGTGGCGGCAGCACCGCTACGGCGGGGACCATGCAGCGGCCGCCCCGGCGGTGGTGCACCTAATCAGCCGCAGCTCGCCCTTCAGCGGCAATGACAACACCGCAGGCCTCGGTGAGCTCACGCGGCGCCACCTCAGCGGCTGCCGGCTGCTGTGGAGGGTGGCAGCGGCAGCTGCCCTGCTGACGGCTGCGAAAAGCAAACTGTCATGAACGCTTTGGGATATAAGGAGGAGGCCGGAGGCACTGTGCTGTCTCGCAAACCAGCGCAGCTGAGATGCACATGGCCAGCATTCCGCGCCTGCACCTGCGCACCTTCGCCTCGCACACCTCTTCCGGCCCCCCTAACCCTCGCCGCCTGCGCCCCTGTGTCTGCCTGCAGCCCGCCAGAACGCTGTGGTCGTGAAGAGCCCCAAGAGCGGGGTGTCCTTCTGGTCTTATGGCGACTATGAGCAGCAGTTTGAGGCGGCACGACAGCGCGCGCTGCCAGTGCTGCGCCAGCTGCTTGAGTCTGATCAGCACAGCAGCGGCGACGGCGACGGCGGCCAGCACAGCAGCAGCAGCAGCAGCGGCGCCGCCAACGGGGCGGTGCCCAGCCCGCGGCGGAAGGCCAGCAGCAGCGGCAGCGGCCTGACGCCTGCTTCCAGCTGAGCGCCGGCCCAGGGGTCCACCCCTGGGCCCCACCCTCCCAGTGTATTCCGTGCGTATTGTTATTTGACCACCTATCAACCCGTGCCGTCCTTGAGAGAGGAGAATTCAACTAAACAACCCCGCAATTTGCATCATTTGCATGCGGCCCTGCCGCCTGTGGCACCCCTGATCCCCTGCCTGATCCCCCTGCACGCCTTTGCCGGCCCGGCTGCTGCTGCCGGATTTTTCCCGCTGGCCGACTCCTGCACCCCTGCCTCGCTTGCCCCTCTTCCTGCTGCACTGCTTCTTACCTTGCTTGCCACCTTGCTGACCTGCTGTAAGCACATCTGAAAGGAGGTGTCGCAGCGTGCCGCACCGCTTTGGTTTGCAATGCCCCTGGAAGCCCACTTGCGGCTGCACAGCGTTGCAGATGCCACAAGCACCCATCCAGTTATACGCTGCAGGAGCCACTGTCTCCCTGTTGGTTGTCAGCTTCTTGGTCACTCATACCGACAGGAGCGATGGCCAGACATCTCTGGGGCTGCACTGGATGGGGCAGCTGATGCGGCCCCGCCCGCTATGGTGCCCTGTTCAAGGAATTCCCGTCGCCTGACGACTTCACATCCCAGCGTGCAATCACGGGTTCTGCTGATCAACGTCTGGGCACAACAGATGGAGCTGTTGCCGCCCGAGCTGTTGGTGGCGGTGCTGCGACACCTGCCGCTCGAGCAGAGGTTTGCGGTTGCCCCCCGGATGGGGCGGCTTGTTAACTAGTTGCCATGCTGGTTCGATTGCGAATGTCCCGCGTGCCTCCGCAGCCCGCCGAGCCCCTCCCGCCGCCGCCGCCCGCCCACACCACACGCCGCCTGCAGGCTGTCGCCAGAAGGCCCCGCCCTCGTCTGCCGCGCCTGGCACCAGGCCTGCCACTCCCATGACCTCATAGGGGAGGTGGATTACAGCTGCAACCTCACTCCAGAGCTGCTCCCTGCTGGCCGCGCCCTGGCGCTCCTGGCCAGTTTTGCCGCCTTTCTGGGCCGGCACGCGGCGGCAGTGCGCCGCCTGCGCCTCGCCGTGCGCTGCCCCTCGCCACGCACCACACCCGCCGAGGCCAAGCGGCAGGCAGCATCTCTGTTGCAGCGCTGCGAAGCGGCATGTGCGGCGGCTGGCGCGCTGCACACGCTCGACCTTCAATGGGACTCCAAAATGTGCCTTGCCCTGGGCAGCAGCAGCGCAGGCGGCTTCTGCTTCACAGGGCTGCACAGCCTTCAAGAGCTGACGGTGCAAGGTTCCATTGCAGCGCCTGTGTCGCTGCCGCACTCACTCACTGCCTTGACCTGGGGCTGCGGCAACCTGCCGCCACATACCGCCCTCAGGGTGCCACCAGAGGTGGGACTGCCGTTGGGTTGGGTCGCAGCCGTCTGGTGGTGGTGGTACGAGTGCTCCCCAGCATGCAGCGTTGGTGGGTGCTGGTTCGGGGCCACCTTGCATTACTGCAATTGAACCACAGCGGCAGATTGCAACACTCTCTCACCACTACCCCGGCTCGCCTCTGGCCCACCCGTCACCGCTCCGCCCCACCGCAGATTTGGGCGCTGCCCCGCCTGCGCAGCCTGGCCCTCCGGGGCGCCGCCGGGCCGCTGCTGTGTGCCGACTGGGGCGGCATGGCCCAGCTGGCGCCCACCCTGCAGCGGCTGATGGTGCGCAACTTTGACAGCCTGCCCACGGGCCTGGTGGCAGGCCTGGCCTCCCTCACCCAGCTGAGCCTGCTCCAGCTCATCGACCTCCGGGGAGAAGGTGGGTGGGGCTGTTTGATTAGAGTTGCACAGGATGGGCTGCTGACGTGGGCAGTACAGGTTGGGTTGTTGACCAGGGACATTGCAGGTTGGGGCAGAGCACAGGGGCAGCAGCGGGGGACGAGGCCCCCTAGGCTGCCTGCCTGCCTGCCTGCCTGCCTGCCTGTTGCTGCTGAATTCTGCAGCCCCCGCCCACCCTCCACCTGCCGTCCGTCTTCCCTCCCGCAGGCGAGCGCGGGTCGGCTTCGGCCCCGGGCGGGCGCGACCTGGGCGCTGCGCTGGGCTGCCTGCGCCAGCTCAGCGCGCTAGTCGTGCACAATGTGCTCGGCTCCCAGCTGCTGTACAACCTGCCTCCACCCGCACAGCTGGCCAGCCTGCCCCGGCTGAGGGCCCTTCACTACGCTGTGTACGCTGGCGGCGACAGCCCCGGCGGCCTGCCAGCTGGCCCCTGGCAGCGCGGGCTGCGCTGGCTGGCGATAGAGGAGCGGCTGCTGCACGAGAGCAGGGCGTGCATTGAGGCCTTGGAAGCTGTGGAGCAGCTGCGCATCAAGTGGTGCGCGGGAGGGCGGGGGCAGGGCTGGGTGGCGGGGGCCAGCTGAGTGGCTCTCGAATGTCTGTGGCCAACCAATGAGACAGTGCACGACAGCCGCCAGTGTATACTGAACACCCGCGCTGCCGTCACGCCTTGCCCCTTCCTCTCCGCCCCTCTGCCGGCTTTGCTCCTGCCTCCCTTCCTGCCCTCCCTGCTCGGTGACACGTCATCCCCTTGCAACTTGGCTGTGCAGGTATGTCTACCCTGACGCCTTCCGGGACCCTCTTGGCCGAGACTTTGGCGCCAGCAAGTGGGAGTGGCTCTGGGCGTGGGCGGAGCGGCATGCAGCGCTGCGCACGCTGGCATTCGACCTCGGCGAGGATGGGGTGGATGGCGAGCCTCGTGGGTGGGAGACGGCCAGGCACCGCCTGCAGGCACGCCGCCCAGAGCTCAGCATTCTGACCTGCTCCTTCTCTGCCGCGCACGAAGCGCTGGAAGCTGACTGGCACTGATCTCTGGGCATGAGCTCTGCTCGGCCAACGCAACAGCATGGCCCTTGACGCCTGGCCTCGTGCTCTCCTGCCTTCCTTCGCTGCTGCACATGCCTCACGTACTGCTTCAACCCCAGGCTGCACCTGCCTTGACTCCTCTCACAGCCTTCAACGCCTTGAGCCATGCTGTACTTGCCGCCAGCAACTCATCACCCGTTGGAGCCTGTCGTGTGTTGAAACGACGAGAGAATAGGAGGGTCGCCAGGGAGCATGCAAGGGGTGGGAATGCAGACAAGTTGAACAATTTCATTGGACAACAATATGCAAAGGGTGAGCCTTCAATGCAGGGGGTGGATGTCGTTTGGCTCGACCAATCAACTCGGCCGGCCAGCCGCCGCCTTCCGTCCCCCGCTGCGCTGTGCTGCCCTGTTCAACGTTAGGTTGCGTTGCTTAGGACCTCAAAGTGCCCAGCGCGTTTCAATTAGTGCATGTGTACTTTCCCCGCTTCGTTCTGCTTCACCTGTAGCCCCTGCGGGAACGGACCTAGAACACCCCTTATGCGCCCCCGACGCCATTTTCTGCAGCATGTAGCGCTTTCTACTAATTCGTGGCACACTTGAGCATCTTCAAGGCCGCTTCACCACCCTCTGCCAGCGGGTAGGGAGCCTTCCGCAACATGCGGCACACCCAAGCGGCAAAGCGGGAGGCTGCGCCCCTCGCCTCTGCTGAGGACGTACTCATTGCCGATGCCGGCTACCCAGCAGCAGCGGTGGACGCCACGGGCGACGACGGTGCTGCCGCCGCCGCCGCTGGCGGCGGCATCGGCAGCGGAGGGCGCGCTCCCAAGCGGCCCCGTCTTTCTGCAGGCACGAAGTGCGAGAACTGCGGAGCCCTGCAATCGGGGGTCAACGGGTGGTACCTCAACCACTGGGGCACCAAGGTTGGCCGACTCTGTGCCAAGTGCCAGAGCTATGCCAAGAAGCACGCAGTGCACCGGCCTGTGCTTGCCGACGCGGCGCCGTCGAACCTGGCGCTGCCCGAGCGCCCTGGTGGCGTGCAGCGTGCAGCCCCCGCTGAGGATGCTACCGCTGAAGCTCAGGTGAGGGGTGCTGGCATTAAGCCATGCAGTCATGCAGCGCAGTGTGGCTGCTGCCTCGACGCATGTGGCACATGGAGCACCACCACCACAAAGGCACCGCGCCCCAGTGCTGCAGTACCACCTCTGTACCATTGCTGCACTGCTCATATTGCCATGCAGGCACATGATTTGCTGGTAAAGAAGGAGGAGAAGGAGGAGGAGAAGCCGGATCCGCTGCTGTCACAGCCGCCGCCACAGCCGCCGCCGCAGCAGCAGGAGAACAAGGAGGAGCAGGAACAGAAGCCCTCACCACCGCAGCAGGATAGGCCTGCAGGGCAACCGGCAAAGCAGGAGCAGGAGGTCGAGAAGCTGGAGCAGGGGCAGCAGCCAGCCATCAAGCAAGAGCCACTGGAAGTAGGGTTGGGCAGCCCGGCTGCCGGCGCAGCAGCAGCAGCTGCCATGTCACCACTGCGGCACCCGCAGGCCAGCCCAGCTTCGCCAGCGCCGGCACGGTGTGAGCACTGCGGCGCCACCCAGCCGGGGCCCACTGCTGGCTATGAGTGGCGTCGGGAGGCGGCAGGGGGCCAGGGACGGCGGGTGTGCGGCCCGTGCCGCATGTATGCCGACAGGCACAGCGGGGCGCTGCCAGCGCTGCGGCCCGGCGAGCTCTGGTGGTGGCACGGCAGGCACCGGCGGCAACAGCAGCAGCCGCAGCCACAGCTGCATCCACCGCCGCAGCCGCAGCTGCAGCAACAGCAGCAGCAGCAGCAGCAGCAGCTGGGCGGCGCCTTGGTACCACCAGCAGCTGTCAAGATTGAGGCGGTAGCGCCCGCCCAGGCGCCAGTCGTCCTGCCAGCCACGGATGGGGTTAGCAGAGGCGAGGGCGAGGCACAGGTGAGGGCGGCGGTGCAATCTCACCCCAACACAAACAGTGGCACAATGTTGAGGTGTATTCCGTCAGCGGAACGGGGCAGCTTGGTGTAAAGGTTTCTGAGCATGGCATGAAGGTTGCCCCGCCTGCCAGGGCTTGCTGCCCTCCTGGCTTCACAAGTGGCCTGCTCTACCCTCCTGCCCATCCATGCTGTGCAGGCAGCTGAGTTGGCGGGTGAGCCAAATGCGGAGCAGGCTGTGGAGCCGAAAGCTGAGCAGGCTGCTCGGCCAGCGGCAGAGCCGAAGGCAGAGCAGGCTGCTGGGCCAGTGGCAGAGCCAGAAGCTGAGCAGGCTGCTGGGCCAGCGGCGGAGCCGAAAGCGGAGCAGTCTGCTGTTTTCTCGCCAGCAGCTGCAGCACCCGTAGGCACAAGCTCGCCAGCCGCAGTAACAACGGCACTGGAATGGGCGGAAAGAGCTGTGCCGGCAGACGCGGCAGCTGTGCCAGATGCTTGTGCTGCAGCTGCTGCCTCGCCTGCAGCCGCGCCCCCAGCAGTGGAAGGGCCAAAAGCAGCCGTAGAACCAGCAGCAGCAATACAAGCGGCAACACCAGAGGAAGCAGCAGCAACAGACGTGGCAGCAGATGACGCCCCTGCAGAGCATGCAGCGGCACAGGCCCTGCCAGCAGCGGGTGCCCCTGCAGCCGAGGCCGCGCCGGCAGAGGGCGCCCCAGCTGAGGCGCTACCAGCAGGCGCCCCGGCATCTGAGGCCCCGCCGGCAGGGGTTGCTGCAGCACAGGCGCTGCCAGTAGGTGCCGCCGAGGCCGAGGTCCCGCCAGCAGAGGGTGCCGCAGATGAGGCGGCAGCGCTAGATGCAGCAGCAGCCGGCGGGGCGCAGCAGGACAGCCGTGTGTGCACGCACTGCGGCGAGGCTGCAGGGCGCGGTGCCGGCCTGCACCCCACCACCGGCCGGCGCCTGTGCTCCGCCTGCAAGCAGTACGTGCAGAAGCACGGCGGCGCAGATCGCCCGCAGCATCTTATCTTGCGCAGCCGGCAGCAGCGGGAGGAGGCGGCGGAGGAGGCGGCAACTGGGCAGCTGCGCTGCCGCAACGCTGCCTGTGGGGCAGTCAAGGAGCAAGGCGACATCTGGGGCCGTCACCCGGAGACGCAGGTCGGTTGGGCAGCACATGCTGCTGCCATGCGGTGGTACTTGGCTCAACCACAGCGCACGCTGCGTGCCGGGCAACTGTTGCCAAGCAGGTGCCTACTGCCCTTCCCTGCCTCCTGCTCTGAGCACAACACAGTCCGTCCTTCCCTGTGTCCTTGCCCTCAGGTCGCGCTCTGTTCTCCCTGCGCTCAGTACGCCCGAGATCACGGCGGGGCGATGCGCCCCGAGCGGCGGGTGCGGCTCACAGAAGTGCAGCGGCAGGAGCGGGCAGCTGCGGCGGGGGAGGAGGCTGCTGTGCACTGCAGCAACCCGGCGTGCGGCGTGGAGAGGCGAGAGGGGCAGAACTTTGGGAGGCACCCAGGCACACTGGTGAGCGATGTGCAGCTGCAATGCAATCAAATCAGTTTCTATTTCCGTTTCTTTCGACCGTTTTTCTCCATCTCCCTGTGACATAACGGTCACGGTGTGGCACAGTCAGCACCCCCTGTTCTGCCTGTACCAAAATCAGGCGCACTTCTGTGGGCGGCAGGTCGGGCTGGCCAGGATGCACTGCTGCCAACAGCAGTACACCCCTCTCACAATGGTCATAGCAGCACTCGTGCTGTGCACGCTCTCAACTGGTGCCGCCCCAACACACTGCCCTGCCTGCCACCTTCTTCTGTCTCTCCTTCCTTCCTCCAACCCTCCCCCTCTCTCTGCCTGGCTGTGTGCCCACCTGCAGGCCCCTCTCTGCGGCGCCTGCTACATCTGGTGCTGCAAGCACGATCGGCAGATGCGCCCTGCCCGGCTGTGCCGCCTGGCGCAGGTCCGCCGGAACGAGCGGGAGGCCGGAGTGAAGCAGGTGGGCGGCCCGCTGGCAGCAAGAAAGAATGAGGGGATGCAATCAACTTGGCAGTTGGGACCCGGTAGTGCAAGCTGTGCACGGGTGTGTGTGTGCCACCTGCCATCCCCTCCTGTCAGTTGCCACCCACTTAGTTGACCTCCACTGGCTCGTGTCATCTCCTGGCTCGTGTCATCTCCTGGCTCGTGTCATCTCCTGGCTCCCGTCATCTCCCTGGCTCCCATCATCTCCTGGCTGCCGTCATCTCGTGGCTCGTGTCTAACTCCTGCTGCAGTGCGCCAACTGTGGCGTCACGGGGGTTGCCTCCTGGCGGCGGCACATCGACACGCTTGAGCGCATGTGTGGAGGTGAGCAGGCATGGTGCGGGCGGGCAGGTGGGCAGACAGTGGGAAGGCCAGACTGCCAGTGCTCACATCAACAGCTGGCAGCTGCTGCCACTTGCTGAAGTTCGAGCCAGTCCTGTCCCCAGCTGAAGGCCAGTAAATCTGCTGCCCACCCTTGCCCATGCAGCCTGCGCGCTCTACGCCAGCAAGCACGGCGGCGCGCCCCGCCCGCCTGAGCTGTGGCACCGGCAGGAGGACATTGCCGCGGAGCAGGCGGCTGTGGAGGAAGCTGCTCAGAAGCCGTGCGGGCACTGTGGCCTGCGCCCAGGTGTGTGTGGGCAGCTCTGGGTGCATTCCCGTGACAATTGTGCATGTACGCACCGCGGGCTGGCGTGTTTGTGGGGGTAGACTTCTTGCTGCAACCCAGGGAGCAGGTAAGTCTTGCCTCTTCTACACCCACACCTGCTGACGCTTTTGCCGGCCCTCTCCTGCGCTGCAGCGCCAGGCTGCCGCCACCCGCACCGCCACCCCACCAGGCGCAAGGTGCGCATGTGTGTGGGCTGCTACAGCTATGCCAAGAGGCACGACGGCAGGATGCGGCCGCTGGGCGAAGTTGCGGCGCCACAGCGGGCGCAGCAGCAGCAGCAGCCTGAGGGCCAGCCGCAGCACGCACAGCGGCGGCATGCACAGCGCCAGTGGCAGCAGGCACAGCGGCAGCAGGCACAGCGGCGGCAGCCTCAAGAAACTCGGCAGCCACAGATGCAGCAGCTGCAGCGGCAACCTCGGCAGCTGCAGCAGGCGCAGCGGCAGCAGCAGGAGCCGCAGCAGGCGCAGCAGCCTCGGCTGCCCCAGCAACAGCAATTGCGCCCACAGCCTCCAGAGCAGGCACGACTGCAGCAAGAGCGGCCTCAGCAGCTGCACCTTCAGCTGCATGAGCGCCAGCAGCAGCAGCAGCATTTGCAGGCACCCGAGCGGCAGGAGCAGCAACAGCACAGGGAGCAGCAACCGCTGCCCCGACACCCCCAACCGGAGCACCCCAGGCAGCTGCAGCAGCAGCAGCAGACTGGGGCACAGCAGCAGCCTTCCAGGGCAGCGCAGCCTGGGGCACCACAGCAACAGCGGGAGGGGCAGCGGGAGCAGCAGCCCAGGGCCCAGCAGCCTCAGCCAGCGCAGCGGGAGGGCAGCAGCAGAGGCCGCTTGCTGGTGGCCACCATTGAAGAGCTGGCAGCCGGCGGCAGCGGCGCTGGCTTGCTGGACATGTTTGATCCTCCTGGGGAGCCAGCCAGGCCTGCGGAGCATCAGCAAGCACAGCAACCGACTGCAGGAGAGCAGGCCCTGCAGGCGCAGCCGGCAGATAGGCAGCCTTTGCAGCAGCAGCGTGCAGACGTGCAGCCTCTCCAGCAGCAGCGTGCAGACGTGCTGCCTCTCCAGCAGCAGCATGCGGATGTGCAGCCTCTGCAGCAGCAGCCGGCGGACGTGCAGCCTCTGCAGCGGCCGGCAGCGCAGCCTCTGCAACAGCCGGCAGCGGAGGCTGGGGAGCAGCCAGGCGAGGGGCCGGCCGCGGCGGCTGTCCGGCGCCTGCGGCGGCAGCGCTCAGCTGTGGGCATGGGCTTTGGCCCAGATCAGTCACCTTGCAGCTCTGAGCCTCTGAGCCTGCCTTCAGATTATGAGGAGGAGGAGGAGGCGGGGGAGAGGGAGGCAGGCGCAGCAGAGAACAGCAGCAGTAGTAGCAGCAGCAGCAGCGAGGAGGAGGAGGAGGAGGAGGAAGAGGAAGAGGAGGAGGCACTGGCCCATCTGCAGCTTGCGGCAGGGGAGGGGGAGGCGGCCGTTGGCGTGGCCGCGGACGGCGAGCAGCAGGGGCAGCAGGGGCAGCGGCAGCGGCGCAGGCAGGCGCCGTCTGAAGCCCGCAGGCTGACTGTGTCGGAGCGGGCGCAGCTGTATCGCCACTGGGAGCTGCCAGCTGGCGCTCTGTCCTGGGATGCAGGCGGGCCAGGGGCGGGGCGCAGCATGCTGCGCAGCCCAGGCGGCAGGCCTCCGCAGGAGCAGGCAGCGGCAGCAGAGGCTGCAGATGGCGCGGATGATGCCGGTGGCGAGGCCCCCCAACGTGAGCAATAGCTAGTTGGGCAGGGCACGGCAGGCGGGCGGCGTAGCCGACTGTACAGAGCCCGGCCTGCCTGTTCATCTCCCAGCGTGCTGTGCCCGCTAGCCTTTCGGGGCTTCCGACAGTGACTGGTCTATCGTGTTTGAGCCTCTATCTTGGAGCTATCAAAAATAGCACCACCAGCTGCGCCCCTCTCCCACCCCGGCAGACTCAGAGCCTGCTCATCTTCCCAGCATACCCTGCTTGCTCCTGCAGGGGCGGCTCCGTTTGGGTGGTGTCCATGAGGACCTGTGCCCAGTAGTTCTTATGTGCGTGCCCATCTCCCCTTCCTCTGCAGATTGGGCGCCTCCCCTGCACGGCGCGCGCTGGGAGCTGCCGGGCCTCCCCCAGCGGCAGCACCGGCGGGCAGCACAGCAGGCAGGGCGACGCCGGCGGCGCCGGCAGGCAGAGGAGGGGGAGGAGCAGGGCGAGCCTGGGGCTCAGGTCGTGCAGGCAGAGCAGCAGCATGGGGACCGGCAGCCCCGGCCAGCACAGCAGCCGGTGCAGCAGCGGGCGCGGCGGGACGAGAGGGAGGCGAGCACCGGAGATGAGGAATCAGATGTTGAGCCACCCCGCCGGCGGCGGCGGCGGCGGCACAGCCCAGCCTCTTCTCGCTCCTCAGATGACATACCACTGCTGCAGCTGCCACAGCTGCGGCGTGCAGGCCTGCAGCAGGGTGGCCGGCGGCCAGACGCGTCGGAAGGGCAGCACCCGCAGGAGCAGGGGCAGCCGGCTAGCCCAGCCTCCTCCTCCACTTCTTCGGATGACATCCCCGTGCTGCAGCAGCCTCAGCGGCGGCGCCGTCGTTTGCAGCAGGCAGGCCGGCAGCCAAATGAGGCAGAGCAGCAGCCGCGAGAGCAGGCGCAGCCGGCTAGCCCAGCCTCCTCATCTTCCTCTGAAGACCTTCCAGTGCTGCAGCAGCCGGTGAGAAGTCGGGGAGGCATGCAGCAAGGAGAGCGCCAGCAAGGATCTCAAGAGCACAGGCCGCTGCAGCCGCAGGAGCAGCAAGGACAGGAGCAGCCTCGGGAGCAGCGTCTTGATGCACCACCGGGTGCCCGGCCAGCAGCAGTAGGTGCACGCAGAGGTGCCGGGCCGGCTGCTGCGGCAGTGCCAGCAGCGGCGGATGCAGCAGACGCAGCAGAAGCAGCAGGTACACATTCGGTCGCCGCTGCCGCCGCTGAAGTAGCAGCAGCAGCACAGGTGCAGCCCGAAGCAACACGCCCATGTGCGCAGGGGGTGGCAGCAGCAGCGGCAGCAGCTGCACGGCCGGCACCACCACGTGCGGTGTCAGTTCCAAGACCGGCGGCGGCAGAAGCGGCGGCAGGGGCACATCCGGTCGCGGCAGCAGCAGCGGCGGCAGGGGCCCGGGCAGCTGCTGCACCCACAGCACGGGCACAGTCAGCGTCAGCAGCAGCAGCGGCAGGCGCACGGCCCTTGTCAGCAGCAGCAGGCTCAAGGCCGTCGGCGGCAGCAGCAGCAGCGGCAGGCCCACGACCGTCATCATCAGCAGCAGCGGCTGTGGCAGCAGGTGCACGGCCGGCGGGAGCTGCAGCGCGCAGGGCAACCGCAGCCGCCCCACTGAACCGTGCGGGCATCAGGCCCGGCCGTGCGGCACCCCATGCTGCTGTGGCAGCCCCTACCGCTGCAATGGCAGGGGGCCCGCAGGCAGCGCCGGCCTTGGGACAGGCAGGTAGTGCACAGGCACGCCCTGCGGGCAGGCAGCAGTCCCTTACCAGGGAGCAGCTGAAGGAGCAGTACCGGCAGAAGATCCGGCAGGAAGAGGAAGAGGCACGGCAGCAGCAGCAGCAGGAGAAGCCCGTGCATGTGGGGCCCGCCGACATTGCTGCTGCTCTGGCCAGGGCGCAGCGGCAGCAGCAGGAGCGGCGGCAGGAGCAGCTGGCCCGGCGGCGGGAGGCGCAGGCGCAGCAGGCGCAGGCGCAGGCGCAGCAGCAGCAGGCGCAACAGCCGCCGCCGCCGCAGCAGCAGCAGCCTCCGCAGCAGCAGGAGGATGCCGCGCCTGCCAGGGGGCGCCTGCGGCAGCGCTCCCCCAGCGTCAGCAGCGACGACAGCCGGCGCCGGCGCCGGCGCCGCAGCCGCAGCCGCAGCACGCAAAGCGACCGCAGTGCCGCCGATGCAGGCTCGCCTGCGGTCTCCTGGCGGCCAGAGAATGCCTCGCCTGAGCCCTTGAGGGAGCATGATGAGAGCGAGCCTCGGCTGGTGCCGGTGCTCGTGCAGGACCTCAGGCACCCGGCCAGGAAGGGGAAGCCTTCAGAGGTGTGGGAGCTCATCTCTAAGCACGTATACATTGATGGCCTGCCCCATGGGGTGACCACCCAAGAGCTGTGCCAGCTGGCACAAGGCGCGGGCGTGACAGGTGGGTAGAAGGGCGGGCGGGCGCGGGGGGCGTGGCGGGCGGTGGGTGGGCGGGCGCAGGTGGCTGGCGGGTGGGTGGAAGGGCAGCCGCGAGGGGCGTGACGGGCGGGTCGGAGGGCGGGCAGAGGCGGTTTGGTAGGTGGGCCGGAGGGCGGGCGGAGGCGGTGTGACAGGTGGATGGGAGCTCGGTGTAGCGGAGAATGGGTGGAGTGGCAGGTGGGGCAGCTGCTGAGCTTGGCCACCCTGCCCGGGGCGCCACTGCATGCTGTCGCCCTGCTGCGGCCCACTCCGCATGCTGTCGTCCTTCTTGTGCGCCTGCCAGCTGCTGGCTTGGTGTTCCATTGCTGCAAACGTGTGACCTGCATGAAGCACCCTGCCCTGCTGCCCCCCTAATGCTGTGCAGTGCACGCGGCCACGCCTTTCCCTCGGCCCCACTGGCACGGCGACGTCGGCTGGCTGACGCTGGGCACCGCCAGCGAGGCTGCCAAGGTGTTGGCGCATTTGCAGGGCAAGGAGGTGAGCGGCATCTTCATTCACTGGGTGACGGGTGGTTTAAGAGAGATCTCCGGATGGAACACTGAGGCGGATGCAGCCTGGCAACGTGGCGGGGCCAGCAGTGCGTTGCGGCAGCAGCAAGGGGCGGTGGCATGTGCTGCCTGCACCAGCAGCCACGCCTGTCCACCTCCCTGCCTACTCCTGCGCTGCTGCGAGCTGGCATGCATCACTTCCCGTCCTGCACCCTGCTGTCCTGCAACACTCACAGGCCTGAGCCTCGCCTGCCTCGCACCGCTTGCTGGCCTGAGCCTCGCTGCCCCACCATTTACTGCCCGGCACAACTTAACGCCCTGCATCGCGCACTGCCCTGCACTTGCTGCCCCGCAGGTCCAGCCCGGGGTCCGCCTGTTCGTGCGCCCAAAGGAGAAGGAGGTGGCCGCCATTCAGCGCATCTACCCCACCGTGGCCGCCCAAGCCGCGGAGGCCCTAGATGCAGCCGAGGCGGCGTGGGCGGCGGAGCGCAGGGGCAGCCTGGAGGTGCAGGGCGGCGGCGGGCAGGAGGAGTATTCAGAGGGCAGCAGCGACGAGGCAGAGCACGAGGAGGAGCAGGAGGGGTGGTCAGACGGCGGCGGCGGTGGCTACATGGATGGGTATTATGACGAGCATGCTCAGGAGCAGGATGATGGGTACCCCTATGGAGAGGGGTACGGATATGACGACGGCCAGGATGAGGATCTGGGGATTGGCTTTGATGACTATGATGATGGGTTCGAGGAGGAGCTCAGAGAGCGGCGGGTGATTGAGGAGGAGGACTGGGAGGCCGCGTGGCGGGAGGAAGTCAAAGAGGCACCCCCATGGGCGGCCTTTGGCGCCAGCCTGGCAGCGACGCTGGGCCAGGAGCCACGCCTGGTGCCGCTGCTGTGGCGGCACTATGCGGGCCGCCGAAGGGGCGACGCGCCTGGCCAGGAGTGGGTGCTCGTCTCCCGCAAGCTGTTTCTAAGCGGTCTGCCAGTCGGCACGAGAAGGGCGCGCATAGAGGAGCTGGTCAACGGCGCGGGCGGCAAGCGTGAGTGGCCGGGGACGGGCGGGTCGGGGTGGTGGAAGAAGGGGGCAGCTGTTCTGGTGTCCCACAAGCCGTTCATGAGCAGTCTGAGTGCCCAGACTGCCCCCTGGGTTTGGCTGCCACTTGCTGCTCTTTACTTTCCCTGCCCTCTCCTTCCCCTGCCCTCACATGGAACGCATGGGACGACCTCCTGCTGCTGCAGTGGTGAACCGGGTCCGGGTGCTTCCAGGGGATGACCGCGGCTCCTATGCCCACCTGACGCTTGCAACCGCACAACAGGCTGCGCTGGTGGCATACCGCCTGCAGGGCTTGCTGGTAAGGGGGGGGTGGTGTAGCATTCGCGCTTGCCGTAGTAGTGTGCATTGTTGGGTTTGTGGCGCTGGTAGGGCTGCCGCAGGTTGGGTTTGTAATTGCGCGCACATTGCCGGAAGCGTCGCGTGCATGCAGCCTGCCCAGTCTGATGGTCTTTGACAGCATTTGTATGCGAGGCATGCACAGCCAGGCGGCTTCTAGGTCTTGCCTGCTTTGCCTCTCAACTACCATGTGCCTTCCCCCCCACCTCCCAATGCAAACTGAACTCTCCACCCTGCCCCTGCGCCTGTTCCCGCTCCCGTCGTTGCGCCGCCTTGCAGCTTGAGCACCCCGCCGCCAACCGCGTCTTCCTGCGGCCCGAGTGGAACAACGTGGAGTCTGTGTGGCAGGACCACCCAAGCGAGGGAGCCGCTGCCCTCCTGGCAATGCAGACAGCCGCTCAGATGTGGGAGGCCCGGAGGCAGCGCCTGCTCAGGGACCCTCCCGCCTACCCACTGCCAGAGGAGGAGGCAGCACAAAAGGCGTACGGCGGCATGCCTGCCATGCCTGCTGTGAGGGGAGGCGACTGCTTGCTGGCGACCGTGACTGGCACAGGCAAGTGTGGCGGTCAGGCGGGCTGCCTGCTGCTGCTGTGTGCACGAGTGCAGTGCGCCTGCCTACCCTACTCATGCTGGAGCACAGTTCAACAGCGTTGCTGGTGTGCCAGCAACTCAGCACGGCGGTTCCGCCCACCTGCAATTCTGTCCCTGGCCCGTGCTTGCAGGACGCAATGGGGGCAAGTTTGCACGCCAGGTTGGGTGCCTGGTCCACGTGTCAGGGGGGAAGCGCCCCAAGGGGACCTCCTTTGGCGACCTTGCGGCCCAGATTGCGGCAGCGATCAGGTGGGCAGGGATGTGCGCAGCTAAGGGCTTGTTGGCATGCAGCTGATGCGCAGAGAGCTTCAAAGACCGGGGCGATGGCAGCAGCAGGCGCCATGTTGCGCTGCTGGTGCGACCGACTACCTTGTGATTGCGGCCTCCTGCTGCTGCGGTGCCGCCTGCTGCTGGGCAAGGCAGGCCTTGTTGCCTGTCTGCGTGGCTAGCCCTGGCCTGGATCCTCACTGCAAGCAGACCATAGCCTGGCTCACTGCGCATGTACTGCCACGTGTGCAGGCCAGCGCCCTTGCTGGTTGAACTGATCTGGGCCAAGAAGTCCAAGGTAGGCCTCCTTTCCAGCTTGCTGCGGTGCATTCGACGCCCAATTTGAGAGCCACGCAGCAGCAGGGTAGAATCGACTCCTGCCGGATGCTGGCAGCACCGGAGCTGCAGACAGCCCTGTAGCGCAGCGCCTGCAGCGGCAGCGGCAGCGGTGGGCGGTGCTGTCGGCGGCCAGGCGGGTGCACCAGCTTCTGCGGCCCGTTGTTTGCCACCCTGCCTGCTTCCCCGCCTTCTAAAGAAATGCCTCATATTGTGCTGCTGCAGCTGGCTGCACTGGCCCTCTTCGCCACACCCGCGCTAGCAGCAGCGGCGCTCGGGCATGAGCCGTGGCCATCGGTACGCTGCCAGCTCAGCAGAGTGTACCTCAGTGCATTCTATTCTGCTCTGTGGCCCGCAGCGTGGGCGCTGCTCAGTGTTGCCGAGGCAGTAGGCAGGCTAGGTGGCAGTGATCACTCCGAGCCGACTGGTTTGTCGACTCGCACCTTGTGGGCAGCCGGCACTTGTGCTACTTTTTTTCACACCTCTGTCACCAAGAGCTCAACCTTTCTGGGTGCTGGCTCGCCACTGCTCGTCCTTCCTGCTGCAGCTCCAAGGCCAGACGCTGTTCCTGAACCCCGAATCTCAAGACGTAGAAAGGCGCCAGGCGCTCAAGCCACCGGCTGCGGACGAGCCAGCAGCGGCGGGGCCAGCAGCAGGGGGAACAGGGGGCGTGGCAGCAGCGGGAACAGCAGCGGCGGACGGCTCAGGAGCGGGAAATACAGGGGTGGGCGGTGAGGACAGCGAGGGCGCGCTGTCTCCCCCGCAGTGGTTGGAGCGCTGGAGAGCTGCGCATGGCGACGAGCTTCCAACCCACGAACTTGGGAGGTTGTGTAAACAACGTGGTCTCCCGTTCGTCATGGAACTCTACTCCCTGGTTCTTGCAGGGGTGACAGCTGGGCGGGGCTCTAGGAAACACCGCACTGCATTTCCTGGGGAATGGACACGTTGACTGACCAGCACCCATTTCATTTCACCCGTCACCCTGTGCTGCGTGTCGGGCACCTGCTGCTGCCCGCGCTCTGCACTCTGACATGTGCACGCATTGCGTCCATCTCTTTCAGCAATGCACCTCCTGTGATAAACATGCGATACAGAAACTTCTGGGGCACACTCGAGCGGCGGCTCCGCACTCACAGTCGCTTGGCAGTGTCAACTTTTGCTTGGCGGGTTGGGAAGACATGCACATGCGGGCATTATACACATAGCGGGCATTATACACATAGCGGGCATTATACAAACCGGACCTGTGAACTACTGGTATGGCTCTTTGTGGCTTGCTTTGCTTTCCTGCTTCATCATGTACAGCATGGGAGTTCTTGTGCAGCTTGCAGCCTTGGCTGGGAGCATCACAAGCCGGCGGCCGCCGCCACTGCCGCCACAGTGGCGGGACCCGTCTCGCCTGGCGCTCACAGCCCTATCTGGCAGCCTGCCGCTATGCGGCATACCGATCCATACTGCACTTTTGTTGTTCATTGCTTTTGCACGCTCAACACCAGGAGGGCCGCTCGGACGTCGGGCACCCCCATCGCTCGCTTGTGGTTCGTCTTTTTACTGTCGGCACGTGCTATAAGCCCATCCAGCATAGTTCAAGAGCGGCTGCAGCGCCGCCAGCGCTATGGAGGCGGGCAAGCGGAAGGCAGAGGACGGGGAGGAGGGGGCTGCTAAGCGGCCCAAGGTGGAGCTCAACAATGGCGGCAGCGCTCCGGCACCAGCAGCAGCACCCGGAGCAGCGCCTGCAGCAGGAGCTCCCAAGAAGCTCGGCATCGATCTGGAGAAGCTGCAGAAGGCCAAGCTGGCGCTGCAGAAGCAGAAGGAGCTTGCGGAAAAACTGAAGAAGGCGGGCATCACGGTGCGCGGAAGCGGGATGCGTGCTGGCTGGGCCATTGGCGGCAGCCGGCAGGCGGGCGCCGGCGGTGGCGAGGGCAGCTGGTCTTGTGTCGGTTCCCTCTCAAGCATGCCTCCTGGCCCCCCTGGTTCTGCTGCAGCTTGGCAACCGCGGCGCTGCAGCCGCAGCGGCACGGCCGCCCGGAGCACCCACAGCCGCGTCGGTGGCGGCGGCCATTGCGGCCGGCGTGCCGCCAGCAGCGGCGGCAGCAGGCGTGATGCCAGCATTGTTGATCGCAAAGGGCATCTCCGCTGCTGCTGCTGTACCCAGTGCGCCGGCTGCCGCGGGCGCAGCACCCGCTGCAGCACCCAAGCCAGTCACAAAGATGCCCCCGCCGCTCATTTTGGACGACCAGGGACGAGAGATTGACCCACTGACTGGCAAGCCAATTGTGCGGCAGCCCGAGCCGGCGCCGGGGCCGTCGTTGCAGCAGCAGCTGGAGGAGCAGCAGAGGAAGGCAGAGGAAGACGCAGCCAAGTGAGTGTGCTTGGCGGGGTGTGGTAGCTGTGCGTAGAGGTGGTGTGTGGAGGCGTATGGGGCGGACGTGGATGGAAAGCGGGCACAGTGCGGATGGCAAGCTGTGGTTGACTGGAGTGCCATGTGTGTGCTTGCGGGGTTGCAATGAAGGGGGTACGTCCCACCTGGGGTGTCCCTTCCGTAGCCGCCGTAGCGCCCAGCAGTGCATTGATAGTTTTACTGCTGCCGCAGCTGCCACCGCCGGTCACCCCGCTGTGCTGCAAAGCAACATGAGCACCTGCTGTGCACCTGCGCCTGCCCCTTGCTGCTCCCATCCATGCTGTAGCAGCACCCTGCCGCCGCCGCTGCCCCCATTTTTTCAAAAATTGCGCTGCTGCTCCCCCTGCAGGTTCTTTGATCCCAGCCTGGGCACCCGGGGGCTGCGGCGCTTGGAGCGCCGCCCGCGCGCCTCCTTCCAGTTTGTGGAGGAGGGCAAGCTGCAGAAGCAGGCGGAGATGGGGCGGCTGCGGGTGGGTGCTTTGGCTCTGGGTGGGGCGGGGCGCTTGCAATGCCTATTCACATGATTGAGGGAGTGAAGGAGGAGGTGAAGGGGCTGAAGTCCGGAGGCTGCGTGGGAAAGAATCAGAGGTGGGTGGGGTACGTTTTGCATGTGTGGCAAGGGTCATTACATCACCATACAATTTCTTGGCCTTTTCAGCACGCTCTTGCCCCACTGCTGCTGCCCTGCAGGCCAAATTTGGGGATGAGGGGGCACGGCAGCTGGCGGAGCGGCGGCGGAAGGAGGCAGCAATAGCGGCGACGGGCCAGGACGCCAACCTGATACCGCTGGGCACGCGGGTGGGTGGGTGGGAGGTGGGAGGGAGGCGGGGTGGAGGCGGGGGAGTTGGAGAGGTGTGCATGCGGGGCGCATGTTTGGGAGAGTGAGGGCCGGGAGCTGGGCAGGCACTGAGGAGGCCAATCCACCCATCGCGTGCCTGGCACACACTCTGGGCAGCCCTCCCCATCTGCCTTTGCCCAACTCGATTCCCACGCCTGGCACGCCAGCAGGTGCCGGCGCAGGTAGGGGCGGCGGCGGCACTCGAGGAGGCCACCCCTTGTCTTTCACACACAACACATGCATTACGAACTCCCTCCTCCTCCTCCTCCTCCTCTATACCTGGGCACCCCGCCCCGCAGGTGGAGGCGCAGCCAGAGGCGGCGCCCGAGGAGCCCATCCCAGACGTGGAGTGGTGGGACGCACGCATCCTGGCAGACCGCAGCAGCTACGGCAACGTGATTGATGGGGAGCCTGCACAGGTGGGGGGTGGGAGGGCAGCTGGGTGGGCTGGAGGGCAGCTGGTGAGGGGGGCCAGCTGGGTGGGAAGGCAGATGAAGACAGGTATGGCAACGTAACTGATGGGGAGCCTGCAAAGGTAAGGGGGGTGGGGTGCGGCTGGGTGGGCCGGGAGGCAGCTGGGTGGGGCGGGAGGCAGGTGAGGGGCAAAGGCGTGATGACGCAGGTATGGAAACGTGATGGGCCACAGGTCAGAGGGGTGGTCTAAGAGGCAGGTGGTAGGCACGGCTTTGCGGCGGGTTTGGGGACGTGGCGACTGCATCCCGTCGCAGGGCATCCGGAGCACCCAGTGCTGACTGAGCCGCACAGCCCATCTCTGCTCCCTGGTGTGTTCCCGCCTTCTCCCCTTGCCACGCGCAGCTGCGGGGGGACCTCGTGATGGACATGGTGGAGCACCCCGTGCTGATTGAGCCGCTCATCTCCCTGATGTCACCATGCCCTCTTCTGTATATCCTCTGCAGCTGCGGGAGGACCGCATCACTGACTTAGTGGAGCACCCCGTGCTGATTGAGCCGCCAGCAGAGGCGCCGCCGCCGCCCCCGCAGCCGCTGAAGCTCACCAAGCGGGTGCGTGGGCTGGGGTGGGCTGGGCAGCACAGAACGAAGTGATAACAGAGGTGGAGGTGCGGGAGGGGGGAAGGGTGCCAGCTGCGGCGCGTGCCGAGTGCACTGTGTCTCTGCCGCTCAAGCTGCGTGCTTCATCAGTGCAACTGCCTGCCGTTGAAGCTGCATGCTTTGCTCCATACGTAACCGGAGGCTTCACATTAAGTGCACCTGTTCTTGCTACAGGAGCTGAAAAAGCTGCGCACGCAGCGGCGCGTGGCGCGTGAGAAGGAGAAGCAGGAGCTGATCCGGCAGGGCCTGCTGGAGCCGGCGGCGCCCAAGGTCAAAATCAGCAACCTGATGCGGGTGCTGGGGGCAGAGGCGACGGCAGGTGGGCAGGGAGGGAAGAAGGCAGAAAGGAGGCTGGTGTGGGTGGGGACCCAGGGCAGAGAGGAGCAAACCTGATGCGGGTGCTGGGGGCAGAGGCGGCGGTATGTGGCTAGAACATAGTTTTTGCTCGGCAGGGTGGGGTGTGGGGCAAACTAGAGGAGCAAACCCGCTGCAGCCTGCACGCTACAGCACCTGTGACGCGTATGCGCCTGGCGCTGGCAGGGTTCACCCCTCCCGCCCCTGCCGGCCCTGCGTGCCCATCCCCCCAGCCCCCTCCCAATGTGTGCCGTGCAAACTTGCCACCTTCCCTCCAAACACTTTCCATCACTGTTGCCCTCCTGCAGACCCCACCGCCGTGGAGGCGGAGGTGCGCAAGCAGATGGCGGAGCGTGCCGCAGCGCACGAGGACCGCAACCTGGCGCGCATGCTGACGCCCTCGGAGCGCAAGTGCGTGCACCAGCCTGTGCTTGCTCGGCTGCCGCGCTATGCTGCCTGTGAAAGCGAGATGCGCGGGCACGCATGCACTTGTCTCTGGTTGGTGCCTCTGCGGTTTGCTGCAGCAGCAGGCCGCCGTTGCTGCTGCTGCTTGGGGTGCTTGCCCTGCATCTGTGCTTGCTGCCCGCCATGCTGGCAGACGCATCGTGCCAGGCACCTTCACCCTCTGGTTGCTCCTTGCTGCCACCACCTCGCCGTGCCCGCCCGTCCACCTGCCGGCCTCCACTGCCCCTCCACTTGTATGCCCCCGCCTGCCCTCCAGACAGGCAGCTGAGGAAGCTCCGTCCTGCTTCCTCCTGCCTTTAAATCGGTTTGCCTCTTGCATTTGTTTGTGTGCAGGGACAAGAAGCTGAGGAAGCTGGTTGGAGATGAGGGGGTGGAGACGCATGTGGCGCTCTACAAGGTGCGCTGCCGCTGTGCTGCGCTGTGGTGCGCTGCGCTGTGCTCGCTGTGGTGCTCTGCATGCGTGGATCTGCAAGGTGTGCTGAGCTGGGCTGGGATGGCTGGGCTGCTCTTTGCTACGGGGCCCGCTGCCCCGCTCCCTGCACCTTTTGCATGTTGCATCAACTCCTGCTAACCTCTGAAATGTGGCCACCTCTGCCGCAGCTGGGGGACCTGTCAGACGGCCAGCTGCGCTTCAAGGTGGACGTGAACGCGCGGGAGAACCACATGACGGGGTGCTCCCTCCTGCTGGCGGGCGGCGGGGAGGGCGCCTTCTCCCTCGTGGTGGTGGAGGGCACAGCCAAGACGCTGCGCAGGTGAGGAAGGAGCAGGGGGCCAGGGAGGGCGGTGCGTGTCCCAAACTAGGGCTGGGTGGGCGGTGGCTCACAGGCGCCTTTTCGCTCGTGGTGGTGGAGGGGACAGCCAAGACGCTGCGCAGGTGCGGTGGCAGGGGGCAGGCATGTTGCTGCCAAGCTGAGAGTTTATTTTTATTGAATGGAAAGCACGGGGTGGGCGGTGGCTTGCTGGTGCTGTCTCACTCGTCGTGGCTGAGGGACGGCCAAGGCGCTGCGCAGGTGCGGCCGCAGGGCGCTGCGAGGGAGGGGTCGATGTGCTTTACTGGATGCAGGGCAAGAAGCGGATGCTGCGGCGCACCGCTGGAGCGCTGTGAGCGCGCCCCATGTGCATGTCGGCTTCTTACTTCTTCTCATGCGGTTTGTACGTGCAGGTACGAGAAGCTGATGCTGCGGCGCATCGATTGGAATGCGGGGCGGGACGAGGAGGAGGAGGAGGAGGAGGCGGGGAAAGAGCCCCGCAGGCCCAACTACTGCCACCTGGTCTGGCAGGTGAGGCTTGGCTTGAGCAGAAGGCATTGCTGGTTTGACATGAAAGGGATACAGGGGGTGGTCTACTTTAATGTGGTGCAGGTGGGTTGGGGTGGGAAAGGGGCGCGGCATTGTCACGTCATCTGACAGGTGGCTGTCGTGAGCAGTGCTGGGCTGGAACGAGGGCAGTGAAGCCGGTGGGGCATTGAGCGGGGGAGCCTGCTCGCCTGGCTGCTGCGCAGCTGCTACATGCCTTGCTCGCTCGTGTGGCTGTACGGTGTGGATTGACAGCCTTAGCACAACAGGGGTTCCGGCTGCAGAAGTTCTAAGTCCTAAATCCTGACAGTTGGTCCTTTCACTGCTACCCGTTTGTGTGTCATCGATCGGTGGTCCTTCCTCTGCTACCCTTTATGTGTGTGTGCAGGGCGTGGTGAAGGAGCCGCAGTTCAAGAAGTTCCGGTCAGAGACAGTGCACTCCGAGGCAGCTGCCCGGAAGCTGCTAGGGGACCGTGGGGTGGGCCACTACTGGGAGCTGTGCGCGGCCTACACCACAGACTGAGGAGGCGGAGGCTGCTGCTCGTAACGATGATGCTGGCGATGCTGGTGCACGGCATGCGCAGCGTGTGCGAAGTGCCACGTGGTGACGTACAATCAGGCGCATGCATCCTGCGTGCGTGTGCAGCGGCCCCGGCCAAGTGCTGGCTGGGCAAGTTGAGGCTGCCGGCGAGGCCGGCAGACCAAGTGCACTGCTTGTCTGCATGCATGCATGCGCCCTGCCTACCCTTCACGTACCCCTTGCGCTGTCGAGCGTTGCCGCTGTCACAAGCGGATGCACTCTTGAGGCTCCCCGAGAGCACAGGGCACGCAGGGCAGCAGATGAGGTGTGGTCACACTTGGTTGAGTTTCTTGATTTCAAGCTACCGTCACACGAGCGACATGAATCATTATGAGGGGGCTTCAAGTCAGCAGCCAGTGGGCACCGGCGCCAGCCAGGCGTGAGGCAGGCCGCCACGTCCATGTCCTTCTTCTCACCCTAATTCTCTCCACCTCTCGACACGCTCAGCACAGCTCACGTACGTTAACTCATACAGTTTGGCGCTTCTTGAACTGGTCGTCATGAGCCAAGGCGCCGCGGACAGCGCCAGCTTCCTGGAGGAGCGTCTGGACCGGTGCCGAGCAATACCGGAGCACCAGCGCCCCCCCGAGGTGGCCGCGTTCGTTCTCTGCGCGGACCTGCAGGCCCAGGCGGCGGCAGAGCTGGCGGCCCACTCGGCACGCTCGCTGCAGAGCCGACGGCAGGAGTCCCTGCTGTTCTCGCTCAAGCTGACCGCCTCGCACTGCTGCCGGCCCGCAGAAGCTGTGCTGCAATACCGTGCGGAGGTGCTGCATGCTGCCGTCGACCAGGTGCACGCCCTACTCTCGCGTGGCGCCGGCGCCGGCAACCGTACGTTGGCTCAGCAGCTGGGTGCTCTGCTTGAGCAGGACCGCAGCCTGGCCACGCTCCTGACAGTGGCAGCAGGGCTGCCAAGGATGAAGCAGTTCAGCAGCGCTGTAGAGCTGCTCCCCATGGTCAACGGCATCGTCAGGCGGCTGCGGCAGCCCTTGGAGCCGGTACGCCTGCGGCAGGAGCTCGCGGCAGCGCAGGCCCAGCTGCCGGCCCCCCTGCTGAGCTATGAGCAGCTGCTGGCGCTCTTTGTGGAATTCGCCCGGTGCCGGGCTGCCGATCTGCTGCACAACCCCGCCAGCTACTCCTCAAAAGTGCTGCAGGCCTGCAGGTGGGTGCTCGCTTTCGCTGGCCAGTGCTGGCACTGTGCACGCCGCGCATTGCTTGCTGGTGGTCGGCGTGCGTGTGCAGTGTGCTGACTGGGAATTGAGGGACGTCAGGTAGCCCTGCACCAAGTGCACCAGCGGGTCGCCAAGCACTGCCTTGAAAATCGCTCATCAATGCCCCTGGGCCCTCTACCTGATGCTGGCGGTGATGCTGTGGTATTGGGCCTAGGACCTGAAGCCACTTGCCCAGCCCTTGCACGCCCCCTGCAGCACCGCCGCCGTGCTGCTGCCGGACTTGGTGCCGCAACACCACCCGTCTCAGTTTTTTGCAGCGCTAACTGCTCGCTTCCTGGAGGGCGGCACGTTCCCGTACCTACAGCGCGAATTGCGCCTGCTGCGGTCAGTCATGGAGGGGGCAGAGCGGCACGGCAGCGATTACACGGTTGCACTGTGCGGCTATCAGCTGGCATCCCTGGCATATGAGTGGGTGCGCACGGAGGGGCCGGGCGGGCTTCAGGAGGCGTGCACCCCCGGTGACGTGCTGGGGTGGGTGCGGCAGGCGCGCGAGGCGCGGCGGCGCTGCGAGGCGCTGCTGCCCCAGCAGTGGACGTGCGGGCTGGCATGGCGGCACAAGACTGCCCAGGAGTTCAAGCCCTGGCTGAGGCAGCTGCAGCAGGAGGATGACAGGTGGCAGCCCACAGCTACAGCCAGCCAGCAGGCCTTGACCAATGCTGCCAGAAGCATCATCCATCAGCTGCAGAGCACCCCAGCGGCTGGGATGGAGTGCTCAGGCTGTGGCGCACTTGTGCCGCACCTCAAGCGATGCGCTGCCTGCAGGGGCGTGCAGTACTGCAGGTGAGGCGCCGAGCGCAGCTTGGAGGGCTTAGGTGGGAATGGTTGCCGGGCTGTTACAAGAGGCGCCTTGCTTGGTGACGAGTGGTGGCATCGCCGCCTCTAAAACAGTGCCCAACTGCTGTGCCCGTTTGGTGCATATAAAAATCAAGAACCAATTACCTAGCCACCTGTCACCGACTCCCATTCATGCGCCACCACTGCCACGCAGCTCCACGTGCCAGCATGCGCACTGGCCGCAGCACCGCGCCGCCTGCAAAGCCGAGCAGCGGCAGCGGCAGCAGCGGCGCGAGTAGGGCAGCGGGCGGCGCCGGCGGGGGCCACACCTGGCGGCTGATACCAGTTCACTTGTTTGTCTGCGTGCATGCAGTGTTCCTGCACACCTCGTTGGCACTGTTGAGTGCTGTTGCGCACAGTTTGCCACAACAGAGCACAAGAGAAGGGCGGGATTGGGGCTGCATGGGCCTTCGGGCGGCAGCAGCGGCAGTGGTAACATTGAGCGCATAGCAGCTATGTAGGAACGCACACATGTGTGAGCCTTCCAGCAGCATTGATATCATTAAGCCTTGAAGAGTCAAGGGCAGGGCGTGGGTGGGACCCTGCCTCGTCATGCCGGCGCTGGCGCTCAGGCGCTGCTTAGAAGGTGGGCGCTGCTGACGGCGCTGTCTTCCCGTCCCACGTCTGCTCACCGCTTCGCCTCGCCGTGACTGAGTGTCGCCACAAGCGCTATACAGCTCCCTTCTCATTGTGTCGGTGTGTGTCTCGGCGGCGTGATGAGCGGAGGCGCAATGGAGAGCAGCTTCTTGGAGGCGCGGCTGGCCCGGTGCCGCGAGATCCCGGAGCACGAGCGCCCGCCCGAGGTGGCCGCTTTCGTGCTCTGCGCCGACCTGCAGGCCCAGGCAGCGGCGCTGGCGGCCCGCCCGGCATGCTCCCTGCAGCCGACGGCAGGAGTCCCTGCTGTTCTCGCTCAAGGTGACAGCCTCGCATTGCTGCAAACTCACGGATGCGGTGCTCCACTACCGCAGCAACCTAATGCCGGCTGCCGCAGAGCAGCTAAATGCTCTGCTAGCAGCGCACTTCAGCAGCGCCACCGCCGCCGGCAGCGCACTGGGCCGGCAGCTGGGTGCTCTGCTTGAGCAAGACCGCAGCCTGGGCACGCTGCTGGCAGTGGCAGCAGCGATTCCCTACTATAAAGACATTGAGCACAATACAGAATGGTTAGCCATGACCAACGCCGCGGTCAGGCGGCTGCGGCAGCCCTTGGAGGCGGCACGGTTGCGGCAGGAGTTAGCGGCAGCGCAGGCGTCGCTGCCGGCCCCCCTGCTGAGCTACGAGCAGCTGCTGGCGCTCTTTGTGGGCTTTGCGCGCCAGCGTGCCACAGAGGTGTTCGCAGTCCTGCGGCCGGGCTGCGAGTACAGCGCTGTGCACGCTGTGGCTGAAGCCTCCAGGTGGGTGCTTGATTGGGGGCTTGCCAGCCCCTGGAAAGAGTGCACTATGCGGTGCCCTCGTCTTGAATCTGCGCTGTTCATGCACGCATCTTTGCGACAGTGTCTGCCTGCCTGTGACGCACCGGAATGTTGAACTGTGCAGCAGAGCACCCACCTGCCTGACGGCTAACACCCGACCCCTCCGCCTCCCACCCCCCTGTGCAACCCTGCAGTGCCGCCGCCGAGCTGCTGCCCAGCCTGATGCCTCCGCACCACCCCTTCCAATTCTTGGCCGCAAAGGCTGCCTGCTTGCTAGAGAGAGCCGACGCCCGGCACGAGATCCGCCTGCTGCGGTCAGTCATGGAGGGGGCAGAGCGGCACGGCAGCGATTACACTGTGGCACTGTGCGGCTACGAGCTGGCAGTCACGGCGTACAAGTGGGTGCATGACAAGCAGGCAGGCGGGCTTCAGAAGGCGTGCACCCCCAGCGCTGTGCTGGGCTGGGTGCGGCAGGCACGCGAGGCGCGGCGGCGCTGCGAGGCGCTGCTGCCCCAGCAGTGGACGTGCGGGCTGGCACGGCGCCACCAAACTGCCAAAGAGCTCAAACCCTGGCTGAAGCAGCTGCAGCAGGAGGGCGACAGGTGGCAGCCCATGGAGGCAGCCGACGCGCAAGCCTTCCACGATCGCTTCACGGCCACGGTGCCTCAGTTGCTGCACCGGCCTGCGGCGCCGCTGGAGTGCTCCGGCTGCGGCGCATTCGTGCCGCATCTCAAGCGCTGCGCCGGCTGCAGGCTCACCCAGTACTGCAGGTGGGAGCTGAGGGCAGCTTGGAGGGGTTATGTGGCAAAGGTTGCCGCCTGTTGGAGGAGGCGCCTTGCTTGGTAGTGCCTAGTGGTGGCAGCCCCGCCTCCCAAACAGTGCCCATCTGGTGTGCCCGTTTGGTGCATTTACAATCAAGAACCAATTACCTAGCCACCTGTTACCAACTCTCACTCATGTGCCACCCTTGGCACGCAGCTCCGAGTGCCAGCACGCGCACTGGCCGCATCACCGCGCTGCCTGCAAGGCCGAGCAGCGGCAGCGGCAGCAGCGGCGCGAGTAGGGCAGCGGGCGGCGCCCGCGGGGCCCACACCTGGCGCCTGATGTCAGTGCAACGGTTCGATCGCGTGCACGCATTTCTCTTGCCTTATATGTACCTTCATCTGACAGCACTGTTGGATGCTGTTGTACCGGTTTGCCACGACAGAGCGTGAGGGAGGGGCGGGATTGGTGCTAAATGGCTGTGGGCGGCAGCTGCGGCAGTGCCATCATTTAGTGCACAGCAGCCTCGAAGCGACATCCCATCAGTAAGCCTTGAAATGCTAATGGCGGGGCATCCCGGGTCTTGGTCACCCCGTGCTGGCGCTTGGGCGGCGCTGTTGAGCGGCGCCAGGTTGGCACCTGCCGCTGTCCCTTCCACTTCTGCAACACCGCTGCGACCACCGAGACTCCGAATCGCCTGAAGTGCTCTCAGCGCCCGTTTGCTTGTGTTGGGCGTCGGCCGGCATGACGAGCCAAGGCGCCGCGGACAGCGCCAGCTTCCTGGAGGCGCGGCTGGCCCGGTGCCGCGCCATACCAGAGCACGAGCGCCATCCCGAGGTAGCCGCGTTTGTGACAGCCGCTGACCTGCAGACGGACGCGGCGGCGTTTCTAGCGGCCCGCCCGGCACGCTCTCTGCAGCGCCGGCGGCAGGAGTCGCTGCTGTTCTTGCTTCGGGTAACCGCTTCACACTGCCACAAGCCCACAGATACTGTGCTGCACTACTGCAGCGGCCTCTCGACGGCTGCCACAGACCAGCTAGATGCTCTGCTAGCAGCGCGCTTCGGCAGCAGCGTTGCCCTTGGCGGCACAGGCGGCCTGCAGCTGGGTGCTCTGCTTGGGCAGGACTGCAGCCTAACCACGCTGCTGACTGCCGCAGCAGCGCTTCCATACCTTAGAGACATCGAGCACAATGCAGATTGGTTAGCCATGACCAATGCCGTGGTCAACCGGCTGCGGCAGCTCTCCGAGGCGGCGCGGCTGCGGCAGGAACTGGCGGCAGCACAGGCGCAGTTGCCGGCCCCACTATTGAGCTATGAGCAGCTGCTGGCGCTCTTTGTGGCCCTTGCTCGCCAGCGGGCTATGGAGGTGTTCGCAGCGCTGCGGCATGGTTGCGACGACAGCGCTGTGAACGCTGTGGCAGAAGCGTGCAGGTGGGTGCTCGACTTGGGGCTTGCAAGCCTCTCGAGTGTGCGTCCCAATGTTCGGAACGGATTTGTGTGTGCATGCACGCATCTGTGAGAGTGTGTGCCTGCCTGCCTGTGCTGGAAGTCTTCACACCTCTCTGGAAGAACCTGCTGTGCAGCAGCCACCCACTGCCTGACATCCGGCCCCCTCCGCCTCCCACCTCCATGAAGGGCCGCCGCCGAGCTGGTGCCCCGCCTGATGCCTCCACACCACCCCTACCAGTACTTTGCCGCAGTGGCTGCCGGGTTGCCAGAAATAAGTGACCCCTGGCACGAACTTCGCGCTGTGCGGGCGCTATTGGAGGCAGCAGAGCGGCAGGGCAGCGATTATACCGTTGCGCTGTGCGGCTACCAGATGGCAGTTACGACACACCGGTGGGCGCACAGGACGGGAGCCGGGGGGCTTCAGGAAGCGTGCACCCCCGGTGAGGTGCTGGGCTGGGTGCGGCAGGCACGCGAGGCGCGGCGGCGCTGCGAGGCGCTGCTGCCCCAGCAGTGGACGTGCGGGCTGGCGCGCCGCCACAGTTCTGCTCAGGAGCTTAAACCATGGCTGAAGCAGCTGCAGCTGGAGGGAGACAGGTGGCGCCCCATGGTTGCGGCCGACCAGCAAGCCATCATTGAGCTCAACACAGCCACGGTGCCTCAGCTGCTGCACCGCCCGGCGGCTGCGCTGGAGTGCTCCGGCTGCGGCGCCCTCGTGCCGCACCTCAAGCGCTGCGCCGGCTGCAGGCTCACCCAGTACTGCAGGCGAGGGGTCGGCTGGCCTGGGGCTCGTTAGGATGCAGATTTGGGTTGGCACGGCATATCTCACTGGGAAGGCAGATGCGCAACATCTGCCTGCCCGCTGCTACAGAGGCAGTGAGCGCTGGTCAGTCACCACGCCTTGCAGCTGCATTGGTGTAGCGGCGGTGTGCTCTTAGCCCTCTGACCGGTGCATTTGTTTCCGACCCACCAGAGCTAAGCACACGTGCCTGTGCCTTTTTTTGTCATGCAGTTCCAAGTGCCAGCATACGCACTGGCCGCAGCACCGCATTGCCTGCAAGGCCGAGCAGCGGCGGCGGCAGCAGCGGCGGCGGCAGCAGCGGCACGATTAGGGGCAGCGGGTAGAGGGAGCCTGCTTTGTGGACGGTGCATCCTGGCCTGGGGCATTATCTCCCAGCAGAGAGAGACGGTCGGGCAGTCGGCGTTGGAGGCACATTGGCGGGATGCTGACCGCCAGCGGTGGTCTGTGGGTGGCACCTCCCCTCCCTTGGTCGGTGGGCAGTTACCCTGCCCACTGTTGCCTCACACTATCTCTGCCCCTGGCACCATATTGCCCACTTGTGTGAATGCTACTCTTAAATTGTCCTGTCTGTCGGGAGTTACAAAGGTCACATACAAAGGTCACATACACAACAATGGAGTCATGGGGGCGGGAAGCAGGCTGGCAGGCTTTGCCCCTTTTAGTGTGCTGCACCCAGTGATGCCCCACCATCGGCCCGTCACACCCTCAGCTGCCAACCCTCAAGAGTCTTCCCTTCAGGCGTCGTCCTTCCTCAAACGCCTCCCATGCCTGCCGTGTTCTGCACATCTTTTGCTGGCAGGCGCCTGGTCAGATACATCTCTACCGTCCTTCCATGATGATTCTTCTTTCAGTAGTAGTCATTGGTGCGGGTCATCTCCTCGGCTTCTCGGCAGCTACTTGGCTACCTGGCAGCCGTCCCAAGGCAGCTCAGAGCTCCGCATCATCCTTCCAGGGGTCGTCGTCAGGGTTCTGCAGCTGGCCTGCAGGCAGGCAGGCATGCGGGAGGTTTGAGTGCCAGCTGCTTGGCAGCACATCACTCAAGGGGCGACCACTGGTGGCACAAGCGGCCGAGTCCGCATCCCCCTTGATCCCCCACGCCCTCCAGCCTGCACCTCACTGCCAAGGCAGGAAGGCAAGAACATCTGCACCAGCCCCAAAATCTACCAACCACCACAGCCAATCCCAAGCTGCATTCCCACACGCGTGCAGCAGCCGGGCCTGCAGCCACCCCAGCCGCCCAACCTCCCCCGCCCACCGTGCAGCTGCCTCCCCGCAGCCGCCTCCCCAAATCGCACCTGAACGGTAGTCGTGGAATGCCTGCTGGATCTCCAGCTCGTGGTTCATCACGAAGGGGCCGTCTGCGGGGGTGGCAATACACAAAAACAGATATGAAGAGGCAAGTATACGTATGTACACAAGCAGGAAGTCGACCGGGCACCACCTGCCAAAAGCAAGCCTAAACACGCTCCTGGCACAGGCACACCCGTCCCACACACTGCACGCCTGGGCTGCCTGATGGCAGGGCGCCTTACGGGCAGCAACCTGCTCCTGTGCCACACAATTCTGACCACACGTGCTGACAGTCCGCGTCACTCAAACTCAAAACATTCCACAAATAGACGCCAACACTCACATTGCACGATGGGCTCTCCGATGGGCTTGCCGCAGATGAGCATGAACTTCAGGCCCTGGTCGCCCGCTGTGGCAGCCACCTGCGGGCGGTAAGGAGAGCAAGCAGAGGGGCGGGTGTATGTGGTGTGTGGCGAGTGTGCATGATAATGTGTGAAGCACAGGTGAGCAGTCAACGGAGGCGATGCCCACCCCCCGGGAGGCAGCCACATGCATGCCATGCCCATGGGGGAGAGGGGCACGGTGGAGGGGCAGGTGGGAGATGGGTGGGACGTGGCGCATGCGGTGAGCAGGGCGTGCAAAGCATATGAGCAGCGGGCAAGGCGGCGCATGCTGCCACGCTGCGTGTGTGGCAGCTGCAGGCCAGCAGGCACACGGGCATCAATGAATGCAGGGCAAGGGAGATAAATGAGGACCGGGCGCCCTCCTCACCGTATCGCCTTCGTTGTGGAACACGTATGCGTGCTGCTCCTGCACCGACTTGTCTCCGATGCGCCCCTTGCCCTCGTACACATACGCAAACCCGTTCCAGGCCTCGGGCACGTGCTGCAGCGGGCACAGGTGGGACAGGGGGGCGCAGGTGGAGGGCGTGAGCGGGGGGGGGAGGAGGGCGGGGTCCGGGTCCCAATGTGAGCAGCCAAGGAAGCGGCACGTCCTGCGTGGCAAGTGCACGCCCAGCACACGCCCAGCAGCATGCCCTCCCCTGCTCAACCGCCACCAACGACCAATAAACGGGCTTGCCCACCAAACCACACACCTGCGAGAAGCTGGCTCCTGGTGCCAGGCGCACATCCATGAGCATGCCGGGGTTGCGCAGCTTGATGGGGCCATCCACGCCGCCCCAGCTGCCCGCCATCACGCGCACTGCGAGCAGGGGAAGAAGCTCTGGGGTGTTGACGCACCGCAGGCAGCAGGCATAGCATGTACAGTCGCACAGCAGGCAGTGCACACTTGCGGCGCCGTCTGGTCAGCCACCGCCTGCGCCGCTGTGTCAGCACATCAGGCGCAGCAGGCATGACAGGCGCAGCAGGCAGGCACAGCGTGCACACCTGAGGCGCCGTCCTGCTCAGCCACTGGGATGTCGCTGCTCTGGTAGTCCTGGTAGCGGGGCTTGCACATCTTGTCCTGCAGAGCGGAGGAAGGAGGGGCATGTTGACGACGGGCTGACACAAGGTCTGCTTTGATGGAGGCAAGCTGAGCACACACAGTTCAACATGGCAGCGGCAGCGAGGCGCTTGGTACTCTCTGACCACGGCGGGATGGGGTATGATTTGCTAAAACATCGGCGGATTGGAAGGCTGATTGGGGTCTTGCCAATGAACAAGTGCCGCAAGGGCAAGCAAGCTCAGCTGCCGGCCTGGCCAGCCCGCTTGCCTCAGCCCCACCCACCTTGCTTGCAAGGTTGAACCCACAGCTGGTGCCAGCAGCTGTGCAGCTAGTCCCCTGCCCACTCAAACCCACCCTTACATAGCACCAACAAAGCAACCCCACCCACCTTTGCTGGCAGGTTGATCCACAGCTGGAAGCCGTGCAGCTCGCCCGACGTCACCACCGGCATCTCACTGTGAACGATGCCCCGCCCTGCCGTCATCCACTGCACGCCGCCTGCAGGGGGCGGGGGAGGGCACAAGCACAAGCAGGAGGAGGGGAGGAGGGGCAGGGGTGGCGGGGCGGTGGGATGCGCGAGGGGTGGAGGGAAGGGGCCGCAGCTCTGCTCGCACATAGAGTCGTAGCGGCAGGGGCGCCTGGGGCAAGGCTGATTCGTGCTTGCCGTGGCTGACACGTCGCTGCCCCCGCCACCCAGGCAGCCAAGCAGTTCCTCCAGACTCCCTGAGCAGCACTGGCCCAGCCAGAGCATACCAGGCAGCCAGCCTGGCAGTCGAGACAGCCCAGCAGGCGGGTCGGGTGCCGTCCTCACCAGGTCCGATGGTGCCCTTGTTGCCCATTGAGTCAGCATGGTCCATCTTGCCGCTGCAAGGCACCAACAATCACGGCAAGCAGGCAGTCAGCACAGTCAGTGCACGTGAACCATCTTGCCGCACAACGCTGCAGGGCACCGAGCCACAGCAAGCAGGCAGTGAGCAAAGGTGCAGAAGCCGAGCAGGCACAGGGGCATGCAAGCCTCCCCGCTGCGCCTGCGTGGCCATATTGACGCTGCACAAGGCATGCCAGAGCGGCAGGGTCATGCAAGGAGCAACAGCAGATACATAATACACAATCCCGATAGGCTCCCAACAGAAGGGTCAGCAGCGTACGCGGCAGTTCACTGCGGAAGGTATGGGTGGCGGGCAGTACGCTTTGTGTGTGTGGCAGGCGGTACCAGCTGCCCGCTGTGGTTGTCCCCACCTCAGCATGATGCTGCAGGTCTCAAAGCCGCGGTGGGGGTGGTCGGGGAAGCCGGCGCTGGCCTCGTCTGCCGGCATCTTCAGCTCGTCCTGCAAGAGGGGGAACAGATGGGGAAGGCCAGAGAGATTGCGAGCATGTAAAGAAAGCAAAGAGTCGGTGCTGGCCTCATCTGGGGGCATCTTCAGCTCATCCTGCAGAAGAGGCGGGGGAGGCATTTGCTTTTGAAGCAAAGGTGCCGTAACAGCCAGCACTCGACTGGTCTGCGGCATCCTCAGCTCGTCCTGCAATAAAGGCCAGGGAGGGTCGGAGGGATATGTTGCTTGTGAAACAGAATGCCACAACAGCCGGCGCTAGGCTGGTCTGCCGGCATCCTCGGCTGAGAGCGGGCAAGGCCGATCACCATTGGGGCCTTCATTCCAAGGTGCTGTCGCATCAGGTCATCAACGCATGCCGTGCCCCCCTGCCTGCCCTCTGGGAAGGCTATACTCGTGAGGATGCCATTCTGACTGGTCAAGGATTGCCCGCCGGCTCACCAGCATGAGGAAAGGGTCCAGGTTCTTGAGCGCGCCTGTGCCCAGTGTGCGGCAGATGCGCACGCCCGCGCCCTCCCTGCAGGCATGAAGGGAGCCATGTGGGAGAGTGGAGGCTCGCTCACCGGCGCTCAACCACCGCGGCCTGAAGGACCCCCAAGGGCCCTGCTGCTCCGTTGTCCACACGCCTCAGCTGCCACGCAGCCAGCCAGCAGAACGAGAAGAATATCACATCACTTGGGGCGCGGGATTCGAGAATGCCAACAGAAGATGAGCCAACTGCACCAATTGGCACCCCACCACCCAGCACAGCAGGCGGCAGGAGCTGGCTGGACAGGCCAGGACGGCACCCCACCCCACCCTGCTCACTCACATCATCTTCTGCCCGCGAACCACCGCCTTGATGGGGCGGATGGCCGCCGCAGCTGCCGTCGACATGCCTGCCTTCCTGACTGGGAGTGCTGCCGAGGGGGTCACTTGGGCTAGCGCCACGAGCACCAGCAGGGGTAGTGGGGTGAGCGGGGTTGTGGGCCGCCGCCTGCGGGGCTGACGGGGCCTGGCGGGGGCTTCCAGCGTTGCTGCACTGCAGGGGGCAGCCACGGAGCTGATCAGCCAATGATGTGAGTCCCTTGACGTGATCCAACCGGTGTTCTGACGCAGGCCTCTCCCCGCTGGCGGCGCAGCTCCGCCACAGGCGCCTCGCCGCCACCTGCTGCCTCGCAACTGCCCGTTGCGGTTCCGCCTGGGCTTGCCGTCAATTCAGCCGGCCATGGCCACAGTCCTTTGAGCACCTAAGAGCAAGCCGAGGGACACAGGGCGGCAGCAGAGCAAGACACACGGGCTGCAACCTACCTGGAGAGCGATGGGGCACAGGAAGGCGGAGAAAGCGCAGAATAACTTGCAGTGGCCCTTGCAAGCTGGAAACACTAGGAAGATGACCTAAAGGGTGAACTACTGGCGGCACATGCTGGGCCTGCTGCCCGAGTTTGGTTTGCCCGCCAGCTGCACAGCTTCCTGCAGCTCTTCCGCAGCACGCTGTAGTGTAGGGCACGCACATGAAAGCTACCTGCTGATCCACCAGCCGTCGGTTCGGCTCCAGTCTGCGCGGCCCGCCCCCCTATGGCCGCCCCCTCCTGCGCCTACCCCCTGTTTAGGGACCGGTTCTGGCAGCGGGAGCCGCTGGCGGATGGCAACGCGCCACCCCCGGCGCCCTCTGGCAGCGGCTTGGCGGCGGCGGGCGCCTGCCCAGCACAGCCCGCCGGCGGGAGTGCCGGTGTGGCGGCCGCCGGCGCCGCCGCTCCCGGCCGTGACCCTGCGTTGAGCCCCAGCAAGGCGGCCAGCCGCATGGGCAGCCTGCGCATGCTGGACCTTAGAGCGCTGCCCCGCGACGATGGCCCGCCCACAGAGCTGCGCGCGCGCAAGGAGAAGCTCACTTTCTACGAGCGCCAGTGCACCCGCGTGGCAGAGGGGGTGTACGTGGGTGCTGAGGCAGTGGCGCGGTCGCGCGACACGCTGCGCGATGCCGGCATCACCCACGTCGTCAACTGCGTCGGCTTCCTCTACCCGGCACACTTTGAGGGCGAGCTCGCGTACCAGACTCTCTACCTGCAGGGTGCGCGCGCCTTCCGGCCAATGCTCAGAGCCAGTCAGCAAATGCTGCCTGCAGGGCTGCTGCGGTGGTGCATTTGCAGCTGTGATGGCAATTGTGCCAATGCTGCGGTTGGGGCCAGGCTCATGCTGCCAGTGGCGTGGCCAGCTGGCGCCAACCGGGTTGCGTTGAGGGCTAAGTGGGTGCTGCATGTGTCGTTGAATTACAGGGGCTCCTGGCTGGCTCCTCGCTCCCACAACTACCAACTACTCATCCGCCCTCCGTGGCTCTGGCCTTGTTGCAGATACCCCTGGGGAGGACCTGCTGTGCGTGCTGTACGACGTGTTTGACTTCATTGAGGTGCGCTGACGTCAGCAGCAAGCCTGGGGCCCAGTGGATAATGCAGGTCCAGCAGCAGCACAGCAGGTGCAAAGCATGACTGCAATTGTGCTTCAGGCACCCCAATGGTGTGTTCTCCAAACAGCAGCCTCTCACCAAGCCCGCTCTTGCTGGCGTATCTGCAGGCCGCCACGGGCGGCGCCGGCGGCGGTGCCAGCGGTGCGGCCTCTGGCCGCGTGCTCATCCACTGCTCCCAGGGCGTGTCCCGCTCCGCTAGCCTGGCGATTGCCTACCTGATGTGGAAGCGGGCGGCGGTGTATGACGACGTGTTCCAGGAGGTCAAGGCGGCCCGAGGGGTGGCAAATCCAAACATCGGATTCATCTGCCAGGTGGGCAGCCGCCGCTGCTGATGTGGCGCTGGCAAGTTTGTGTGTGTGGCATTGCAAGTCAGACTGCCCTGCTACATGATATATGCCAGCCGGACAGCTGCGGCTGAGGGTGTTGCTCCTTGATGCGGGCAAGCAGTGCTGAGCGGGCGGAGGGATTGGATCCTTTCCGGGCTGGCTTTAAGTAAGGGCAGGGGCAGTCTCCTGGCGGACGAGGCAGTCTGCAACAGTAGATCAGGAAGCAGATTTGAATTGCTGATGGCTACCCAACCTCCGCTGTCGCATTTGCCACGCTGCTCCTGCTCCCCCGTCCCCCCGCAGCTGCTGCAATGGCACAAGCGGCGGCATGCAGCGGGCGACGCATGGCGGCTGTACCGCATCGGCCCCCAGTCGCACTCGGCGCCCCGCTACCTGGTCGCCAAGCCGGTATCCAGCTCAGCCAGCCCACGTGGCGCCAGCCTGGCGGCCAGCCTGGACCCGCGTGGCGCTTTCTTGCTGCAGGGGCCCTCCTCGCTGACCATCTGGGTGGGCAGCCAGTGCCCGGAGGCGTTCCTGGCAGCAGCGCACCGCTTTGCTGAGCAGCTGCACAAATACGAAGCTGCGGCGGCGCCTGTAGTAGTGGTGAAGCAGAGTGAGGAGCCGCCTGCGTTCTGGGCCAGCCTGGCGGCCGCCGGCGAGGGCGGCGGCGTGAGCCGCAGCGCCAGCCCCGCCACGTCAGGAGGGGCGCGCAGCACGGCATCGGCGGCCGCGGCGGTTCAGGAGATGCTGGCAGCGGCGGCAGAGGGCAGGCCGCCGGTGGTGGCTGAGAACAGCACGTATGACAAGGACTTTGAGGTGAGGCGAGCTTATTTTGGTTATCCCCTGCGTGGTTGGCAGCCTTTGTTTGTCTTGCATGCTGTTGGTGCACAAGAGAGAGGTGGCATGGCAGCAGCTGTAGTTGACCCCTGCATTGGCGTCTCTCTGATATACTGCATGCTCCTGTGCTGACTTGCCTGCACCGACTGTACATTCTCTCACACGGAAGCCTGCACAGCTGCCTGCTCACACTGACCGTGCTGCCTTCCCCTGCTTGGGCCGCCCCCGCGCCCGCCCCTGCAGCTGTACCACCGCTCCCACACCTCCCGCACCAGCGCCGACTCGCAGGGCGGGCTCAGCGCGCGCAGCGGGGGGCGCAAGACGCCGCGGGAGGAGGGGGACACGGCCACGAGCCCCAACGACCGGCTGAGGAAGCAGGTGGGAGGCAGGAGAGGGGAGGTGGACAAGCAGCAGAAGCGCTGGTGTTGGTTTGGGCAGAGGAGCATCCATAATACCTGCGCCCCATCTTCACATGTGCATTTCTTGGCTCTGAACAATACCTGACGCGTGCTCTGTTGCCCGGCCACCCGTGCAGGCGCGCGGCGAGGAGCGGCCGCCGTCGCCCGGCAAGCGTCGGCGTGAGCCGCCCTCAGACCTCACCCTGGACGACCTGCAGTGCGTCAGCATGGACTCTGCCGCGGCGCAGGTGTGTTGGTGCCGGCATAGGACCTCTCAAGGATGAGAAAAGGGCTGGGGGAGGGCTGCATGTGCACCCTGAGTCGGGAGCGGCAAGGAGGCTGGCCAATGCAGCTGAGCATGGTGTCTGGCGGCGGGGGCGGCAGCCTGGATCCGGAGATTGGTTGGCGCAGCCGCTTGCTTCTGGCTGCTCCACAGCTGTCCTACGCTCTGTGCATTGGCAGCATGCACTGCTTCTGGGCTTTATCAGTTTAGTTGATTAGTTGGTTGTGCGGCTGCTGGTGGGCTGCCTCTGCCCGCCCGCTCATCCCTGCCCCGCCGCCCCTGCCATGCGGCGTGCACTGCTGCTGGGCCGCCTGCCGACGCCCGCTCATCCCTGCCCCATCGCCCCTGCCACGCCTGCAGCTGGGCAAGAAAGAGCGCACGCTGCAGGAGGCAACGAGCCCCACCCCTCTGGGCCGCACCACCTCCGACATGCTGACGGGCAGCTCGCGAGAGATGGACCTGGCTGATGGCGCCAGCACGCCCCGCAGCCGCGGCAGCGAGCAGGAGCAGCACAAGCAGCAGCATGGGGCGGCGCAGCAGGCGGGTGTGGGTGGGCAGCGGCCACGCCTGCCCAGCAACCTGGGGCGGCAGGTGTCCACCGCCTCCTCGGCAGGGGTGAATGCGGCAGCGGGTGGCGCGGCGGGTGGTGCAGCGGGCAGCGGCAGCGGCAGTGGCCGCCGCGTGCCGCTGCTGCGGCTTGCGCTGCCGGGCAGGCAGTGACTTTATGCTATGATGCGACTATGATTGCCCATGTACAGTATACTCAGGCAGCCCTGTTTTGTTTCCCAGCTCAATCTATAACTGCAATACACTGTACCCACGGTGGCCCGACCTGGCGGCGCCTGGCGGTGCCGCCGCGTTTGAGCGGCGGCCTCACAGCCATGGAGTACGGGCCCTGTGCGGCCATTTTTGCCGCACCATGCTCCCAACCTTCTGATCGGCAGCGATGCTGCCCCCTCCGGTGCTGCTGAGCAACGCAGTGGCTTGGCTGAGCGCCCGCATTGAACAGGGCAACGCTCTGCTGTGCAGCCCGTGGGTGACGGCCCTCCAATTCCATGGCATCTACCTGGTGGTGCTGCTGGCCACGCTCTGGGTGCTGGCGGGCAAGGCGCGGAGCCGCGAGCTGCAGCGCCAGCGGCGCCGCTCGCTGGGGCGCCCTGCCGGGCCGAAAAGCAAGTCCAACAGCAGCAAAGGCAGCCTGGCATCGCTAGCAGCGGAGCAGGAGGTGAGGGACGGCCTGCGGGTGAACTGCCTCCACCCGCCGCCGCCGCCGCCATTCGTGCCTCTTCACTTGCCCGGTCTCCTGCACCAACCCTCCACCCCTCACTTGCACCTCTGCAGGCCGGCCAGCCGGGGCTGCCGCCGGTAACAGTGGTGCTGCCGGTGCGGGGGTGCCGCAGCCACAGCATGGCCAACTGGCGGTCCATGCTCAACCTTGACTACGGTGGGTGCCCGCCGCTGGGAGGTGGGCGAGGGGTGTATGTGAGGGTGCTCGGGGGGCAGGTGAGTGTGCATGTGCTGCCATCCGCCCTGTCCCAGGCGGTGCAGGTGAAGACCATACAACAACCCAATTGGAATGTCTTACATTTCCGTGAGTCAGCCAGCTCAGCTCCTGGGTTGCCATGCCATGTCAACCGCCGCCAAGCACCCACACCACCCACCTGCTCCATGCCTGACCCCACAATGCAGGCGGAGGCCTGGAGTTTCTGTTTGTTCTAGAGGATAAGGCGGACCCAGCCTATGCAGCAATTAGCTCCCTCATTCGGGAGGTGGCGGCACAGGCGCCCCGTGGGGGGCTCACCGCCCGCATCTACTCTGCCGGCACCGCTGAGCGCACCAGCCAGAAAATCCACAAGTGAGGATGAGGAGGGGGGCCGACCCGTTGGGCCATGCCTTTGTGGGTGCGTGCGCACAAAGCACTGTGGTCCAGCACCCTGCAGCCACGTCTCCCAAGGTTTCCTTCTTTCGGTTGTGACCCGGGGCCTGCCACGTCATGATGACGCAGCTTGCGCACCTTCTTTTCTGTCCCTTTCCGAACGGGTTGCGCACACCCGCAGCCTGCTGGCGGGCAGGGAGGGTGCCCCCACCGGCCCAGCCTCTGCCGATGACACGCCTTCTGGCTGCCCCGTCCCGTCCTGACTGCCCACCCTGCAGCCTGCTGGCGGGGATACGGCAGGCGGGCGGGGAGGCGCAGTACATCCTGTGCCTGGACGACGATGTACTGCTGCACACGGGGCTGCTGGCGTCACTGGTGCGGGACATGGAGGCAGACAGCTCGCTCTTCATGGCCACAGGTGTGTGAATGAGGGCAGGGAGCTTTACTTATGCTATATGTATGCGGCCGCAGCCACGCCAGGGTGGGGGCTCTTGTACGGGCAGGGGCGTGGAGGCGGACAGCCGGCTGTGCAAAGGCCAGAGGTGGGGGGGGATGCTGCGCTGCACACGCCACGTGCGGCACGCCATTTCAGCAGAACTGGCAATCCCCTGCGAGGCAGCACCCTGTGCCCCTCCTGCACAAACACGGAAAGGTGCTCTGGTGCCATGCCCTCTCCTCAAAGTTGCATGGTGTTGTTCCCTGCCTTTCTTTTGTTGCTCTCTGCAGGCTACCCTTTTGACGTGCCTGCCGAGGACGCCGACCTCCTCTCCTACTGCGCCCTCTCCTACCACCTCCCCCTCATCGTCCCTTTCTCAGTCAAGGCAAGCCAGGCTGAGTTGCACCCGCGTTCACAGCATGCGCAGCATGCTCTTGCTCGGTGCCTACATGCCAGCGCCAGCCAGCACTGTTGGCCGGCGGTGCCGCTTTCAAGGCCACACCACACCTGACCTGCATGCCTGGCCCCCTGGCCTCTGCCCCATGTCTTCACACCCCTCTTCTGCCCCTCTATCCTAGATGCCCGCAGGAGCGAACCGAGTTTGTGTGGGGCGGCTGCATGCTGTTCCGGGCCGCCGAGATGCGGCACGACTCACGCGGCATACTGCAGGTGCGCCAGCTGTGCCACGCCATGCCTGCTGTGCCATGCCTGCTGTGCTGTGTGCTGCTGGGATGCGGCACGGCGCGTGCGGCATACTGCAGTTGCAATATGGGGCTGCCCTGGTGGGAGTCTAGCTGGCTGGTGGGAAGGGGGCCTGGGGTTGGTTGTTTGAGGCCCGCTCAGGCTTGGTGAGGCGGCTGACCTTGCCCGCCAGCCAACCTCCGCTCCCACCTTGCCTGCTGTCGATTGCTCTGCTTCCAACCATCCGCCCGCCCGCTCTGCAGGCCTGGTAGCAAGGCGGCTGCCCAGATGACCTTACAACCGTGCAACCCCGCATTCAACATGAGCTCTGCATGTGTAATTTGCGGGTGTATATCAACATGTATGTGGTAGTGTGCTCTGCCTGCTGTGGTCCCACCTGTGCAGGCCTGGTCGGACGGCGGCTACTCGGATGACCTCACCATGCACCCCCACATTCAACCTGAGCTCTGCATGTTAAATCTTTTCAGGTAATGTCAACATGTGGTAGTGTGCTCTGCCTGCTCTGGTCCCACCTGTGCAGGCCTGGTCAGATGGGGGCTACTCGGATGACCTCACAGTGGCCTCCCAGTGCACGGGGCAGCAGCTGACCATCTACTGCCCCGGGTACTCCATCTTCCCCCAGTGGTGAGGCCGGCTGCGAGTCCACAAACGACCCCCTCTGTCGTGGGCGCGCCTTGCCGTGTTTATCCTTTGTTATGTAGCACCTTGCTGTTGTGTTGAAGTTGGGGCCAGGGGAAGCCACTCCGGCCTCCCCACAATGCGGAGGTCTGGAGGCGCGGCTGCTTCAGGGGCAGCCTGACGATGCTCTTTGTGTGCTCTGTGTGAATGCTACCGTGTTTCCATCTCTTTCGCACCCTGGGCCCCCTTCCCATTCCACCCCTCCCCGCCTCCCTTCCCCACCCGGCTTGCGTTCACACCTCCCTCCCTGCCCCACCTCGCCCCCCTCCTCTTCCCTCCCTCATCGAGCAGGCTAGACGGCTCCTACCCCGTGCGCCGCTGGTGGAACTATCTGAGGCACCAGCTCTGCACGAAGCGCACCATTTCTCACCCCCACAACCTCCCTTTTGCCTCTTCTCCTTTCCCCTGCAGGCTAGACGGCTCCTACCCCCTGCGCCGCTGGTGGAACTACCTGCGGCGCCAGCTGTACGTGATGGACACATACAGCAACTCCCACAACCGCCGCACCAACCACGGCCTGGCGGCCTTCCACAGCTATGCGTCCTGGGGGGTGGTGCTGCCCGCCACTACAGGTGCGTAGAATGGCTAACCCTTGCTGTCCCTACCGCTCAACCGGAAAAGCAAGGTAGTCACCCTTGCGGTCCCGGCTGCCCAACCGGAAAAGCAGTGTGTGTGAGCATCCGCTTGCATGCACGGCATGGATGTGGTGGGGATGACAGCAACATGAGCGGCGCTCACAGGTGCGCATCGTGGGTGGGGGTGTGGGTGCCAGCCGCGCCAGGCTGGGAGTGTGTGGGGGTGTGGGTGGGCGGGAAGACGGCCGGCTGCAAGGACAGGAGTCCACGGCAGTGCCGAGCTGCCCATGCCTTGCGCCCGCTCACCGCATTTCTCTTTGGCACTCCCTGACCGCCGCTGCACACCCAGCTCCCTGGCTGCACACCTCACCTGCTGCCCCACCCCAGCCCCCTCCCCGCCTCTGCCTCCCTGGCCTGTGCAGTCATGCTGCGCATGCTGCTGTGGGTGCTGGCCATCCTGCTGCTGCCAACCCAGCAGGTGTATGGGGGACCCGGCGGCGGCAGCTACCTCTGGCTGCGACTTTTTGGTGTGGAGCGGTGCGTGAGGAGGCGGGCGGGCACTGGGCCTTTGCTGGGCGTGTGCATGACCTGCTGGTGCCGCTCGTGCCTGCCGCTCTCACTTCTGCTCCTGCCTGCCTGCCTGCTGCACCAAGAATTGCTGCCAGCTGTGGGGCGCGGCCTGCCTGCATGCCGGCCCCCTTCCCCATCGCCACGATGATGCTAATGATGCAGATGACCCTGCGGGCGCCCTTCTGTGTGAGTGCCATCAAGGGAGGTGGTCTTGCACACACCGTCTTGTGCGCAGGTGCCCTTGGTCCCTGGCCTCCCTGGCAGCCTTCACCCTCAGCATCGTCTACCTCATGGCCGCGCTGAGATGGATGACACGTGAGCACAGCACGGCACAGCACAGCATAGCATGGCTGTCATGGCATGGCAGTCATGTAATGTCGTTCCTGGTCTCAACACTAACCGGCTCATTATGCCAAGCAATGCCGATCCTAGCTGGTTGTGCGTGCTCACGTGCCAGCAAGGTCACTTGCATGACCCCCAATCCACCGCACCGCCCCCGCCTCCTACCCTCCCCGCCGCCTGGTCGCCTTCGGACACTTTCCTGCACCTCCTTCATGCGTTCAACCCGTTTGTGCCGACTCTCTGCAACTCACCATCCGCCCGTGTCCCTGCCGCCTGCCCGCCCGCCTGCAGACACCGTGCTCGACCTGTTTTGTGCGCTCAACCCCGCGCTCAAGCGGCACCAGCTGGACACCTTTTGCTGGCCCAAGCTCTGGCTGGCCTTCTACCTGAACAATGCTGGTGGGTGGTGCACAGCTGGAGGTGTCTCTGTTGCACCGTGCTGGTGGGCTGTTGCTGACTGTGCTCATGTGCCCAGTTGAGGAGCGGACACGCGGTGCTCGGCTGCAAGAAGAAAGGCTTGCCTGGCCGCCTGCGCACCCGCCTGCGTTCCCCGGTTGCTGTGGCATGGTTCTTGTGCCCGCTTGGGTCCTTTGCATGCCGCAGGTGCTGTCCCCCGCCCACCCTCCGTATCGCCCCTCCCCCCTATTCCTACCCCTTACCCTGTACTTTCCCCTCGTGTTGATTCTCCACTGCATTGCCCACGCCTTTCTGACCAGCCACCTCAACCTCGTCTCCCTCGCTCTTGCCCCCTGTGCTGCAGTCATCCCCTTGTGCATTGCCTACACGTTTTTGACCAGCCACATCGACTGGAGCGGCATTCGATACTCGCGGAAGCGGGGCAAGATTGTGCGGGTGCTCCACTCGTACCAGAGGTAGCAGCCCTCTGTCAGCCTCTGCCTCCGCCTATGGAAGTCGTTTCCTTGGCCTTGCGCTATGAGTGTGTTGACCTGACCGTGTTGCAACGACGGATAAAGAACGCACACAAGAAAGTGCAGGAGGGGGGCACCATAGCAGGGGTGAATTCTTGATGACTCAAGGAGGGAGTGACGGGAAGCTCGAATGGAGAGCGGTGTGCAAGTGCTGACAGGCAGGGGAGAGGAGAGATGCAGGCAGGTACAGGTGAGCGTTCCCACGGATAAAAGTCCATGTGGTGCAAGGGAGAGGGGGCATGTGTTTGAATGCAGGGGGGAGGCTGGCATGACGATGAGGAGGGAGAGGAGGAGGCGCAGCGGTGATAGGCACCGTGTTACGCTGTGCAGCAAGGAGGAGGAGATGATCAACGTGTGCAGTTCAGGGGTGGTGCAGGCTTCGTGGTTGGTGGCAGCGGAGCTCCAGCCGCGGCCTGCTGCCGCCTGCAGCTGCGCACCTTGGCGTGGCGTGCTGGTGCGATTTGCATCTGTTGCTGACGTGCACGGCTGGATTTTGCATCTGAGCCATGTGGGGGGGTGGGCCTCACTGGCATTCAGCGCCACTCCCCAGCCTGCCTAGGTGTGGGTGAGAGCGCTCGGTGGCGCCACCTCAGCCTGCCTGGGTTCCTGTTGGCTTCCTCAACCCCACGTCTGCTGGCTGTAATCTTCTTCTTCCTCTTCCCGCCTGGGCTGAAGACGGACGGCCTCAGTGGAAGCGGCCTTCGATGGCATCCTTGAAAAGCTCGCTGCAAGGGGGCAGTACAGGGGGCAGGCGGTACCGTCAGGCGGTACACACAGGAAGCAGAGAGGTGGGCTGGCGGCACATCCAGGCGGCACAGGGGCGTGGGTGGGCAGCAGGGGCAGTTGGCCGGGCAGGGTAAGCAGGCGCACAGCCGCACGCGCGCGCCCCACCTGCCCCCGTGAACATCACGCAACTAGTGAGGCTCACCCATTGTGTGCGCAGACGACGTGCTGGACTTGATGCAACATCCCTTAATGAATATGCACCCACTGCCATTGAATTCGACTCTTACTAGATTGAGCAGCTCACCCGTTGTGGGAGTAGTCGACGTCCACCGAGATGATGACCGGCCCCTCCAGCTCCAGCGCTTTCTCCAGGGTGGGCAGGAAGGCGTCGGCGGCGGTGATGTGGAAGCCTGGAATTGTTGGGAGGGAAAGCACAGTGAAGCGGCGATGAAGGGAGGCAGGAGCGGGGGCGGGGTTGGGCAGGAAGGCATCGGCGGCGGTGATGAGGAAGCCTGCAATCAAGGGTCAGCACACTGGCCAGTTTATGGGGGTGCAGAGGGGGGCGGGCAGGCAAGGAGGTCGCCGGCGGAGGCGGTGCAGAGAGGCCTGCAACGAGTTCCGGGAGCGGAGCAAGTCGGCGGAGGAGGGGAGGGGGGCAGGAGCGGGGGCAGGCTGGGTGGAAGGCGCCAGCGGCTGTCGTGTGGATGCCCCGGGAACGACTTTTAACAAACGATACGATTTATGGGATTGTTTTTGGCCTCCAATTTTTCGCCATGCATTGCCGGCAACCGCCTCACCCGTGGCCCCAAAGGCCTGGGCGAATGCCACGTAGTCCAGCCGACCCAGCTCCACCGCGCAGTCGTGCCCATACTTCTTCACTTGCTGGGTCTGCGGGGCAGGGTGGAAGTTTCCTGCTATAAAAGCAACGCACCGAGCGTCATTGGTATTATAATATAGCAATTGTTGAACATTTCATAGCAATTTTTGGACAAGGGGAAGGCAGCTGAGTAGGAATGCCCGTGCTGCTTTGCCCGTCAGGGCTGCAGAATGGGGCAGACTGGCAGGAGCGGAGGCAGGCAGGTGGGTGGGTGGGTGGATGGGCGATTGGCACGCCACGCACGCATTATTTCGTTTCCCACGCCCCGTGCCTGCATGCTGCCGCACCCCACTGAGGCAAGATTCCACCCACCCCGCCCCGCCCACCTTGACCATGTCGAGCGCCCCGTCCACCCACACAATGTGCACAAAGTGCAGGCCATAGCGGCTGTAGGGGAGAAGAGAGGGCGAGGCAGCGACACGTCAGGAATCTGGGTAACATGCGGTCTGCAGTGAACGCCGATGGCCCCCTGCATGCATGTGCCCAGCCCCCAGGCGGTGCTGCCCCTCACTCCGGACGCTGATTCACACACAGCATCAATGCTGCGCACCCACTGACACAGCCCCACCCCACCCCGCCGCCCACCCCCCACTGACGCCTCTACCCCCCCACACCACCGTCCACCCCCCACCCACTCACACAGCTGTCTCCAGCTCGTGTGCACAGAACAGGAAGCCCCCGTCCCCAGACAACGAAATGATGCGCTTGGCTGTGGGGAAGCCGCCCCGCAGGGAGACCTGAGAGGCGGGGCGGTGAGGTGTGTTATCACGGTGAGTTGCGATCACGCGGTGGCACGAGACAGACTGGCAAAGGAAGTGGCAGGGAAAGTGGGAGGGGGGGGGGAGGGGTGTGCTGGCGTGTGATCATACGAGAGGAACGGGCAGGTTATATAGGGGTGTGCCAGGGGGCAGTCCGCTGCGAGTAGGGTTTTGGAGCGCGGCGAGGGGCAGGAGCAGGCGTCTAATAGAAGGACCGTGGTGTTCAAAGAAGGCATGCGCAGAGCAAGCTGGGCCCCCACCTGGCGAGCAGACATGACGCTGCTCCACTGGTGGTGAGGCGTGCTGCAGGGGTGGCCAAAGGGAGGGGGAGAGGCAGAGAGGGGTGTCTGGCGGTTACTGGCAGCAACCCGAGCCGGCTGACTGCACAGCTGGCAGGGGGGCCAGGAGGCACTGGCGGGCGCAAGCAGTGGACGCGGCGTTGTGCCGGCCAGCAGGCGGCAGCAGACGCACAGGCCATACAAGGCAAGTACGCATGTGTGCAGTGACCATCCATGGGACTAGCCCGGAGCCACAGGCAGGTACATGGCACATGGAAAGTGAACTTCCACTTTTCTCTTGAAGACGGGTGGCAGCCGGGCTCACCTGCCGGGGTCGCGTGCATGCAGGGCAGCGCTGCTGGCCACAACCATTCCTAAAATGCACCTGTGCCTCTGGTCACTTCCCCTTACAACCGCCCCAGGCACAGCTCCGGGCTCACCTGCCGGGGTCACATGCATCCAGGGCAGAACTGTATGCCTCAATAATCATTCATCATACCTGTGCCTCTGGGGCGTACGTCCCTCTAGAACCCTCTGAGGCACAGTCCCAGGCTCACCTGCCCGGGTCGCGTGCATCCAGGGCGGCGCTGATGGCCCAGGGCATGCTGACGCCCATGGTCTGCTGCCCGTTGCTGATGACGACCTGCGGGGGGCGGCGACCACGTGCAAACACATATGTGGGGATCAGTTCCCCCGCCTGGCTTGACCAGACAGGCATGCCGCTGGGGAGGGGAGGACAGGACGTTGCTGACAGCGCAAGGAAAGGCAGTTGTTGACGGCGCCTGGTGCCCAGCTGGCAGTGCCCTGCTGGCGCCCTGCTGGCGCCCAGCCCACCTGGCGCGGGTTGTTCACGTACAGGTAGCGGGCGCAGTAGATGTGGTGGGATCCCATGTCCAGGAAGAGCTGCAGTGGATACGAGGGTTAGCCCAGCTTACTACAGTATGCCAATTAACACGTCTGATAAGTAAACACGGGTGGGACCCCATGCTCGCAGGATCGTGCACACCCTCTCCGACAAGCAGGACAGCAGCAAAGCAGCGCTGCCCAACGACTTGCCTGGTACTTTGCGCCATCAGGGCGGTCGAGCAGGGACTGGCGGGGAGGGGAGGGGAAGGGAGGGGGTGCACGTTAAGTGTGTGAGAGCCAAGTCAACGACACGGGTTTGACGTGCCTGGGGACAGGCAACATGGCCAGCCATGCCCCTCAGGCAACATGGCCAGCCATGCCCCTCTGCAAATGTCCCTCGCTGCTCCGCGGTTCGCCGCGCAGTCTTGCCCCGACCGCCCCTGCCCATCGCATGCACTCAACCCCTTCCTGATGCAGTGAGGTGCGCTGGGCGGGGTGGGCCGCCCTTTCCCAATGAAGCGAGGTCCATGGGACGGGGTTGGGCCACCCTTTCCTTACATGAGAGGCGGGATCCCAACCTGTCTCAGGGAGTGGCACGCCCAGCGGGCCAGGCCCACCCCGTCCTACCCCTCTGATGCACCACTCCTTGTTGGACCCACCTGTATGTCGTTGACCAGGCGCAGCGGGTGCACCGGGTAGGCGGTGTCGTGGGCGTGGGCCAGGCGCGCCTGGGCGAGCAGCACAGGGGTGGCAGGGCGGGCGGCGAGAGGTGGAAGATCACATGGGGCGGGCTGCATACCTCATCCCCTGCCCCCGCCTTTGGAAGGCGCGCATGCACACACATGCGCTGCTCCTCGGGGCCCTCAGCTGCAACCTAGCCGGGCCTTAACGCATCCACTATGGCAGCGCCCACGACAACAACACCCACTCCAGCCCCACTTGCAGCACATCAGCATGCGCCTCCCGCAGCGGCTGGCGTGAGGCCGTGGCCGCAGCCAAAAAACGGTGCGCTCCTCCCCGCACATGCATTGTCACGCGCAGGTCACCGTGCACACAACACAGCCGGGTTCCTGCTGTTCATCACACCTGCAGCACGTGCGCGCCCCGCAGCGACTGGCAGGAGGCCACGGCCAACGCAATGGTGTGCTCCTTCCCACACTCGTACATGCAGCACACCCATTTTTCTTTTTTTTTGATATATTTTTATATATTTTTCAATTCCACACCTCATGTCTCACCTGCAGCACGTCGTCGTGTGAGTCCCGCAGCGGCTGGCAGGAGGCCATGACCGATGCAATAGTGCGCTCCTCCAGCAGCCCAGCCAGGCTCCTCAGGCTGTGCCCAATGCCGCCAACCAGCTCCACCTGCATGCACCCAGCAGAATGTGCCTTTCATGTAAGAGGTGAGGGGCGGGGCAAGGGAGGCCAGGCTGCGCCAACCACATCCACCTACACGCGACCAGCAGGCGAGCAGGCACAGACGTGTTGGCAGTATGGGGTGGGGGACAGGGGGCATTGCATGCACAGATCAGCGCAACGCAGTGCGCGCAGCGCAGCGCGCATGCGACCAAAGCGTGCACAGCGCACCTGTGGCACGTACGCATTGTCCAGCACCGCGGCAGCTGCGGAGCGGGGGGCAGGGGGGTACCGGCGGGGAGAGGGTGTGTGAGGGTCCGTGAACAAGCTGCAAGCATTAATCAACCACGTGCACCTAGTACTAATTGGACAAGACGGACGAAGAAGACGGACTTCTCCTAAGTGCCCCTGCTCCTCTACCCCCCTTGTGCCGCGCTGCCACACGCCCCGGCGCTCACCAAGCTCAACAGCTTCGGGTCGTTTTTCAGCCCCAGCCGCCGCCCCACGCTGCTCTGCCTGCCATCCAACCAGGCATGCCAACCCCGCCCAGCCGGCCAGACAAGGAGCGCCCCTTCATTTGCCCCTCATGCTGCTCACACTCCCACTTCAACCCCTGACCCTGACCCCAACTCTTGACTCTGCCTCTTGACTCGGACCCCGACTCTTGACTCTGCCTCTAGCCCCGTCTGCCCCTGACTGCCTCTGCCCTGACTGCCTCTCTGACCCTTTATTATTTGACGCCCGTCTCACTGAGATCGATGTGCACAATCTTGCGGTCCTGTCGGTCGGAGTTCCACAGGTCGGCGTCATACTCCACCGGGTCCTGCACAGCATGGCACAGCATGGGCACAGCATGGGCACAGCATGGCGCAGCGCTACAAGGAGGGTGGGCATCATGTGCCTGCACGTATGGGCGCTCCGCTGGTCGGCATCATAGTGCACTGGGTCCTGCACAGCATGGCACAGTTGGGTACAGCATGGCATGGAGGATGGCCTGCATGGCACAGCACGGTACCGCGTGACATGGAGGGTGGACATCGTGGCACAGCATCGCACAGCTTGGCCAAGAGCATGCAGTGCTCAGCATGGCACCAGTGCACAGCATGGCACGGCATGGTCGCATCTTGCACCGCACAGCATGGCACGGCATGGTCGGAGCTTGCACCGCACAGCATGGCACAGCAAGGCACAGCAGCCTGTCTGCCAGCAGCCAGACTGGCCCACAGGCAAAGCACGGACTCAACACGTGTGCAGTAAAGTAAAAGATAAGCTTGTCGTCAACGGGTAAATGAACTCAAAACTCACATAGCCCACGCAGACCACGACATCTGCCATGTCCAGCAGCCTGTCTGCCAGCGTGTTGTGGACCAGGCCCACCCGCCCGCCATACAGGTCAAGCAGCCCGCTGGCCTTGCCCACCACGCCGGTGCCCTGCAGGCGGCGACAGCATTGCAGTTCAAGTGTGGGGCAGGGTAGTGTCAGGGTGGGGACAAGCAGCTTGCTTGGGAGAGGGAGGCAAGAAGGACACTATCACACGCGCCTGCAGGCATTATAGGGAGCTGAACGTTGGCACAGCGAGGGAGCGCAGTCACGTCACTTGTACTGTGGGATTCCCTGTGCCTTACGCATGTTCATGCCACCCTCTGCAATGTGGCCACCCCACGGCACGGCGCAGGGGCGCAGCTGCATTGAAAGCGGGAATGGCGTACAGAGTGCAGTGCTGCACTCGTGCGCTGTGCCGGCGGCGAGGGGTTGAACTCCCCTCAGCCCCTCACCTCCGGCACAGCGCCGCGGTGCAGCACCACACTCTGTTCTCCGTCCCTGTTTTCAATGAACATGGCTCCCTGTTACTCTGCATCCCTCTGACACCACCCCCACCCTCCCCCACCGTCCCTCCCACCCGCCCGCCAACCCACCTGGAATGTGGTCACCACAGGCATTGCGCAGCAGTGCAGCAGTTTCTGCAGCTCGGCGGCGGCGTCGGGTGAGCTGGCAAACATGCCGGAGAGCAGCACCGGGCAGGCGGCGGCGTTGATCAGGTCGGCGGCCTGGGCAGCGCACGAGGGGAGGGGGGAGGGGAGAGGATGGGAGGGGAGGGGGCAAGCGGATGCATGCCTGGCTGAGCGTGTGTAAATGGGCGCGGCGAGTTGAATGAGCACGCTCTTGGGTGTGGGCTAAGAAGCCACAGGTTGCCCCGCCCTTCAACCCAGCGCCCATGGCACAACAACCCCGCTACCCTGGGGCATCAACCCCACTCCCCTGGCGCAACAACCCCACTCCCCTGGCGCCGCACCCACCTTGGCGACGTCGTCCTCGTGGCCGCCCCCCAGGTGCAGCGAGTGCCCCAGGACGCGCATGAGGGCGGGTCCCACCATGATGTCCTGCGGGGTGATTAAAGGGGGGTGAACAGAGGAACATGGGCGGGTTATTGGCAAGAATGTAGATATTCGGCTGCAACAGCATGTGCCCTGTTTGGTGCATCTGAAGTTAGATGGCAGGTAGAACATCCTCATACATATATATACAAAAACGCTGCCCATCCTGTGCCGTGAGCACGCCGCCCCGCAGGCGCATCTGGGATGCTTGCTCAGGCTGCCCTGTCCCCCTGCCCCCCCCCCCCCCCCCAACCTGCGGCAGCGACACGAATGCAGCGCCAGGGCGGCCGATGGACTCTGCGGGTGCAGGGCGGGTCGATGTGGGGTGCAGCAGGCAGGTAAGCAGGGTGGCGCAGGGCGGGACAGCAGGCAGGGGTTGGGAACCAAAGCCAAACCACGCCTTGCCCACCTCATGCGGAGCGCCTAATAGGCCACAGCATGCCCGCCGCCCATCCTAGACACATTACCCAGCCCCCTGCCTGCCGCCCTGCGACAATGAGCACTGCTGAATGCCCATCCCAGCCTGCCCCTCCACCGCACCCCCTTCCCTCTCCCCAACCCTCAACTCACGCAATGCTTTCTTACCTGCCGCTCGAAAGGCGTTTGTGAGCACCTCTGAGATGGCGTCGGGGTGGGGGATTTCCGCGCTGAACTTGGTGACGGGGCGCATGACGTCGCAGTTGTTGAGGCCCTGCGGGGACGGGATGAAGGCGGGGAGGAGGCGGGTGGGACAGGGGAATGCAGGGCTCCCAAGGCGTCGCAGTTGTTGAGGCTTTGGGCACATGAAGGAAAGAGCAGGGGCAGGGAGGAGGGTGGTGGGAGGAGGGGTGGCAGGCAGCCAATGCAAGGCCAAGCTTGTGGGCAGCAGAGCTCGCACGCTACACGGCACAGCAGCAGCCCCTTGTGCCTCGCCTCGTGCGTGGCCTTGTAGCGCTGGCAGGTGGAGACGGCATGCCAGGCACCCATGGATGGGGGAAAATAGTCTCCCCACGTGCCGGCGCTCACACCCAGCACAACACAGCACAACACAGCACAACACAGCGTGACACAACACGACACAGCACGACACAGCAGCAGCCCTGCTCCTCACCTGGTGTGTGGCTTTGTAGCGCTGGCAGGTGGAGACGGCGCCCCCCAGCGCCACCACTGGGTCACCCTCGCAGTTGGCGGTGGCAAGGGCGGTGGTGAGATTGGTGACGCCGGGGCCTGCACAGGGAGGGAAGCAGGGGAGGCAGGGGGTGGTGAGCCGGACGTGTGGGAAATTCGACGCCACATGTGGCCAAGGCGGTGTGAGGTTGGTGACGCCGGGGCCTGCAGGGCGAATGCCGAGAAATGTGTATGTTGTGGCATGAAACAGAGGGTCGGCCAGCACACTATGGGGTTGGGAGGGCCTGAAAGGAGGGGTGTGTGGGGGAAGGGGTGGGCAAAGAGGGTGGAGGAGGGGTGGGGCACAGTGAGTGTGCAAGGTTGAGGGGTGAAGGCCAGGCAGGCAGGAGGGAGCAGGGCGTGCGGTTGGATGTAACCTGTCCGGATAACCTATGGGAGGCCAGCGCGGCTGGCTGATGGCGGGGCTGCAGACCAGGGGACATTCTCCACCCGCCACGCCGTACTGGCCCTCAGGCAGCGCAAGTGCGCAGCCCACCCGCTCACCCGACGTCACCAGCACCACGCCCGCCCGTCCGGTGCGCCGCCCGTGGCCTGCAGGCAGGGCCGAGCGGCAAGGCGCAGGCTGAGCAGCTGTGGGACAGGCTGGTTGGTACAGCAGCACTCCAGGCTGGGTGCGTGCCGGTGCTGCCATGCACGCGGTTCCATGCCGCTGCCAATGCAACAACGCCTCTCTGCTCACACAGCTGCCCTGCTGCCTGCTGCCTGCTCCGCCATTGGTCAGGCTCGCACCTGCGGCCATGAATGCCGCTGACTGCTCGTTGCGGCAGAGCACAATTTCAATCTCATCTGCTGGTCATCAGCACCGTACAGAGAAGGAGGGGAGGAAGGCAGGGCAGAGGAGGATGGCAGGAAGCGGTTGGGCGGGTGTTTTGGGACGCTTTCACTCAGCCCATCGTGCACACCAGCATTGGCCTGTCTTCACCCATTTTTTTCGTGTGATTTCCCAGTAGCTAACGCAACGTTGAATCGGGGCAGGCTAGCCCCGTATGCACGCACCTGCGCCCCTTGGGCTGTGTGCACGCGGCGGCGGGCGAGGGCGGCGGCGCTGCCTGCTCCCTCGGGGAGCAGCGGTGCGTGCAGGCAAGCACTCACCTGTGTTACGCAGCACCTCGATGACGCGGTCTATCTTGGCGCCGGGCAGCAAGAACACGCGCCTCACACCCTGCGCGATCAGGTTCTTGACCAGCACGTGCGCGCCCGTAGTCTGCTCCATGGTGAGCTGGAAGGGGTCCCAAGCTCGCTCCAATCGGGTTCGAGCTGGGGCAAGGTGAGATGGCGCGGCGCGCGCGATCGGGCGGAAAGGAGGAGGGAGGAGGAGTATTCTCGCTGCGTTGCGTGCGTTTCACTTGCTTGCATGTATTATAAACTCAGTGGCAAGGGGCGGCGGCGCATGCATGTGAGGTGGCTGACCAGTATCCAGCTGCGCCGCCGGCGCGCCTGCAGCTGCCTGCTCTGGACAACCGCATGTGTTCCACAATCATGGATGTGTCGTTCAAAAGGTACATCTTACATAACATCTGAGAAACAAGTATGAATTGGGGGGAAGGAGTGCTGCATGGGACCAGGAAGCAGGTATTATTGAAGCGCAAAATTGGACGCCTTCAGCGGGCACTGTAACGCTGATTGAGAACGTTCAGTACGTCTTTGATGCATGGGGAGGCACCACCACGCACCCCTGCCAAGCAGGGCTTCTAAGTCGGCAGGGTCCACACAGCGTAGGCGCATGCTGTGCGCAGCACGATCCACAGCAGCTGGGCCACGAACACGGTGCACAGCAGCGGCTGCTCGCGCAGCCAGCTGTCCAGCAAGGCTTGGGCTCTGCCCCCTTCTTGCTCCCGCTCCTGCTGCTGCCCGCCGGCTGCATACCGGGCTGCCTCCAAAGGCGGCCGCGCCGACGGCACCCACAGCAGCGCCGTGGGCACCAGCAGCCCCGCCACCGCCTGCACCCACAGCGTGCACGCCAGGCAGGCGGCGCGCGGGGACAGCGCGCTGCCCTCATCCAGCATAGCGTGCGGGAATGTGGTGTGGAAAGGCCAGTCTAGCACGCCAGCCAGCGGCAGCAGGCAGTTGCCGGGGTCTGCCGACACCAGGCTGACGCCTGGCGGGAGCTCGTCGGGAGGTAGCAGCACGCCGCAGCGTACGCCGCTCATCCAGCCAAGGGCTGCCAACTGGATGAGAGACAGCACAAAGTTGGCCCTGCAGGGTGTGTGTGGCACATTGTGCAATTGGGTGAGGGGACGGGGCGGCGGGTGGGGAGGCGCCCGGAGGCGCGCCGGCCGGGCGGAAGACAGCGCACAGCTGGGGCTGCAGGGTACAGAATGTGGTGTGGCATGTGCGGATGGTCATGTCAAAAGGGTGTGTTTGAGGGCCGGTGCCAACAGGGCAGGCAGGGGCGAACCCAGTGGGTTTTTTTTTTTGGTCTCATCCACTGTCTCACGGCCGGTTGTGAGCGGCAGCCCGCCCGCTTGGCAGTTCGCACCGGCTTGCAGGGGCGGCGCCATTGCGCCCCTGCAGCGCGACACCCACTGCGGCACGCCCCCATACGCTGCACGCCCCCCATCCTCCCTTCCTCCCCCGCTCCCGGCGGGGTTTGCCGGCCTGCTTGCCCCCGCAAGCAGCAACTGCAGGACGGGTGGGTGGTGTGGCAGCATGGCCGTGGGCACTCACCAAGCGGAGGGCAGGCTCATGGCCAGGGACAGGAAGAAAGCTGCCAAGGCCCCCGAGTTGGTAATCCAGTACCACAGGTAGCCTGGGCAAGAGGCGCTGGGGGGCTCCGGAATGGGGAACGGCACAGCACCCAGCAGCCCCACGGTCAAGCGCAGGAGGGCGACCAGCTTGGTGCCGTGGCGCCAGCGCGGGGCCCAGCGCCCTTGCGCCAGCGCTATCACGGCGCATGCGGTGACCGCAAGCGTGACCCCCAGGAACTGTGCGCCGCCCTGCAAGGGAGGGCCAGGTTGGGCGGGGCACGGGGCATGAATGGGGTGCACCCGGTGCCGGCGGCGACCGCTGCTGGCCGCGCGCTTTATCACAGTACCAAAAGCGCACCGCGGGCCGTCCCGTGCACCGCACTTTGTGAAAGGCGCATGCGCTGCTCACATCTGGCCGAGTTAGCGCCCTTGTGACTGCACCCGCGATGAGGATGGCAGACGCTTGGGTGGTGAAGCGGCACGCCGGGCCAGGATGAGGCTGTCCTCTATGCCCCAGGGGCATCATGGCCGTTGATACACGGGGACCCAATAGCCCCGCTGTGCACCTCTGCGCGCACACCTTCCCGCCGGGAGTGCCGTCTTGGCCGATTCAGCCTTGGGTTTGGCGTGGATCAGCACGGAAATGAGCAGAAGAAATCAATGCAACGGCAGGGTCACGATGGATGTGTGGGGCGAGACTGTGTGGGTGCCTGACGCGTCATGACGGCTGACAGTGGCTGCGGACCCCACGGCGCGCCCGCCCGCCCACCCCCTCACTACTCCCGGCAACTTATGCATGCATTCACTTAGTGCCCGTCTTTGCATGTGGTTCTCCGGTGATGTTCTTGATTGATGTGGCAGCACAACCCGCCAGCGCCGGTGTGCCTGCCTCCGTGGTTAAGTGCGGTTCCCGTCCGCCCACCCAGCCGGGCGGGGAGCTGCTCCTGCGCAGCCTATTGGCCCAAATGGTGCGTACGGCAATATCAGAAACGCTGGGCAAAAATTGAGCTACTGACCATCCTGGAGACTTCACAGTGCTACCTGGGCGCTGCGGCGAAGCTGGCGTGCCATGGCGCCAGCAAGGCAAGGTGGAGGAGTATTGTGCAGCTTGTTGTGGCCTCCTGTGGCAGGGATCGAATTCGCAATCTGGCTCGGGGGTCTGAGAGGAGGATGCGGCGTGCTCAGTAGGTCCCACAACCAAGCATGGGCGGCACAGTCTCTGTGGCGAGGAAGCGGCACAGGGGCCCGCAGCTGCTGAAGCATGTCAAGAATCTTGATGAGCAGAGCACTCATGAGGTGGGCAATATAGGGTGGAGAGCAGGAGGCGGAACGTGCCCCACATTCTCGCTGGCACAAGCGTGCTCACTCTAGGGGCCTGTTCTCGCAACCCCTGGTCGCCCCCACATTGCCGCAGGTGCTAGAGCACTGCCCGGGCGCCGCCTCCTACTGCACGCTGGAGGGCCAGAGCTGCCTGCACGTTGCGGCCGGTGGGTGGGCGGGCGGGCGGGCACCGCTCGGTCCGCCGCTCGGCTACTCTACTATAGCCGACCTCGGCTGCTTGATGCAGGGTTGGATGTACTGGGAAATGTGGTGGGAGCAACCAGGGAACAGGCCGCCCTCTTGCAGCTGTGCGCTTGTGAGCTCTTGCCGCCCTTTCTCGCCGCAACACATCCCTCGTTTCGGACCTGTGCGGCCGCTGCCGCCAGGCCCGCCCCACGCACCCACTTAGCCCGTGCACGGTTTATCTGCGGTGCTTGCAGCCGCTCGTCGGGCAGACCTGTTGGAGCAGCTGCTGAGCGCGCTGCACAGGGCGGGGGCGCAGCGGCAGCCCAAGGCGGCCCGACGCGCCTTCAGCAAAGCGGTGCGTGCACGCGGGGGTGCGCGATGCGACTGGGGTGCAGCTCGGCTGTACACCTTGCTGTGCCATATGGGGCACGCTTGACAGCCGCCGCCCCACCTCGTGTGCGCACGCCCCCATGGCAGCGGCACCTGCCCCTTTGGTCTCCTACTCGCCACGTGCGCCCCTCACGGCAGTGGCACCTGCTCATGTGATCCCCCACCCTTTGACCGCCTACTCTAGTCTTGTCTTTACAGCTTACTACCACTGCCGCGCGCAGCTCCAGTTGCCTTCATGCCGCCGCGCACCATTGACCGCCTCCCTGCCCTCCGCAGATCAACCAGAAGAACGTGCACGGGCAGACGCCGCTGATGCTGGCGTGCCGGGCCGGCGCCGCCGACTGCGTGCGCCTGCTGCTGGAGGCAGGGGGGGATGCAACCCTGTTTGACGACCTGCAGCAGCGCACCTGCTTGCACTATGCGGGTGGGGCAGGGCAGGGCGGGCGGGCGGGTGGGTAGGAAGCAGGGCAGGCGGGGGGATGCCAGAGGTCGAGAATGAGGCGCTGTGCGCACGTGCTAGAGGAAAGCAGCCACCAGCTAGCTCTCAGCCAGCCCCAGGCTGTGGCTTGCCACCCTACCGCCTACCACCGCACAAGCAGTGCTGCACGGCTGCGGGGGAGTAGCTGCACAGTCGGGTCTGTCGGCCAGCACCCACCTCGTCAACTATCGTCCTCACCCCGCCCCTGATAACACTGGTGGTGCCGCTTGCAGTGTACGGGTTGCTGACTGGTGCCTTTCGCTCAATTTCCTGTCGGCTCCCTCAATCCCACGCCTTTGGGCTGCGATCTTCTTCTTCTGCCGCTTGCAGCGCTGCACGGCTGGGCCGAGGCTGTGGAGGCGCTGCTGGAGGATGAGTCTGCGGTGGTGCATGGCGCGGATGGGCAGCGGCAGCCGCTCAGGGAGGCGCTCATTCCCGACTCCCAGGGCCACCACCGGTGGGTTGGGCGGGTGGGCGGGTGGGCGGGGCGGGAGTTGCATGAAGCGGGTGGTCAGGGGCTGCCCCAGAGGGAGGTGCTTTTACCCGACTCCCAGGGGCACCACCGGTGGGTTGGGTGGGCGGGCGGGCGGGGCGACATGGGTGGTTGGGTGGGTGGATGGGTGGAACGGGTGGCTCCCCAGGCCCTCCTGCATGCGTGTGGCTTCCCGCTGACTTCCCTGCTGCACCGCACACGCCCCCCCGCCCTCCCTGCAGCTACATTGATGGGAGGGAGGGCTTTGGCCTGGCTCCGCTGGTGAGGCCGCGCACCGCTGTGCCACGCTGTGCCACGCTGTGCCACGCTGTGCCATGGCCTGTGTCGTGCCACGCCACGTCGTGCCGTGCCGATGTCATGCCATGCCGTGCCACCAACCCTGCTTGCCATGCAGCGGCTTGTGCATCCCACCCCACTCCCGCTCCTGCTATATGCCCGTGCCATGCAGCACCTGGCGGCCAGCCACGGACACCTGGCAGCGGTCAAGGCCTTGCTGAAGTGGGGAGCCTCGCTGACAGGTAACACCCGCCCGTGTGGCGCTGCTGCTGAGGGGGCATGCCAGGACGGCTGCCTGCCTGTGCTGCCGTGCCTGCCAGCCAGTGGTTAAGCCAGGATACGCTGCGCTCGTCTTGCTCTGCCTGCGCAGCTTGCCTGCCCAACATTTGGTTCCAGCTGTGCTCCCATTTCATCCCCCTGCCCTTCCACCACACTCCGCCCCCCTCCCCCCCGCTCTTCCCCACGCAGTGCGGTGCAACACAAGCTTTGGCATGGGCACTCGCGAGCACTGGACGCCCCTCTCCACGCCCCTGCACTATGCAGCCGCGGGGGGCAAGGGGCGCGTGGTGCAGGCCATCCTGCAGGCGGCGGCGGAGCGGCAGCGCACGGAGCCGCGGGCTGTGGACATACGGTTGCTGCAAGACTTCAGGGGTGGGAGGGCTGGGGGGCAGGCAGGGTTGGAGGGATTTGAAGGGCTCGGATCAGCGGCAGCGGGCATGGAGTGAGCAGGGCGGGGTGGCGCCCGCGCACCAGCACAGCCCTCACCGCTGTGCATCTGCCCTGTTCATCGCCGTGTAGACTGCTCTTGACCACAGCACAGACTGAAGAACTCAAACCGCGCTGCTTTCGGCTGTTGCTGCTTGTGGCTTGCAGGGCAGCGGCCCTACGACGTCGCCGCGTCCATGCGCCACCACTCGCTGCTGTGGGCGCTCAACCCGCGCGTGCCGCTGGCGGCACTGCTGCAGCAGCCGATGGTGCAGTGCCAAGTGCCGTCGCTGGCAGCCCTGGCGGCTGCCACGCTGCGTGGGCGGCTGGTGCAGCAGCTGGGGCAGCTGGCAGAGGCGGCGCAAGAAGCACATAACAGCGGCGCTGCGGGTGGTGGGGAGGAGGGCAGCAGGCACGGGCGCCGCAGCTTCAGCAGGGCTTCATCGCGGGAAGGGTCGGCGCACGGAGGCACGGGCTATGCCGCGGTGCGCGGCCTGTCGGCGGCGGTTCTGGCCCGCATAAGCAGCGGCTGCGTTGGCAGCTCCCGCGTTAGCGGCGTGGGCGGCATGAGCGCCGCCCCAGGCGGTCTGGGCATGAGCAGCCGCCGGGGCAGCATGGGGGCCACAGGCGCCGGCGGCGGGCTTCACAGGCGGACAGCCAGCGACAGCAATTTGGCTGGCAACCTGCCCGCCTTTGCCCCCGCCCCTGGCGCTGGCCGCCGGGGCAGCCTGTCGGGCAGCTGGCGGGGCGGCACCGCATATGCGTCCCTCCTCCACGCTGCCGCCCCTGGTGCCCCCGCCGCCGCCCCGGGCTCTCCGCTGGCGGGTGCCTGCTGCCCTCCCGGCGATGCCGCAGCCAAGAGAGATGCAGCAGGCAGTGTTGTTGGCTGCCCCACCGCCACCTCGGTCACTTCCGTGGCAGGTGCGCCCTGCCGCGCTGCTACCCTTGCTGCCTTAACCTTGTGCCGTGTGTTGTTCCTGCTGCGTTTCCTGCTGCTCCTGCTCATCTGCACTGCGTCCAACGACTCGCTGGTGCTGCGGCTGTACTGCTGCGACTGCATCCAATGACTGGTGCTGCAGCCGTACTGCTGCCACTGGCCGCACATGCTGCTGCTGCTGCTGCTGCTGAGCACTGGCGCATCCGACTGTGCAACACCTTACAGTGCCTGCCTGCCTCGCAACCCTGCTACGCACACGAGCAGCCTCTCACCCGCGATGCGCCACCTTCGGTGCATCCCGCTGCCTCTCCCCTCCACGTGCAGGCTGCCCGGTGTGCCTGGACTCTTTCCTAGAGGTTGCAGCTTCTCCCTGCGGCCACGGCCTGTGCCTGGAATGTGCACTGCACCTGAGCGTTGAGGAGTGCGCGGCACGGCATGCCACCGCGCCGCTGTGCCCGCTGTGCCGCGGCGTCATGGGCAGCTTCCGCCTGATCTAGGAAGCAGAGTTACTAGCCACCCCAGCCAGGCACCCCAGCCAACCAGTCACCGTGCCAGTCGTCTAGCCAGCCACCATGCCATGCCATTCACAACATGCGATGTAGACAAACTTTCAGCCCGAACACCATTGAGCTTGCCAGTAAACAAATGTCGCCATTTTTTGCCTTCCAAGAGGCGCTGCCTCCGGCTAGCACCCCTCCCTCCAAAGCGCACGTTCCCCCTTTATGGGCTCCGCCCGCCTCAGCCTCCAACAAGCGGTCAGCTTCCTCTACTCCCTTGTACTCAGCCCACGTGCTGGCAAGATGTCTGCCTCATACTGGCTACCGTGCAACTCTGCCACACAACACAACAATGCCGTTTTCCTACTGCTTAGCACTGTCGTTTGTCCATGTCATCGTGCCCGTTTGTTCAAAGTACACGAGTACCGGAAGCACAGGACACCGGCTTGACTGAGGGCTGTTGCACAAGACAAGGTGTGTGCATTCTAACCACGGGGAGTGGCCAACAAATGCGTCGGCACAGCTTACCTCAAGGGATCAGCATGCTGCGACTACGGAAGCAAGAGATGAGCGGTATAGTGTTGCACAAGTTTGAGCGAGCCTCACTCAGATAGAGGCGGTTGGAAGGAGTGCACGGCAGGACGCACTTGGGAATTACGCTCAATTGTTGGACAGTGAGGGCGAACGGGGCTCATGGTCAGGCGGTGGAGGGGTTCCGGAGCGACCGACGGGGCAGCAAACAAAAACAAAACGTTGTTGCAACCGGTGGCTGGCTGGCGAAGCAGGCAACGTGGGTAGAAATAGCGCGGCCAACACAGGAGAGCAAATGTCTCTTGCAAATTCATTACAACATCACCCCTCGTAAGCCGTGGCCTAAGCCGTGCGACTCAATCGTCAAAACACAGTGGCTTGGCCGTGGATGAGTGCAAATCGTGGCGCCGCTGAGCATACCGATATGGCTTGGAAGCAACGCTGCTGGAGGGTTGCATAGTGTTGCGGGCACCACCTGCAAAGGTGGGGGAGGTAAACGAGGACCATAGCGCTTTTGGTCAGCCACCATTCAGCATCAAGCCCAAAGCAGACACTGCCTGAGGTGGGCAGCTGCAAGGTGAGCAGCTTGCTGTGCGCATGCCGGACCCTTCAGTTGATGCCAGGGAGCACGCGGCGTGGCATAACCTATAGCAGGCACTCACCGGTCGTGCTTGTTGGGGTCGTGCGTGTGAAAGGGTTTGGTTTGGCGCTGGATGCAGCAGCCCCCCGGAGCACCAGAGCTTCGCTGCGAGGGATGTTGCGACGCTGGCTCAGCGCCGTTGCCGCCACCGCCACGCCAGCGCCCAACATTCCAACTCCAGCTGCTGCCGCCGCAGGCGGGCTGGCACTTGGATCGCCCTTCTGCACTGAGTGGCCCGCCACGCCCTCCTCCTCATCGGCATTAGCGATGTTGGCAACGATAGCCGTTGCAGTGGTGATGACGGCGTTATCAGCTGCTTGCTCTCGCTGAGCAATCACTGCCCTGGTCTGTTTCTTAGTACCAAAAATCGGTGGTGAACGAGTCCAGTACAATGTCTCTGAGTTGCTCTGCCCAAGCACGCTGATAGAGCGAATGCTGGCGCGTGGCGTTTGTGACGTTGGCACTGCTGCCGGTGCAGCCACCGCTACAGCGAGCTTGCCGCGCTTAGCATTGCCGTCCCGGGAGCTTTCGAAGCCGGCGGCTTTCAGAAGGCGCTCGCCTGCAGCGCCAGGGAAGCGAACAGGGTTTGCAAACTTGTTATTCGAACGGGGCACAGTTCAAACGGTGCATGTCATCGAGGCATGCCATGGGGCATGGTCTAACACTGTCTAAGACTCATGTACATGCCCTCACCTTGGCTTCGGTGACTGCTGCCTTCAGGAAGCATTGGCGGCATGACAAGGGCCGCTTGCCCACGTTTCCCCATGGTGTGGCTGCAGGCAAATGCCAGCCCCTTTCTTGAACGACCAAGAAGGAGAAAGAAGAAGAGGAACGCAGAAATGCGTGACTGGCCGCCACGGGGGCGAGGAGGGAGTGGCAACCGGCCCGGCCGAAAAGTGAAAGAGCAGCCAATCAATAAAACGAAATCAATCCCCCCGGAAAGGATTCAGCCGACACCCGTCCGGTGCTGCTGCCCTGCCTGAGAGTACTGAGAGCTGCCACCAGAAGTGCCGTAGCTGCCGCCGCTGTCGTCGCCCTCTGTGTCGTCAGGGGTATGAGCCAGCCGACGCCGCCGTGCGCCCCTGTCGCTCTGTTGCTGCTGCCCTTGCTCAATAAAGTGCGCTTCCGCAGCCCTGCTGCTGACGCTGTGTCTTCCGCCGCACGGCGCCGCCGCTCTTCGCGTCCACCGTGCGTGCCGCCACGTTGCCCACTCTGCGTCGCCTTCACCTGCAGCGCCATCCGGAGCGTGCAAGTGAGGAAGGTCGATGAGTCCAAAGCCGCCAGCTCAGCAGAAGCGTGACGGCAACAGTTATCGTGACCACAACAGATAAAAGTAGCCACATGCTCCCTTTGTTGGTGCCAGGGCATCAACGCCAGGTCGCCATCCTGCTACGCACACGAGCAGCCTCTCGCCCGCGATGTGCCTGCCGCCTTCCCACTGCCTCTCCCCTCAACGTGCAGGCTGCCCGGTGTGCTTGGACTCTTTCCTGGAGGTTGCAGCTTCGCCCTGCGGCCACGTCCTGTGCATGGAATGTGCGCTGCACCTGAGCGCTGAGGAGTGCGCGGCGCGGCATGCCACCGCGCCGCTGTGCCCGCTGTGCCGCGGCGTCATGGGCAGCTTCCGCCTCATCTAGGAAGCTGGGGGCCACTTGGGGCGCTTCCCAGTAATGTGCTGCTTAAGAAGTACCAGCAAGTACCAGTACTGCCGCTTACCAACTACCAGCCAGTCTCCCTAGGCAGCCGCTATGCACGCTTCGCCCAGTTTTGCCATTTCGTTGCCTTTTCGGAGGCCCTCCTCCTGTCAGCCTCCAGTCAGGGCCTCCTCCTTCCATGCGGCCCATGCTTGGTACCGCCCCAACCTCGCCAATGAACCACTCAATAATGCTCGCTTCAAGAAACGCTTGGCACCCCTGCTCCGTTTCAACCTGCGTACACTCATCGCTCGCCTGCGCTCCTCCCTCTACCCGCCACTCGGGCCACATGTGCTGCCGTCCTGGCATCGGCGGGAGTGCATCACATGACCCCACCCCCTCTCTGTTGCTCAACATCCCGTAATCTGACTGCCTGTGCGCCACCGCTGCATTCGGCAGCGCTGACTGCGGCGGGGAAGAGGCGGTGCTGACACTGCTGTGTTACTGAAGCGGGCGGCGTGAACAATGGGAGGCTGGGTGAAAGTGAGAGAGAGAGACAGGTGAGAGAGGCGGGGTTGGAGAGAAAAATAAGCGGAGGGATGCTGAGGGATGCCGAGGGGTGCCAGGGAGCACACGGGGACAAATGAACAGAGAGGCACACGGGTTTCATGCTAATTTTGTGGCCTGGAATTGGATGTAGGAATTGAGAGGTGGGGCAACAAGAAAGTGGGCCGTGGACAGGAGCTGGTCTGTCTCGGTCTGTCTTGGCAGCGTTGACGGTGTGAAGGGAGATAAGCAGTATGATGACAGGCGGTAGAGTGTCGCAAGCGCCAGCGGCAGGGTCACTAGCAGAACAAGTGTTATATGAACGCATATCAAGAAACTCGGCTCGCTACATAGGGCGTCGTTAGTAGTGAGCCGCAGGCCCGGAGGGTGACAGGCGGGCTGGGAGGGGCGCAGGGGAATCGTGTGGCGGACGCTTGGCTGGGGGCTGCCGCACCCGGGCGCTGCTACCCCACAAACACGCAGCAGGCCGTCCAGAGCACCGCCAGCAGCACCCACCACCGAAGCAGCAGGGTGCCTTTGGCACCCTGGACGGCCAAAACAGGCTGCTGCTGCTGCTGCCGCTGCTGCTGCTGCTGCTGCTGCTGCTGCTGCTGCTGCTGCTCTGCCCCTGCCCCAACAGCGCTCGGGAGCAGCAGCAGGCGCAGCCAGCTCTCTATCTGCGCGTTTGCGCGGCCGAGGGCGGCCCGCCGCCCGGGGGGGTGGTCCCGTGAGCGCTGCGGCGCCGCCTGCCGCCGCAGCGGTACAAGCAGCAGCAGCGGCACAAGGAAGGCAAAGACGGTGTTGTAGAAGAGGAGGAGCGCGCTGCAGCGGAGCTGGGGCGCTGCGGGAGGCAGGCGGTGGCATGGGGAGGGGAGGGGAGGGCCGGGGGGAGGAGAGGTCAGTTTGAGCGCACCAACTGCCAGGCATGGCAACCAGAATGCCGGCGGGGCAGTAGCGGCATCGCTGGGCGCAGCAGCGGGCCGGTGGTAAGGCAGGGCGTCCGGGGTCGGTGGCTGCGGCTGCAGCAGGCAGGGGGGCCATGCCGCGCGCGGGGTACAGACACACACACACACTCACTTGCTGGGACGAGGTGACGCCAGGGGAAGGCTCCGCCCAGGCCCACCAGGCTGAGGGAGAATACGAGGTGCGCCATCTCTGCAGGCACAGCAGGCAGCGCAGGGTCGCATGGGTGCTGCTTCCCTCACTTGGAACCCTCACTTGGACCTCTGTGCAGGCAGTGACAGTGCATGCGAAGGCACGTGGCCCTTGGGAGTGCCACGCACGCAGCATTCGGTTGGCCCAACCACCGGGCAGTGCCGCCCCTCGTGCTCGCTCGGCGCATGAAGGGGCGCGGCACGGCAGGACACTCCTTGAGCGCCTCTCACCTGTCCGCTCCTGCATGACTGGATGGAGCAGCACCTGCAAAGAAGTAGAGATAGGGAGAACAGCAGCACTGGTGAGAAAAGGGGCAGCGCCATGCCTGTTTGAAACACACATCTACCCAGTGCAGTACAGCTACGCACTGTTTCCGAACAAAATCCTGACGGCTAGGCGCCTGCATGGAGTGCATGCCCAGCAAGAAGCTGGGTGTGCAAGCAGGCCGTGCCCTACGGCCGTGACGAGCGCCCGTAAGAAATCAAGACAAAAAAGACACATAACCTTTCTCCTTCCCTAGGCCTACAGCCTGGGAAACGGGGCATGGCCAGCAGTAGCGTAGTAGCCTAGTGCTAGGGGACGGGACAGGGACGGCGGCAGGACATACTACGTGGGTACCCACGCACCGGCGCCTGGCAGAAGTCGGCCGCAGTGATGCGCCAGAGGCCCCAGAGCTGGTAGGGGACCGCCAGGTAGAGCGGCGGGCGGCAGCCGACGGCGGCCCACGCCAGGAAGGCGTTGCGTGAGCTCAGCCAGAGGGCATATGTGTCCACCAAGAAGTTGAGGTACTTGATCTGCACTCAGAAGGATGGCGCAAGGGTGCAGGCACAAAGGAGCATAAGGGTGGCGCAAAGGTGCATGCAGGCACAGCTAAAGACAGCACTGATAACTCCCCATGGTATGGTGGCCATATGGTGGCCACGGGGTGTAGTGCTCAGCTGCAACCACGCATACAAGCTTGGCTGCATCCATGCATACGTGTAAACACATGGCCAAGGAACGGTTCTTCACAAGAAACCACGGTGGGTGTTCAGACAGGCACTTGAACAGCGAGTGCACGGCACAACAGAGCTTGGGTGGGCGGGCATTCGGCTGCGCTCTGCACGTGCGAGGTTGCCCCTCCCCGCTCCTGTAATGCTCTGCTGTGCTGCGCACCATGGCGCCATGCGTGCTGTGGTGGTGTGTGCTGCACCCATGCTGCGAGGCGGTACGCCCTGCAGGCTGGCACAGCATACATGCTGCACTGTGCGCAGCGTGCGCTGCTTGAACCCAGCACACCCCGCGCCGCGGCAACCTCAGCAGGGCGGCCCCGCCCCACACACCTTTGACGGTTCTGGCATGAAGGCGTGCATGGCGGCGTGAGAGGTGAGGACGGGCATGAGGTAGGCATAAGTGAGGAGCACTATTCGGAACAGGCTGCCGTGCTTGCTGTACGCCTCAGGGCGCAGCCTGCACGCGCACAGGCGCCGAGGCACATGCATGGTGGGGGGGCGGGGAACGCATCAGGTGCAAGCTCCCGTGCCTGGTGCTGCATGCGCGACGGCAGAAACACGCATGACCATCAACACTACATGCCTGGCATGCGCGGGGCGGCCGGCGTTTGGGGCATACGTGCGCTAGCGGCGGCGGCAAGGCGCACAGGCATGGGCAAGTCGGCACATGTGGCAACGGCATGCGCAGGCGGCGGCATGCACGGGCGAGCATGGGTGTGCATCTGGCCCCTCACCCGCTCATCAGCGTGAGAGCCAGAAGGCTGAGCAACATGACGCTGTTCTGTGCGTTCTCGTGCCAGCCCAGCCGGGGCACGAGCTTGACCATGTAAGAGCCATACACTAGGAAGGCCAAGGGCCAGTAGAACCTGCGAGCCAGGGGGGCGGCACATCAGCAAGCATTTGTGTGGTGTGCTTACCGATGAGCTCACAAATAAAGCAGTACGAGGAAGGCGCCAAAGATGCTGCCAGTGATGCGGTAGCCAGTGACGAGAACAGGTCAGTTTAAGTACGCAGGGGAGACTTGGCGTGGCTTGGCAACATCGCACGCGGCAGGTTGGCGGGGGGACACAGCAGGCGCGCAAGCGTGGGGAAGCAAGGGCGACGCGGGCGGCAGGGGGCGCAAACAGCGCGATGTGCCCCCACACCATGCGCCCATTCCCAGCTCCCCGGCTACCCTTGGGCCGCGTACCTGTCGTACTCGTCATTGTGGTGGCATTCTGTGGCCAGGGAATCCAGCCAGCCGGCCCACGCACTGCCGACTCTCCGCCAGACTGACTGGCCCGATGGTCCCGCTGCTGCTGCGGTAGCGGCGACGGCGGGGGTCTGTGTGTGGCCCTCCACTGCGCCTGCGCTGCCCACGCTCGGCCCGATCGCCAAGGGCGAGCTGACGTCTCTCACTACCCCAGCAGCCTCCAGAGACCAGGCGGGGCCGCCCGGCAGTGCCGGCGGCATCGCCCTGCCGCTGCTTCCAGGCTCCACGCCGACGAAGGCAGCTTTTTCCGCAGTGAGTACCGCAGTGAGTGCTTTGCTGCACATGAAGCTGGCGCAGGCTGGAGCAACGCTGCCGCAGGCTGGGGCAACGCTGCTAACTGGAGGTGCCTGGGTTTTGAAGCAATTTGGATATGCTAAAAGCACGCACACGCCAGAGGAGCTTCGCACGCCCAAAGCTATGCGAGGTTCTGAACCACTCGTGAAGCGAGTTCACGGCACAGCAGACACAAACACTAGGCCTCCGGGATTGGAAACCACTGTTGAAGCAAGGGCTCGGAGTGCAGACAACCCAAGACCGAAAGGTAGGTGGGGAGCCACATGGTGGCCAGGTGGTGGCCACTTGGTGCCGCCATCACACCTACCGTCACCCTAACAGGCCTGCATGTGCACGTCACACGCGTGGGATATCCCTCTTTCTCTTACGGCGCAGACGTACTGTAAGAAGCGGCATGGGCTTAGACACGCCATATACTATGACCGTTGATGTGCCCGTTCGGATGTCGGGCAGAAGTTTCATGCCTTTTCAGTGCGCCCTGTGTTTGTCATCTCCCGCTCGGGCCGGCTGCTGCGCTGGGGTGGCAGCCCTGTCTCCGGTGGCTGCCACAACACACAGAGCCACAAACACGTGGCAATAAGGCTAACAGTGTCCTCATGTGCACCCTGGACTCGCATCAGGCCAGCAGCCATGCCGATTGGGGGCCTTTGCCCACCCCTCCGCACCCGCGAGCAGTGGAGCGGCGGCGGTGCGTGGGTCTTGAGATGGCCTGGGGCAGTCGTTTAGCTTGGCATATCGAAACAGTGTGGATGCAAGGTTTACAGTGGCAGAGGGGAGAATCGACCAGTCACTACTCACAATGCAAGCAAAATTTGGTGCCAAATGTTCTTCTCTCAAATCTCAGCACAGGGGTCCGGCGGCTGCGGACCGCCGCCCCAGCTGGCCGCCACGCCCTTGTCGCGGCCTGCCGCACCGCCTGCACCGCTTTGCTGGGCTGCCTTCAGAGGCCCTTGATGTCAGCAGCAATGTTGGCGTCAGCGGTCCAGGCGGTGAGGGCGCCCACAGCAGCCACAAAGCTGCGCTTGGCATCGCCAGCGGAGCCCTTTGCCGCGGCAGCCTCCAGAGCAGACAGGCTGGTGAACACAGACGTGGCTGCACGTGGGTGGGGGAGGGGGTGGGGGAGAGACGCACAGTCCAGGGCACGGGCACGGTCATGCTGGGTGCTATGCAGGCGGTACAGATTGCATGAGGCTGACTCAGCTCTGTCAGCAAAGCAGCGGTACGCCCCCCGCCAGGCGCCGCACTGCTGCCGGGCCAGCCCAGCAAGCGGCCTGTGCTTACTGCCGCGCAAGCCAAACACAGTGCTGCTCACGGCCAACAGTGCAGCAAGAGCCAGGGAAGGGAGGCAGGGGCAGCGCTAGAAAACGCTAGCCGGAGGAGGCAACGGTGGGTGCTGGACAGCTTCAGGGCAGCAGGCTGAACAGTCCATCAAGGGCGGTACAATGACGTGGAAAGGAAGCGGTACTACTTGGCTCACCAGAGGACTTGGCAGCGTCAGTGTAGGAGAGCTTGTTGGCAGCAGACTTGAATTCGCGCACCCACCCACCGCTGCAGGCAGCACGGGGCAAGGGAGCGGTGCAAGTGGTGAGGAGCTCCCGGAACTGGCGGCCAGTCGGGCTCTTGCCGGCACAGGGGGGTGGCCTGCAGGCAATTCAGCTGTGCTGTGCTGTGCACTCCACGCCTGCCGGCCATTGCCCACCCCTAGTCAGTTGCACCAGGGGCAGTTCTATGCCAACAACAGCCGCTGAACCAGCCGCAGCATGCCAGCAGCAGCATGCAGCAGACGGGCAGCAGTGGCCACTTGTGCTGGTGGTGGCGGCAGCGGCTTTGCATCAGTGCAAAGTGCATAAGCGCCATTGCAGCGACAGCATGGCATGACAGGGCAGCAGCACTGGCGGCGGCTCGCACTTGAGCGTTGCGGCGGCTGCCTTGACGTCGCCCGCCTCCAGCTGTGCGCCGCTCTCCGCCAGGGAGTTGACGGCACGCTGCACCGGGATGAGCTCGCTCTCCAGCACCCGATCTGCAACAAGCGTGGTGAAGATCGCAGATTAACAGGTGAGGGTGGGGCCAGGGGAGGGGCTGGCTGACGTGGAGAGGGAGAAACAACAAAGGCTTGCAAAAGGAGACGCAAAGGCGGAGGGGAGGCAAGGGAGGGTGTGGAGGCAGTCGGAAAGGCAGGCAGCAGAGGGCAGGTTCTCGCCTACCAGCACATGGCCTGCAGGTGGAGAGAACTTGTAGGGGGGGTAGGAGGGGAGTTGATAGGGGGACGAGCAAAGAGGAGGGTTGGGGAAGGCAGGGAGGACACAGTGGAGGGGGCGGAAAGAACGGCGCTGCAGTGTGCTCAGACCGGGCATACATCAGCTCTGCTGGAGAAGTCACGGTGCATCCCGTGCAGGTGCAGGCAGTGCAACAATGCTAGGGCAGCACTGGCGGCCAAACCGCCTGCTATGTGTGACATGCAAGGCGCCGCAGGGCGGCGGCCGGAGCAGTGGAGCGAGCACCCACCAATGCCCTTTGCGGAGCGAGAGAACGCCTGCTCCGTCTGCCGCTCGCTAGCCAGGCGCTTGGCACGGTTGGCACGCGCCTTCTCCACCAGCTCCTCATCATCGTCATCGGGGATGAGAGCCAGCGCACGGCTGGCGGACAGCAGCACCGGTGCGGCGGCGAAGAGGCCCGCCAGAGCGCGGCGCGGCACCCGCAGGGGCTCCGCCTCCGGCTCAGTGCTGGCACGCACCGCCACCACGGAGCGGCTCGCGCGAGAGGCGCGGGCGACGCCGGTGGTGGCCGCAAAGGGCTTGGCGACAGTCATAGCCTGCATTCTGCAGCACACGAGAGAGTCCAGAAAATGCCTTTCGGCGCACCAGCAAAACCGCTCGTGGAGCATCAAATGCCAAATGGCAGCACAAACGGCACCAGCGGAGGCCTGCAGGCGCTGCTGAGGGCGGGTCAGGCCGGGGCACCCACCTCACAATTGCTCCTTTGGACTCGAGTTCAGATCTCCAACAAATGCACGGCGATGGAGCGGGCCGAGCGAGGCAGGCGGCAGGCGAGACACCGTGCTGAGCCATGCTGCGCAAACTGTACTCTGAGCAGCAGCGCCTGCCACAGCCTTGGGTGTCGCTCATAATAGTAAAGCTTTCGTTTCGCAAGCCGCCGACAGCCTGTGAGCGTCAGATAGTGAGAGCAACCCCAGGCGCCCTCGTCGCCCCTCCCGGCCCCCCACGCCTGTTTTTTGAAGCGCAAACCGACTCAGGTGCCTTGCATACGCGCAAAAACAGCTATTGATTGCCGGTTCCTTCTTGCCCCACCTCCGGCTGCCCAAAGCACGCTTCCCCAGCCCGTGCAGCGCTTGTGAACTGCAGCGCAGTGGCCAACGAACGATTGAACGGCGTTAGCAGCGAGCGTTGCGCCGGCTACGACAACCTGTCTGCTGCCGCCTGACTGCTGCCGCCGCCTCTCCTTCCGCCCTGCAGGCGCCACCCCTGCCGCCCTAGTGGGGCCGCCCTGGGGCCGCCATGCAGCAGCCAGGGGAGGGACGGGCGGAGATTTACACTTATGAGAGCGCCAGCCTGGTCTACAGCTGCGCCTGGAGCGTGAGTGGCAGCCGCTGCCAGCAACACACAGGGGCAGCCCAGCAGAGCACCAGCACGACCAGCAGCTGCCGCAGCCGCAGCCACAGCAGCGAATTGGTTTGCTGGGTAGTCTGCCGGTCGCAGCCCCAAGTGCTGCCCTTCCGCTTAAGGGGCGCTCTGCTGCTGCGCCCCCGCCGCACGCCTTGCTGCCGCGCCCCCCACCTCTTCCGCCTGTGGCGTGCACTTGCTGCCGCTGTCTCCGTGCCCACCTGCTGTGCAAGCACAGCACCACATCATCACCACCCCGGTGCCCCTCTGCAGGTGCGCCCCGACCGGCCCTTCCGCCTGGCTGTGGGCTCGTTCATAGAGGACTACAACAACCGGGTGGAAATCCTGCAGCGTGAGCATTGGGGAGGGGGGCAGAGCATTGTACGATACAAGTTTCAAGGTTGCAAGGCGCACTGGGGGTGGTGGTTGCACGGCAGAGGCCCTTTGAGAATTGACGGGGCGGGTGCAGCCAGCACGAAGCTGCGGGCCCGAGTCATAGAGGGGTATCACCACAGGTTGCAGATCGTGGTGCAGGAGGGTGGGCCGAACCTTGTGCGCACGATCGCAGATGTGTGGGGCAGGCAGTGTGGAGTGCAGCATTAGCTCAAGGCTGAGCCAACAGTGGGTGCACCCACCAGTGCTGCACATTGCAGAGCAGGTGTCGCCGATTGTACTGGTGTGCACTGTGCTCCCAGGCGCGTGCTACGCCTGCTGCGCAGCCACCGCCCCTTGCCTCTCACTGGTCTGCCCCTCCCCTTCCTGCCCCCTCCCCTGGCTGTACCGTCTTGCCTGCAGTGGATGAGCAGCGCGGCGTGGTGCAAAGCAACCCGAACCTCGCGTTCCAGCACCCCTACCCGCCCACAAAAGTGGCCTTCATTCCCGACAAGGTGAGGGGGTGCAAGGGCTGGGAGTGGCAGGGAGGAGGTCCTGTTTGCCAACAGAGGCCGCATGTGTGCCGTCAGATCCCCTGTTTGGCCGCCATGACATCTGCCCCTGTAAGGACAACGATGCAACGGCCACGCCTTGCTAGCTTCCGTCGGTGGTTAACGACCTCTCTGTCTGTGCCAGTATTGTACCCTGTGCCCACTTGCCCGCCTGCCCACCTTGGCCGCCCCCCAGGACAACACCCGCCCCGACCCGCTGGCCATCACATTGCCTCTCTTTCTGTGCCAGTATTGTACCCTGTGCACGCCCGCCTGCTCACCTTTGCCGGCCCCTCAGGACGGCACCCGCCCCAACCTGCCCACCTCACATTGCCTCTCTTTCTGTGCCCACATACCGTGCCCACCCGCCCGCCTGCCTGCCTCTCCTTGCCTGCCTCCCCAGGACGGCATTCGCCCCGACCTGCTCATCCCACATTGCCTCTCTTTCTGTGCCCACATACCGTGCCCACCCGCCCGCCTGCCTGCCTTTCCTTGCCTGGCTCCTCAGGATGGCACCCGCCCCGACCTGCTGGCCACGACCGGCGACTTTCTGCGGCTGTGGAGGATCTCAGATGAGCCGGGGGCGCAGCAGGGCGTGCGGCTGGAGAAGCTGCTGAGCAACGTGCGTGGGTGTTTTTCTTTTTTTTCTTTTTTGGTGATGTGGTGTGTCAAGTGTTTGCAGGGGTGTGTGTGGTGTGGTGTGTGCGTGTGTGCGTGCCGAGGATACAGCAGGGCATGCGGCTGGAGGAGCTGCTCAAAAAGTGCCTGGGAGTAGGGCGCTTTCATGCGGTTGCTTGGAGACAATGTGTGTGTGTGTGTGTGTGTGTGTGTGTGAGTGTTCTGAGGAGGCACCAGGGCGCGCGGCTGGAGGAGCCGCTCAGCAACGGGAGCGCAGCGTGGCTTTACTCATGGCGCCTTCCTGCCCGCCTCACCTGCTCTTTCTGCAAACCGCCTACCCTCCTTCCTCTGGTCCCAACCCCACCCCTTCCCCTCCTTCCCTCGGGCAGAACAAGGGCGGCGAGTTCTCAGCCCCGCTCACCTCGTTTGACTGGAACGAGCTGGACCCGCGCCGCGTGGGCACCTCTTCCATCGACACGACATGCACGATCTGGGATGTGGAGCGGGGGCTGGTGGACACCCAGCTGATTGCACACGACAAAGAGGTGGGGCGGGATTGGGGGTGATGGGTAGGGTTCAGTGGTTTTCAGGCTGGGGTCAGGAATGAAGGTGATGGTTAGGGTTTGTTGGGGGTAGAGTTAAGGTTGGGCTGATGTCAACACCACTGGCACCAGCTGGGGATGTGGGCGGGGTGCACACAGCACCCTACGTAGCGCCCACCAGCCACCCCGCCCACGAGTATGTGTGCCTGTCTGCAGAGTGCTTTAAGCAAGGATGTGGGTGTGAGGAGCAAGGGTCAGGAGCCCGCCTGCCCGCCCGCACCGCTGACCACTCCTTCCTTCCCTCCTCCCTCCCTGGCGCGCCTCCCCTTCGTGTGTGCAGGTGTACGACATCGCGTGGGGCGGCGTCGGCATCTTTGCCTCTGTGTCTGCCGACGGGTCGGTGCGCGTATTTGACCTGCGGTGAGTGAGTTTGGCGCTGTGCCCAACAGGAGCATGCAGGGGTTGTGCCTTTGGCATTTGACCAGCCAGCGGTTGTGTGATTGCTCGACCTGCATGCTGCCCTGGCTGCGTTTGGCACGTCAATTCAGAGCGCCCTCTGCTACTGTATTCTGAGAGTAGTAATACGTGTTATCAAAACTCCAACGCACTCCCATGTGCTTGCTTCCCGGTGCAGCGACAAGGAGCACAGCACGATCATCTACGAGTGCCCGCAGCCCGACACCCCGCTGCTGCGCCTCTCCTGGAACAAGCAGGACCCGCGGTACATCGCAGGTACAGGGTGTGCTGTACTGCTGTGGAAATCTGTACTGCTGTGGATGCAGTACTCCAATGCCTGCGGGACTGTGGGCGGCACAGAAACGAAGTGCCCGCTGCTGCGGTGCCATGCAGCTGGCATTGTTCATGCACAGCATGGGCAAGCTGCGACGCCCAGGGGTGTTGCCTCGAGCCCCCGTAGGTCGTCTGCCTGCTCCCAACAGTCTGGCCCTCCTCATTCCTGGCTGGAATCTTGTGTCGCTGCACTTGTGCTCCTCATGAGCCCACTTTCGCCCACTAGTGCCAAGCAACGCACCTGCCCCACTGCCCCCTTGCCGCAGCACGAGCCAGGGACGCCTCTGAAGCGGCAGATCCTTTGGGCCTCTGCTGCCACCTCCCTGCCCCGCCCCGCCCTTCACCACCAAAAGTTCTCACATACGCAACACACTCTTGACTTCCTACGTGCAGCCCTGGCCGTAGACTCCCGCGTCAAGGTGCTCAATATCCGCCAGCCCCCCACCCACCCACCCACCCACCACCAACAACAACATCACCAACAAAGCATTCACATCAGCACCATGAACACCACCCATTCTATCCTCACTCTGCAGCCCTGGCCATGGACTCCTCCCGCGTCATGGTGCTCGACATCCGCTACCCAACCATGCCCGTGGCGGAGCTGCAGCGGCACCAGGTGGGCGGGCGCACTGGTGGCTGGCTGGCCGGCTTTCGGGCTGGCTGGCTGGTCTGCTCTACCCCTTGGTTGGTGGTGTGCTCAGTGTGTCGTTGTGCTGGTTCCCCAGTCATGCCAGCTGGCAGCGGAGGTGCAGCAGCACCAGGTGGGCTGGCTGGGGGGGTCATGCCGGCTGACGGGCAGACTGCACCACCCCTCTCTTGGGCTGCTGGCTGCTCACCCGCTCTTGGGCTGCTCACCTGCTCACCTGCTCTTGGGCTCACCTGTGCAGCCCAGAAGAGCGTGCCTTGGCCTGGCGCTGGGCACTTTCTTAAAGCACTGCGCATCGCGCTTCCCCCCAATGCACTGCGGCCACGATGGCCTCCCCCCAACTGTGCTGCCGCCAGGGTGACCGCTCCCCTCCTCCTGCCCTCCCCAACAACCGCTGCAGGCAAGCGTGAACGCCATCTGCTGGGCTCCCCACAGCTCGGCGCACCTCTGCTCGGCTGGCGACGACTGCCAGGCGCTCATCTGGGACTTGGGCATGCTGGGCACGCTGGGTGGCCAGGCTGGCGGGCTGGACGGCCAGGCTGGCGCGCCGGCTGGCGCCAGCCTGGACCCAATCTTGGCGTACAATGCCGGGGCGCAGATCAACCAGTTGCAGTGGAGCTCCGCCCAGCCCGACTGGCTGGCCGTCTGCTTTGGCAACAAAACACAGATCCTGCGCGTGTGAATGCCTGCTCTGCTCACCGTGACCATGGCGTGGTGCTGAGCTGGCGCCTGCGCACGCAGCACTGCCGGTTGATTGCTCCCCAGTACTTCTCACGTGTTCAGCCAAGCATGGTCCTCCGCCCTTCCCCTTCCCAACACTTTTTTAACCCACCATCCCCGCCTGACCTGACCGCTCGCCTCCCCTCCCTCCTCCCTCCTTGAGCTCACCGCTTGCTGCGGAATCCAGCTGCCTGCCTTCCCCGCCCCTCCCCTGGCTTCTGCATTTGCCTTTGTCCGCTCTGCTCTGCCTTGTACGCTTATCCACTGCTTGCCACGACCTGACCTGACCTCCCCTTTTTGCTCCCCGCACCACGATTATTTTGGCCTTTCATTGGCATGCAACGTCAAGACAAGTGCAAAATCTGACCGGCCCCTTGCGACAGAGGAGCACACACACGAGGCGGCCATCACCAGCAAGCCTTGCGGCAGAGGCGCTTGGTTCATCAGCCTACAGCATGACCCGGAAAGGCATTGGCGGCATCTCGTCCAGGGAGGAGGGGAACATTTCGTCCGTCCGCTACAACATCGCACAGCACACCGCACCACACGTGCCAAGCGTTGAACTCTGTCGCTGCCAGCGGGGCAAGCTGCCACTGTGACAGCGCCAGGCTCTTTGGCAGTACCAACTCAAGTGCACGCATCTCTGCTGCCTCCGAGGCAGTTCCGCAGAGGGCAGCACTGCACCTGCAAAAAACGCCGTGCTGCCTTTGCTGGCAGGAGCGGCTGGCCCCTCCTCCATGTCCTGTGGGGCGCACGCTGACCAAAGCCCGCCGGCACTGTTGAGCTGCTGCAGCGCTCTCCACCTTGCTGCCATGCTGGCACCACATGACGTCCCCGAATGCCAACTAGCGCCTCATGTGCCCCAGCTTCCGTATGGCTTCCAAGTGGCTTCCAAGTGGCTTCTTCAACCTCGCCCTCCTTCCCACTCTTGCCACCACTGGTTGGCAATCCTGGTTTATCCAGCTCTCCCTGCCCGTCCCCCTCCCCCACTCCTCACTGCAAACCCCTTTTCCCCTACCCCGGCGCCACATGCTGATAGCCCCCGGAGTGCGTCCTCAACCCCCAAGGCTGTGCACCTCCCTTGCAGGCACCGTGCCTGCTGCTGCGGGATGCACACTTGCTGCACGTCCCCATACCTTCTCAGAACGATTGATAATTGAAGAGCGCCGCCCTCCAGTTCTCAGCGCAATCCTGCCCTCCTCAAGAGGGCCACCCTCCCTTGCAGCCCCACGCGGGCACGTGCAGGCTTGTGGGCAGGCGGGCAGGCAGGCAGTGTTCGCAACAGGTGCAACGCCCTTCAGGGCACGGCAATTCTTGCATTCTTGCGCAGCTAGGGAGCTCTGTTCACCGGCAAGGCCTGTACAAATGTGCGTGCACCAGCAAGGGGAGTGGCTGGCGCCTGTCCTGATGCTGCAGCGCAGCCTGACCTGTGGGCACCGTGCTGCGACAGCGAAGCCCCAGCCTGACCTCCCTGCCTTTGGCTCGAGTTGAGCTGCATGTACATGCTGATCTTATGCCGGCCTGTGCACATTATGCAGTGGGATGCCAAGGCTGCTGGAAGCAAAGTAGGGGTAAAATACTTAACAAACAAAACGTGTGCAAGTGTGTGCCTGGATGTTGTGCAGGTGCTTTGGGTGCTGTACAACGAATCAAAGGGCAGGCGCTAGCCATCAAGGGCAGATTGTTGCCGTTGCCTGACCGTAAACGAAACAGAGAATCAAAAGGGGAACGCCGCGAAGACGGAAGTGTGGGGCGCTGCCTGCTTGGCAACCTAGTGGCGCGCTACTCTTGCTGCGGTGCCAGCTGTGCTGCGACGGCTTGCTGGGTGGCAGCGACAATGTTTCCGGTGTGCTGCTGCTGCTCCTGCTCCTCTTCTGAAGAGGCGTGCTGCTGCTGCTGCTGCTGCTGCTGCTGCCGCTGCTGCTGTTGCTGCTGTGTGGGCGTGGCCGGCTCATCCGCCCTGACACCACCGTCATTGCCGGCACCGCACTGCTGCTGTTGCTGCTGCGAGCCCTGCTGTGCCTCACAGGCAGATAGCGCCGATGCTGCCGCCGCTGCCTCTGCCGCCTCTGGGTTGGCAGCGACATGGGCAGGCTGCAGGCCCCTAGTCTGATACCCTTCCTGCAAACTCTGCCCATGCAGGACACGCGATAGCTCCCTCCTCTCTGCCTGCAAGGGGCGGGCAGGCACACGGGCAGAAGGTGTTTGTCCAGCCAAAATCTGTAGCAAGACAAGGTACCGGCAAGGCAGGGCACGCGCCCAAGAACTCGAAGTGCACATTACGATAAACACAAGCCGCTCCCCGCCCGGCTCCCCACCACCCATCAGCTACATCAGCCCCATGCCTCACATTTTCTATCCGCAGTGCGCACGCGCTGCACATCTCCAGGCGCGACGGCGGGTGCTGCAGCGCCCCTGGCAGCTGCAGGCGCAGGGTGGGCTGGACCACCAGGGCAGCCGGGCGCCGCGCCTCTGCCGCTGCGAGCTCTTCGGTCAACTGCGCTCAGGGCGGGGCTGGGGCATGTCTTGGTGAGAGGGTCCGGGATGAAGAGCAAACACTGAGCAAGGCAGCAAAAACAGCGTGCCGGCGCGCAGGGAGCTAGGCAGGCAGGCAGGCAGGCAGGCAAGCGGCCCCCGAGGGCAGCACTCCACCCCCTCCCTCACCCCACCTGCTGCATTCGCTGGTGGCGATAGTCCTGCAGAGCTCGGTAGGATGCAGCTAAGCGCTGCCGCACCCAGCCGGCAGCAGCACAGCACTCCAAGCCGGGCTGCTCAAACTGTGCAGCAGTTCGCCCGTACGAGTCCACCACGGCCTGCGAAGCAGGACAGCAGGCGTGCATCGGCCTCACAAGCAAGTCAGTGCAGCTCAAACAGGTCGTGGGCTGGCCCTGCCTGCTTTCAAAGAGGCAGCAACAACCCCGCACCAGACGCCGGCCCACGCCGCGGCGCCGCCCGCCGCTGCCCGTGCCGCCCGCCGCCGCCCGCCCCAGGCCCACCTGCGCGTT
>JAPTJF010000065.1:0-188684 GCA_029339195.1 Micractinium sp. NFX-FRZ | reverse complement strand
TGCAGAGCGGTGAGCGTGCTGACCCCCCGTGGCACCTCGGTCAGCTGACAGTAGCTGGCAGTGAGGGTGCGCAGCTGCAGCAGGGGCGCCAGGTGCTGCCAGCTGTCAGCTGAGAGCGGGTTGTGCTCCAGATTCAGCTTCTGCAGGGCAGTGAGCGTGCTGACCACTGGCGGCACCTCGGCCAACCCACATTTTTGCGCCGACAGGGTGCACAGCTGCAGCAGGGGCGCCAGGTGCTGCCAGCTGTCAGCTGAGAGCGGGTTGTGCTCCAGACCCAGCTCCTGCAGAGCAGTGAGCGTGCTGACCACCTGCGGCACCTCGGTCAGCTGGCAGTAGCTGGCAGTGAGGGTGCGCAGCTGCAGCAGCGGCGACAGGTGCTGCCAGCTGTCAGCTCTGAACAGCTGCAATCCGAGGTCTAGGTGCCGCAGGCTTGTGAGCTCGCTGAGAGCTGCGGGGATGGTTGTGAGGTTGCAGGCCCGGACACACAGCTTGGTCAGCCTCGTCAGGCCAGACAGGTGTTCGCAGTCAGCCAGGTGCCGGCTTCCAGAAATTTCCAGCTGACGGAGCCCCGTCAGGGTGGAGAGGGCTGGAGAGAGGGCTGTGACGTTGAAGCAAGAGACGTCCGCAGCCTCCAGGTGTGGCAGGGCTGCCAGCGGCGCCAGGCTGCCCGACAGCAGCCTGCTGCTGCACTCGAACCGCCGCAGGGCGCTGAGCATGCTGAGAGAGGCTGGCAGGGCGGCCAGCTCGCATTCTGGGATGGCCAGGTGAGTCAGGCGAGTCAATGCTGCCCAGGAGGCTGGCAGCTCACGGATGCTGCAACTTGCGAGGCGCAGGCTCTCCAGCTGGCTCAGGCTTCCCAGCGGGTGCAGCAGGGCGCGGATTGGTAGAGGGTTGTTGCAGAGGGTGAGAACGCGCAGTGAGTGCAGCGAGGTGAGCCGCTCGCAACTAGCGCGGCCGGCTAGGAGGAGCCTTGTCAGCTGTGTGTGCCGCACGATGCTCTCCAGCTGCTCGCTAGTGACGGCCAGCGTGGACAGGGACAGAGCTACCAGGGTGGGCACTGCAGGGAGCCAAGGAGTCCAGGGCGGGAAGGCAGGGTTGAGCAGATGGGAATCAAGGGTGAACAGCATGTCGGAGGAATCGACCACACAGCAGACTTCTGCTGCTGCATCGATTGGAACAAGCGCACTGTATGGAGTAGGGGAAGCTCACGTGGTGGCGACGGCAGGCGCACAGCTGTGTTGACGAGGAGGTACTGCTTGGCAGTGATTGTGTTGAAGACGTCCAGCTTGCGCACCGCTGGACGCCGCGTTGCCAACCATGCCGATACGCTGGTCGCCTGCTTAAAATACCTTTGCTCATCCTCTGCTAGCTCAATGTCCAGCTCGCCCCACCACAGCATGCTGAAGTGACGTGAGCAATCCCGCAGGCTGCGGCTGCATCAGGCCAGCCTGGCCCTGTCCCGGGGAGGCATGAGCGCCGCAATCTGACCCAGCACATCGCCGGGCAGGTGCAGCAGCCCCAGTGGCGGCTCGGCAGCTGCCTCGGTCATGGCACGAGGACAAGTGGTTGCTGCAAGGGATACGGGGCAGGGCGGAGGGCATGGAGACGGGAGCGATGGAAGCTGCCATAGGCAGGATGGGGTGCCCGCGGGGCGTGCGGGCGCCCGGGAGCGCCCGGCGCAGGTGGCCGACAAGGCGGCGCCTTTGTGGCAGCCCTGTAGCGCCCAGCGCACCTCTCTCGGCTCCTCAGATTCCAGAAAGCACGGCTGGACGGCGCCCCAGAGCCACTGGCCGACGGTGACCGAATCTGGTAGCGCGTGGCAAGTGTACAAGTGCAGTGCGCCTTTACAGCTGGAGGTGCCCCCTGTGTAAAGCGCAGGTGAATGCGAGAGATGGCAGCAGTCGGGGGCTGCTAACCTCACAGCGCAGCGTGTGGAACCACTGGCGCCATGCTGTGCCGCCCGGCACAGCGGCGGGGCTTGCTGGTGCTCAGCGCGCTGCCGCGGGATGGCTGCCATCGTCACCAAACATACCTTGAATACCCTTGGGAGAAGGCCTTACAGGGAGAAGAAGCCTCCATGAGCGTGCGTGCCCCTGTGGAAGGCCAGCCCCTTGGAATGCCAGCGAGCAGCGCTGCTCGCCCCCGCAAACCTTGGTGTGCCTGCCAAGCTTGCCAATGGCGCGCCTGCGTTGGACTGACCATGTCAGCCTGCACACTGTTGAAGCCGTTCACAGGGCTGTCTTTGCTGCATTCGCTTCCCACGGGGAGCACACGCCCGCTCCCTTTCAAGTGATTCTTCCCAACTGCCAAGAAGCTGCTGAGCTTCGTGCAGCCTTTGTAGCCTGTCTCTCGTGTTCTGGCTGTGTCTGATGATGCATCAGATCAGATCGCAGATTCTGTAATCCACCTCCTCTTCATTACAAGCGTGCTTGATCTGAGCAGCAGATGCAGGAAAACGGGGTTGGTCTGGAAGTTGGCTGAGGGTGCACATGAGGGTTTGGCTGGGGTGCACGCCGTTTGTGTGTGCGGTGCCCTGGCATGAGCGAACATGGAGAGCCACGAGGTGCCTCACTGCTGCTATGACCTGGCTGCGATGATTTGGTCCACCAGCGCCTTGTTCTCCTGCACGGGACGAAAGGGATGGCAATGCCAGCCATCACGTTTGACGCAGGTTAGGTTTCGTTGGGCAGAGTGCCAGCTGAGACGGAAACGTGGCATTGGCTGGAAGCTCAAGCAGGCATGGAGGGGCAGCTCAAGCAGGCACGCAGGGTAGGGTAGCACAGGCTGGCAGGGCAGGGCAGGTGGCAGGGCAGAGCAAGGTGGCCCACTTGCCTTGGCATAGTACCTCGCTTGAATGAAGTAGCGGGTGGCGTCGCCCTCTCGGCCCTGCGGCGGACAGGACGGGCGCAAGGGAGAGGCAAGGCACGTTAGAGTCGAGCAGGGCGGAGCAGGGGCAGCACAGCAGGCAGAGCAGGCACTGACAGGCGCACGCCAGCATCGGCCCCAAGCTTGCCTATGCCTGCCGTACACGCGCACCAACCACGGATGGTAAGAACACCGGCACTCTTCAAGTCGGGTGCAGCAGGCACCGCCCAAGCTCCGCCATCCCCCCCTGCCCCCCCTCCCCCCCACCTGCTCCTTGAGCAGCAGCCCCTTGGCGAGGTATGCGCGGAAGTCCTCGGGGCGGGACTGCAGGCAAGGCAGAGGTGGTGGGGGGCAAACGCAGGAGGGATGAGGTGGAGAAGGGGGGAGTTGGACACCCGCCATGGATCCGGCGGCGAGATGGATCCAGCACCAGGCAGGCAGGCAGGCAGGCAGGCAGGCAGGCAGGCTGCACCTCCTCCAACAACACGCCCCTCCCATCGAGGCAATGCCTGGTTGCTGTCCCCGCCCGTCTGCGCACCCCTCGGAAAGCCCCAGCATGCACCTCCCCGGCTGCCCATGGCTCTACCTCAGCATGCACCTCCCTCACGGGTGCCTCACGCCACTCACCTCGATCAGGCCGTCGTACACAGCCAGGGCGTCGGGCACGTGCCCCCGCCACTGCGCATACGTCTTGCCCGCCAGCAGCTGCAGCTCCGCATCCCCCAGCCCGCTGCTGCCGCCCTCTGCACGCGCCGCCTGCACCACCTCCACCGCTGCCGCCTCCTTGCCGTCAGCCACCAGCACGCCTGCTCGAGGGGGGAGGAGGGGGTGCAGGGCAGGCTTGGTATGTGCAGGCGCGGCAGCAAGGCACCAGGCTCAAAGTGCTGCGCCACCTGGCCGGCGTGCTTCCCTTGGAACACGAGCTGCAGAACCACTGTCCGTTGCAGCCCACCTCCCACCCTCCACCCCCTCACCACCCCTGCTTGCCTCCCCACCCCACGCTCCCTAACCCGCACCCCCCTGCACGGCCCCCTCACCCTCACCCGCCCTCCCCCTCCCCACCCTCACCTGCCAGCCCCTGCAGTATCTCCAGGCTGCTGCGCCCGCTGGCCTCCCAGGCCTTGCGGTAGCTCCCCGCCGCCGGCACCCACTTGCCCTGCGCCGCCTGGCTCTCCGCCAGCACCCGCAGCACATCCGCATCCCCCGGCTTGGCGGCCAGCAGCTGGGCCAGCAGCTGCTCAGCCTCCTCAAACCGGCCCAGCCGCGCTGTGACCACAGCAGACCCCTCCAGGGCGTCAAGGTTGCCGCTGTCTGCCGCCAGCTGCCCCTGGAACTCTGCCAGCGCTGCCTCCAGCTCAGCACGCTGCTCGTCGCCCACCGTGCCCCGCGCGCCCGCCTGCTGCTGCGTGACCACGGGGCGCGGGGCGGGGGCGTAGTCGCCGCCGCCGCTGGTGAGCAGGAACACTGCGCCCAGCAGGATTGCCGCTGCCGTCAGGCCCGCCTGCATGTGCCAGTGGGGGAGGGGGCGGGGAGGCATGATGTAGTGTGAGCATGATCACTTGGTGGATGGGCTTTGGCCGAGCAGGTGGCTCAGGGGGGAGCGGAGCAACGCCACAGCTGGCACTGTTGGCAACTGGCACCTGTGTTGGCGCAGGAGCAGCAGCAGGGCACCGCAGCCAGCAACAGAGATGGCTGCAACAGCATCATTGGCAGCAGCATTGCCCCAGCTGGCCCCCAGCCTCCTGATGGATGCACAAACCTCCGTGGGGCCCCACCCAGCGAGCGGCCCAGCCCGCCCCCTGCCCCAGCAAGCCCCAGCACCCAGCAGGCGCACCTGGCTGGGCCCAAACTGCGTCCCCCCGTACTCCTTGTTCGCCTCGCTGTCGTCTCGCGACAGCAGCGTCTTCGACAGCGGCTGCACGTTGGCGTAGATGTCCTCCTCGGGCTTGGCCCGCCCTGCATCCAGGATACCGCCGCCCGCCGCTGCTGCCCGCTGCTCCGCCGCCTTGCGCGCCTCCGACTCCGCCTTGAGCTGCTTCAGCCGCTGCTCAAACTCAATGGCCTCCACAAGGTCGTCCTCTTTGGCAGCGCCGCCCTCGCCCTGCTGCAGCACATTGAAGCCGGGCTGTGCAGCCGCGCCTGCCGCGTCGCGAGCATACTGCTGCGCCGCCTGCGACTGCGGGCCGCCCCGCATGCTGCGCTTGCCCTTGAACTTCACTGTCTTCACCCCACTCTCCCGCTGCCCAGGCACCGCGACGTCGTCCTGCAGCACACAGGGCCCACGGCGGGGCAGGGCGGTGGCGGCAGCGTGCTGGGCGGCAGGCAAGCGGCACAGGGGCGGCACTGCCCACTTCTCCAAGGGCCGCGCTGCGTCTTGGCGAATTAGTTGCCTCTCCCACGCACCTCTTCCCTCTTCTTGGGCTGCGCCGCCTTGCCGAAGCCTTTATTAGCGGCCACACGCAGCGCTGCACCCCTGCCAAGCGGCCCGCGCTGCATCCGCGCCGCTGACGGAAAGCGCTGCTGAGCGCTCATACTGCTCATTGCCAGGCTGCGCTGCCCGAGCGGCGACGCCGCGAGTTGTAGGAGGTGTGCGCTCATTTCCGCTCTCCGTTGCACAATTACAGCGTGGAGGTAGGGTACCTAAACATGTGCGGTTTCGGAGCAAGCAGGCTGCCACCATTGAAACTTCTTATCAGGATCCTATGTGGCGCTGCCGCCGCTGAGCTGGCGCTTGTCGACCCGCCTCTTCTCCACACCCGCTTGGACACTCAGTCTGCAGGCATGATGAGTGTGAAGCATAGTATGCATTTCAGGAATCAGAATTTTGCACAAAGGTATGCAGAGATGCTGCAATGCATGACTTCCGTCCGGCGGGACCCCCCTCCCTCACCCCCGCCTTCCCTACTCACATCGCCGGATTTTGAGCGGCCAGTCTGGGAACTTGGCATGCCAGTAGGCAATGCCGTACCTGCAGCACGTATACACCCAAGATATATCATTGCACACAGGCAGTGGCATCAAACTTGGGGAGAAGCAGGATGGCATGCACAGTCCTGCCAGCGCATGTCGGCACACCGCCGCACCGATGCCGGACATTCCCACTTCCGCCACTCACTGCTCCAGCGTGCGTTGCGCATCCTCCATGTTCTTGCCCGCGTACGACAGCTTCTGCAGCGCGGGGATGATGCCGCCCTTGTCCTGCAAGGAGGGCGTGGGAGACGCAGCGCACACATTGCTCGCTTACCCAGCAGCATTTCAGGGTGCACCTGCTGCGCCCGGGTGGCCCCCTGCTGGCTGTTTCGTGGCCCTCTGCTGTCCCTGCTGCTGCTCCTCAGCGCCCCTTTGCCTCTCCACTCACCCGGATGACTATGCGCAGCTCCTCCACCCTCATCTTGGGGCTGACCTGGATGGTGAAGGGGCCGCCATGGTGCCGCCCATCGGGCCCCACCTCCGCCCCATACTCCTCATCCGTGTGCTGCAATGAAGGCAGAGCAGAGTGTGAGGGTGTGGATGGCTGGATCGGAGGGGGCCGGCAGCATGCAGCCAATACTCCCTGGTGCAGCACTGTGTTGGTTTCAGCACGAGGGAGCCCCACGGGGCTGGGGGGCAGCAGAACGAGCCGCACCACCACACGCCGCAGCCCCGCAGCGCCCTCCCCGCTCCTTCCCCCGTTCCCCCGCTCACCAGCTCGCTGACCACTCGCAGCGTGATGGTGGGCAGGCCGGCATACTTGTCTCCTGAGGCCACATAACCGTGCGGCACCCCGCGCTCGTACGCCGCCCGCCGGTCTGCCTCTGCTTGCTCCGGCGTGGGGTGGTACATCGGCCGCCACTCTGCAGCGTCCGCCAGACGGGACAGCACGTTGGCTTATGCGAGGCATCGACGGGGGAAGTGCCGTCACCATTCGCCAAGCATGATAGTGCATCCCAGCCCTGCCATTCGGTGGGGCCGCCCTCTCCCGCCCGTGCATTGCCCCAGCCCGCCCCACCTGAGAGCTGCCCCCCGTCTGCCTGCATGACCGGCATATACTTTTCATCATCGTTGTAGAAGGGGTAGTTGTTGGGGGGCACGGCCAGGAAGCCCGTGCGCCCGCTGCCTGCACAGGGGCAGGGCGGCAAGTTGGGGGCAGACGGCTGGCCAGCCTTGGGCGGCGGTGCTCTGCCGCTGGCAGCAGGAGTGTCCTGCCGCCCCTGCGGAGCCTGCCCCCTCCTCCCTTGCTCTTCTTGCGCACCTGGAGTGGGATTGTACTTGGTCGCGGCGTCTCCTAGCGCGGCGCCCAGGTCGTAGTCGGCCTTGAGGTTCGCGAGGTCATGCTCGTCCCACAGGCTCGTGATGGACGCCATGGCTGCGCCGGCGCGCACCCGGTGGCTGTATGTCGGCTGCACAGGTGATCGCTGCGCCCTCGGGCATCGCCGGGACTGGTCAAAGCTGCATGCCAGCGGGGCAGCCTGCCCCGTCACAGGGCGGGAAGTGTGACTTGCTTGGCTGCAAGGGCATTGTTTCTAGTGTAACTCTCTACAGTCACTCAACAGCCCTTCCTTGGTAAAAACACAGTATGTATGTTCATGGCATGCCTACCTCTACTGCCCTCCGCAGCCTGTGGCGGCAGCGGCAGCGCCAACAGCCACTCTCGACTGTCCGTCTCCCCCGTGCCGGCCATCCAGCCTGTGGATAACAGAAACACATCAGTCCCACCACGTAGAACGGTCGCCGCTTGTGGGCGTACATGTGTGTATGGCGGGGCCCTGTAAACAAGCCACCACGTTTATCACCTCGTGTGAGCCGGCGCCGCTACGGCTGTGGTCCCCACCACAGAGACGGAAGGCTGCCTCTGCATCTTTGCAAGTTTCTTATACAGGCCGCCACGAGTGATATTTAAGTAGAACAATGCCCAGTGGTTACTCCTGAGCAAGTGGAGGCATCTGCCCAGGTACCGCTCTGCTACCTCCGCTGCCGTCACGCTGGCGCCGCCGCCCTGTACTAAGGCTACGCAACAGGCGGCGCGGCCCCTTAACCCTAAACAGGACGTGCACTGTCGACAAATCGACTATGACATGCGTCCCTCTTTGTGTCGGACGCTTCACCGGCGCGCTTGCGGACCGAGGAAGCCAAGCGCGGACAGCCCGGCGGCACCTGGTTTTGGCCCGCAGCTGCCTGCGGTACTCACTTATAGGCAAAGAATGCAGGAGCGGGTGAGGCTGCACGCCCAAGCTTCACTGACGCTTTTGCCGCCTGCCGGTGCGCACCCACGCCGGTTCGCCGCCACGGCTGTCGCCGGCAAACCCTGATGACCCTGCCTACTCTGCCTCTCCCTTGGTACAGAATGCACATGAGCGGCATCAGCAGCCATCCCAAGCTGCTTCCCTTGGCAGCAGCAGCAGCAGCAGCAGCCATTGACTGGGGCCCAGGCAGCGACGAGGCCGCCCACAACCTCGTGCAGCGCACTGCGGCGGAGGCAGAGGCACTGCTGCAGCAGGGGGAGCGGCATGACGCCCTGTTCAAAGTCAAGCAAGGTGTGTGAGGAGCAACAACACGCTGCAGGCAGGGAACTGAAATTCTAGCCCAGCCGGGCTGGCCTGCCCCCGCTGCCCTGTCCAGCTGGCTCGCCCACGCACACCAGCCCAGCCAATGCTGCCCTCCCAACCGGCTGCTGCCTCTGCAGGCCTGCTGCAGCTGTCTCGCGAGCACCCCGGGGATTCCAGCGCCGCGCTCCTGCACACGCTGATGTGGCGCCTGCTTCTTGAGCAGGGGGAGGCGGAGTACGATGCGGCGCTGCTGCAGGCGGAGGTGGCTTATGAACTGGTGCTGGGTGAGCCTGCTGGCTGGTTAAGTGCGGGGCAAAGCTGTGGGGCCAGATGTGTTCCTATCGGATGAGGTGACATGAGCCGGTGAAGGCTTTGGCTGGTCCCACCGGTGTGTTTGAACTGCTGGCCTCGACGCTGCTGGCAGCAAGCGGTTGGCAGGCAGGTCAGCTGGCGGTGCGGCTCATGGCTTGCCTGCTGAGCTCCCTGGCAATCCTGTCCCCCCCTTTACAGCCCAGCACGGAGTCCCCGACTGCAGCCCTGTGCTGCTGCAGGGCATCCCACTGGGCATCTCGCTGGCAGGTGGGTCAACGCAGGTGCCTTTGGGGCAGGCACCTCGAAGTGTGACGCAAGCGTGACACAACTTGGGACAGCCTCACCACCAGCAGGTGTCTCCCCCCTCGCCTTGCTACGTCCGCTTGCCTGCCTGCCTGGCTGCCTGCAGTGGGAGGCCTGGATCTGGATCACGCGCTGAAGCTGCTGCTGGGCGGCCGTGCAGCAACGCAGCACAGCCTGAACATAGCGTAAGTGGGGGGGCTTCAGCCGATTGCTCTGGCATTTGGCCGCTGAGGAACTGTGTTGCTTGATGTAGCGTGCAGCAAGGCAAGGGTCGTGTTGCAACATGAAGGCCCCTGCTTTCCGCTACATTGTGCTGCAGGTTGGAGCAAGCAAAGAGTGCAGCGGAGCCAGGCGATGCGGTGAGTCAGCACTGAGCGCTCTTGTGATGCTTCCCCCTGGAACCAGACCTCCACTAGTGCCTGCTCTGTGCCCTGATGCTCCCAAACCTGCGCTAGCATTTAAACAACCCTCTGTTGCCCTCTGATGTTCTCTTGCAGGGCTCGGCACGAAGCATCATGGCGCGGCTAGCCCAGAGCGACTTTTACATTGCTCTGGCCCTCCTCCGCAAGGCGCTGCGGAACGCCAAGCAGCCAGGTGGGGCAGGCAGGCATGCGTGCAGTCGGGAGTGCAGGCATACATGCATCGGGGTTGCACAGAGGAGTGGTGGAACCAAGGCTACACAAGTTTTGACGAGGGTGCCAGCGCTTGCGGTGCCCTCTCGACGTGAACGCAGCCCTTCTGCTCCCTGCGCTGGGCTTCGCCGGAGCTGCTGCATGCCTTCGCCCGCCCCTGGCAGCCCCACCCCACGTGCTTGCTGCCACCCTTGCAGACGTGCCATTGGCGGTGCTCAAGACCAAGTGGCTGGCTGCCGCAAAGGTGATGGCGGAGGCAAAGGGCACGAGTCACCCCATGCTGAGCACAGCGCTCAGGGAACTGGGCAGGTGGGTGGCAGGCGGGCGAGGCTGGGGCTGCAGCCTGCATTGCCGCTCCTTGGAAGCATGCAGCACTGCCTTTCATGTTGGTGCACCAGCAAAGGGTGCAGGCACCCCGCACACCGCTGTCACTGTCACTGCTGCTGCTGCTGCTGCTGCTGCTGCTGCTGTTGTTACTGCCACTGCTTTGTTGCCATCCTGCTGCTGCTACCACTGCTGCTGCTGCAGGGTGGCGCTGGAGGCGGAGGAGCAGCCAGAGGTGAAAGAGGAGCTCAGAGGAGTGCTGCAACAGATGGTGGACATGGTGGCGGCAGGCTACGCAAGCTTCCAGGACGAGTCAGCGTGATGCTGCACGACGGCAGCAGCGGCAGCAGTGGGACGGTGCCGTGGGTGCTCGTTGCGTTTGGGGTGCGCCACATGCGCTGGCGTGGCGTCATGGACCGCCCATCTTCTGGGTGCTGAGGCTTGTGCTGGCGTGATCACATGGGGTTGTTGTGTATCATCGTTGAACCAGGTGACATTGTAAGGCTGCATCTTCATGATGCGCCCTGATTTGCAGCCATAGCGGCGACAAGGTTTCTGCCTGCTGCTCGCCAGCGCTCGGGTGGCGCCACCCAACGCCGCCCCTGGGCGCCTGCCATGCCGCCTGCCATGCCGCTTGGCGCATGTCGCTAGTTCTGCTGCTTCAATCGCCTCCTTTCCACACCTGCACGCCCTGACCGGCCCTACGCGGCCCTACGCGGCCTGCGGAGCAGGGTAGTTTGTGTTGGGACGGACCTCGTGAGCATCTGTATGCACGAAGAGACGCGCAAGTTCCTTGATCAATAGTTTTGACGCCGCGATCGCTGCGTGTCGCCACAAATGGAGGCCGCAAACCCCGCCCAGGGCGAGGACGCCTCCCGGCCCGTGGGGCTCACGTTTGGCGACTTCCTGGCCAAGATGAAAGAGCCGGCGGCCGCTGACTTGGTCCGCAGCATCAAGAGGTGCGCCTGCAACCGCCGTCGCCGCTGCCGCCGCCACCTGCTGCCTGCCGCCTGCCTCCTTCCCTGCCCGTCTTGCCCTTATACCCGGGCCATCCAACCCCGTGCAGTTTCATCCGGCAGTTTGAGGAGCGGCCGCCAGGGCAGCCGAGCGACCCTGAGGCAGACAGCGCAGCAGTGCAGGCCTTCCTGGCGCAGTCGGAGGGTGTGTTCCGGCAGCACCCAGTGTGGCGGGGCTGCCAGCCCGAGGTGCTGGACCAGGCTGTGGAGGTGGGTGGGTGGGTGGGGGTGCCAGGGGCAAGCGGCAGGAGAGTTCTATCCGCCCCTCCTAGGACGAGCAACAGAGTGTCTCCAATGCAATCTGATCATGCATTCAAAATGAAACGTTCACGCTGCTGGCTGCACCGTGCAGGGCCTTGAGAAGTACGTGATGAGCAAGGTGTGGCGGCAGACGTTTGGGGCCTGTGCCGAGGACAGGGAGCGGGACGAGCGGTACCAGCGGCTTATGCAGGTGTGGGGGGCGGGGTGGCCTCTGTGGGGATGGGACAGCTGAGGCACTTGGGCCGGGTCAGGCACAAGCAGCAAGGGTAGCAGGCCAGGCATTTGGGGCCTCCACCTGGCCTCCTGCATGATCCCCTGGTCCTGGAGATGCCGCTGGAGCTACACCCTGCCGTCGGTGTGGATGTGAAATGGGGGTCGGAAGCTGACAGTGCTTGCTGGCAGCCTGTGCCGCCTGGTGGGTGTGTCCGGGACTGGTTATGGGTGCCTACGGTGCAGGGCGTGGCCTGCTGGCACGCAAGCGGTCAAGTTTCACGCATGCCAAGGCCACGAATTTGGCGTACCCAGCAGCGCAGCAATCAGCGACGGACGGACTTGCCAGCACCCACCCTACCCCATGCACTGGCCCTGGGCTGCTGCAGGCGCTTGGGTTTGTGGACCTGCCGACGCTGATGGGGGCGGACGTGCAGCCGGATGAGACGCTGCTGGGCATGGCGCAGGTGCGGCTGCGCGCGCGTGTGCACCTGCGTGCTGCGGGATAGGGCAGCTGGGGCCCAGGTCTGTTGTCGGTGCAGCGAAGAAAGCCGGCTGGGATGCTGGGGTGTGCCTTATTGGTTGGGCTGCACAGAGTTGGGGCCGGGCAGCTGTTTGTGTGCGATGCCTGGACCCGGTGCCCGCTCTCCTCCCTGCCTGCCTTCTCACCCTGCCCCCTCTCTTCCCCCTCTCTCTGCCTCTCCCACAAGCAGGCCGAGTTCCTGAAGATGGACCGCTACAAGGCCCCCCGCGACAAGCTGCTGTGCCTGGTGAACGTGAAGACAATGGTGGAGAACATTGTGGGGCTGGCGGCCAAAAACGGGGCCAACATCGGGGGTAAGGGGGTAACGGGTGAGGGGGCGGGAGAGGGGAGCGAGGTGGGGTGGAGAACAGCACAGGTGTGAGGTAGCAGGGGTGCAGGCAGCTGGCACTTGTGCCAGCGTGCCCTATTGCGGCCACTGTTGCATTCTTCACCTCCCGAGGTGTCCTCCAGCACTGTTGGCGTCACCCCCTCATCCCCTTGCCGCTTCCTGTCTGACGTGGCACCCCGCAGGCGCCGACGCCTTCTTCCCCGTCTTCCTCTTTGTTCTCATCCGCTCCCGCCTGCCCCGCCTGGCCAGCAACGTCGAGTACGTCAAGCGGTTCCGCATGCGGGCCCGCCTGTCCGGCCAGTTTGACTACATGCTGTGCAACCTGGTAAGCTTGTGGCGCTGGAGTAATGGGTGCCTTGCAGATGCTGCGGGAGAGCCTGCACGCGTGGCATGCAGCCCGCGCTGGGCCGCGCCGCATGCCCAGCATCCCCGCCTAGCTGCCACCCGCCTCACCCCGCTGCCCACGAGTGCCCTGCCAGGCACCCCCTCTTGCAGCCCCCCATGCTCCCCGCCATACATGGTCCCGGCACCGTGTATCCCGGCACCATATGTTTTGAAACCTGCAAACACCCTCTCCTCCTGCCCGTCCTCCCCGCCCTCCTGCAGGAGTCTGGCGCCATGTACCTGGACACTGTGAACTACGAGCACCTGTCGGTGAGCCAGGAGGCCTTTTTGCGCCACCTGGCGGCAGCTGGCATCCCCGAGGCCCACATGGAGCTGCGCCGCATGCAGCAGGATGCTGACCTGGCGGCGCTGCAGGCTGCTGAGGTGGCAGAGGCCGCTGAGCTGGCAGCGCTGACGGCAGCAGAGGGATCGGAGGGGGCAGAGGCCGACAATGGGGCAGCAGCAGCGGCAGTATCGCTGGAGCAGCAGGCTGTGGGTGTGGATGATGCTGCCGACGTATTGGCCGGCCTGCAGCTAGCAGACGGTGACGGCGGGGCGCCGGCGGCGGCGACGTCAGAGAGCGAGGCAGGCGGGCTGGGGTCGGTGCAGGCCAGCATGCCGGCAACCCCCTCGGATGCCACGGCAGCGCTGTTTGACAGGGGCGACAGCGGCAGTGGCCGCCTCTCGCTGACCCCGCTGCCAGCGGAGGAGTCGCCCGTGATTTTGGCCACGTCAGCAGTGGCGGGAGCGGGAGGGAGCATGGCAGGGGCAGCGGAGCAGCAGCAGCTGGGTGGCGGCCTCGCGCCGCTGGGTGGCGGCCTCGCGCCCCGCGGCCTCTCTTTTGACCCAGCCTCAGAGCTGGCCAGTTCAGCAGAGCAGCAGGAGCAGCAGCAGCAACAGCAGGCGGAGGAGCAGGAGCAGCACGAGCAGCAGCGGCAGCAGCAGGCGGAGGAGCAGGCGGCGTCTGCAGCAGCAGTGGCGGCAGCTCTGTGTGCCGCAGGGCAGGAGCGGTATGAGGAGGCTGCCCTCATAGAGGAGATGGTGGCGGAGGGCACGCGGTATGTGCTGGCTGCCGAGGCGGCGGGGCAGCTGCAGCAGCGCTACCCCTTCATGTACGCGCAGGCGGAGGACCTGTCGCTGGTGAGGGCGGGAGGGAGGGAGGGAGGGAAGGAGGGCAGCGCTGAGGGCGGTGCAGGCGGGCTTGGGGGCTGCCAGCTGGCTGCTTGGTTGGCTGGGGTTGCCACTGTCTACCGGGACAACGATTGCGGCTGCGTCCACGGGGGATTGGACCCCGTGCACCTGAGTGCGCCCTCCCGGTCCGCTGGGTACTTTCTTGGCCATGCCTATTGCGCTTTTGTTTCTCTCAACATGCCGCCTGCCTGACTGTGCCTTAAGGTTGGATGAACCCTGCTCCTGACCAACCAACCCGTATCGCACCTGCCCCCCCTCGCGCCTTGCAGTCAGAGGTGCAGGCGGTACTGGTGGGGTACAAGGAGCTGCTGCTGCGGTACGAGGCGCTGTCCCGCACCCTGCAGCAGCAGCTGGGCCTGGGGGGCGCCGCCAGCGGCAGCCCAGACACGGCAGAATCAGCGGCCGCACGCGGGCACCGCACCAAGGCAGCGCAGGAGCAGTATGGGTTTGGCAGCCTGATCCCGCCGGGCGTGCTGGAGGCAGCAGGCAGTGGGGCACGGCCCCAGGGCGTGCCGCTGACGGTGGCGGCGCCCTCGGGGCAGGGCACGCTGGCAGCGGCGGGCTCAGCAGACGCCTCCCCTTCCGGCCGGTGGTCGCCAGGCGGCCTGCTGCAGCGCATTGCGTCCCGCAGCAGGATGGGGCGCAGCCTGACCCCGCCCCGGGACCGCGATGGCAGCAGGGCAGCAGCTGCGGGCAACGTAGGTGAGGGTGAGGCGGAGCAGCAGCTGGGGCCAGCTGGCGGCTCGGCAGCGGGACCCAAGGCAGCCAGCCCCAGCAAGCATGGGCCGCACCCCTTCTTCACCACCCTGTTTGGCAGCAGCAGCAGCAGCCCAAAGGTTGCAGCACCCACCAAACCGTTAGGCCAGCAGGAGCAGGCAGCATCAGCGCCGCCGCCGCAGCATCAGCAGCAACCATCTGCAGTAGCGGCAGCAGCTGCCAGTGGCAGCAGCAGCAGCAGTGAGCCAGCAGCAGCAGCAGCCCAGGCAGTCGGCAGCGCCGAGTGCCCCAACGGCGCCTTGCAGCAGCAGCCTGCAGTCGGCAGTGAAGCAGGGCCGGAACTGAGCTTTGCTGATGACTTGGCGCAGCACAGCATAGCAGGCTCTGGCGCTGCCCCCGCTACCTCCGCTGTCGGGGCAGCTATGGGTGCCGCGCCCGCAGCGGCAGTGGCAGGTGCACAGGGGCCTGCAGACGGGGGCAGCTTGCTGGATGCCGAGCCCGCTGGGGAGCAGTGGGAAGAGGGGCAGGCTGCAGGAGGTGCGGCGGGCGCGCCGCCAGCGGTGCAGCAAGAGCCGCAACCTGCAGGCGACGAGCTTGACAGCATCAGCATGTTTGACCTGGGTGCAACGGCAGGCGAGGCGGGTGGCAGCAGTGCAGCTGCTGATGAGGCTGTTGACAGCATCAGCGGTGCAGAGGCGGCTATCGACCTGATTCAGCTGGACTCTTTGGGCAACAGCAGGGGCGAGGAAGTGGTGGCAGCCCCGGCAGCAGCAGCAGCAGCAACAGCGGACGGTGAGCCGGGTGACAGCGACCGTGCAGCAGTGCCTGGCGCAGTGGCGATGGCCGATCTTGCAGCAACGGCAGCAGCAGCAGATGCAGGATCAGCAGATGGCGAGAGTGGTGCAGAGCTCAATGCAGGTCCGGCAGCCAATCCTGATGTGGCAGCAGCACAAGGAACGGATGGTGCCGCTTTCAGCGAGCAGGGGCCAAGCGGCGCACCGGAGCCCCTCTCCCTGCTGTGACTTGCCCCCCTGCTACCTCCTGCCTGTACCCATACCCCCTTGACATCGTCCCTGTGCACCCATCGCTGCGCTCATTGTTTCATCTCACTGCCTTGCAACAGTGCACAGCTGAGCAGCAGCAAGATGAAGGAAGCATGGGGCGCCCCGGCAAAGGTTGTGCCAGCAGGCAGCGAGGGCTGTATCCATTGCCAGGCCAACTCCTTTGATGGAAGTATGCAGACGTGGTCAAGGTTTAGGGACACGCAGCCAGAACATAACTGTAGTGTGCACCACTGAACTGAGCTTTGCTTGCGGTACTGCCCCTGCCGAGCCATGCTGCGCCGTTGCTGCCTTGGCGGCAGGAGCAGGCCTGACCATTACCGGCTAGCCCCGAGCAGTGTGCCAACGTATCTTTCGAATGTCCGGTTGCCCGAGATCACTTGTCCGTGAACAAGTCGGGTTTGAGCTGTCGCACGGGGAATGGCTGGAGGCAGCGGCGAGGAGCCCTTGGCGAGCAGTTTGAAGGATCAAGGTGCGCATCCTGCTGATGCCGATGCACATGCCGAGGCCGGCGCGGCACCCGCCGGCTGAGCCCTGCGCGCCACCCCGCCCCAGCTGGGGCGGTCGTCCTGACGCCGCGCCGCCCCCGACTGAGCACCACCGCCGCTCCCCGTCCACCCCGCCTCCGCAAATGGGTGCAGGCAACGCCTTGTTCAAGGCGGGACAGTACCAGGAGGCTGTGGAGGCGTACACGCAGGCACTGGAGGTGGCACCTGACGATGCGTCGCTGTTCAGGTGCGTTCAAACGGCCGAGATTCTTGCGAGCAGCGGCCGTGGTGCCACGACACAGGCGGGGCGGGGCGGATCCAAGCGGGGCGGGGCAGATCCCGCATGCTGTCCCTTGACTTCTGAGACCAGCTGGCCAATGCTGGGTGTGCTGTGCCGTCACATCCAGCCGCCCACCTGGCTCGCTCCCCCTGCCTTGACCACACGCCTCCTGCCCCCGCCCCCGTCCTGCCCTCCTGCAGCAACCGCGCCGCCTCCAGGCTGAAGCTGGGGGAGGCAGCTCAGGCGCTGGAGGACGCTGACGAGGCGGTGCGGCTGCGGCCCGACTGGGAGAAGGCGCACTTCAGGCGTGGGTGTGCCCTGGAGCAGCAGGAGGCGGTGGAGGAGGTGGGTGGGTGGGTGGGTGGGTGGGGGCGAGCGGGGGGGAGGGGCGGGGCAGCGCCTCGTGAGAGGCAGCCTTGTGCAGCGCAGAAGAGGCGGGGCGGGGCGGGGCAGGGCGGGGCGCGTGCCGGGCGGCAGTCTTCTTCTGGGGCCTCTCTTGGGTCTCTGACCCCCCCGCCACTGCTCCCCTGTGGGCCTGCAGGCGCTGCTTGCCTTTCAGCGGTCCCTGGCCCTCAACCCCGGCAGCCGCGAGCTGAGCGACCGTGTCAGGGACGTGGAGCGGAAAGCGAGGCAGCGCAACCCGGGCAGGCCACGCGAGGTGGGGCGGCAGGCATGGGGGCAGGCCAGCAGGGCAGTGAAGCCAGTGAGGGCTGCAGCCTCGCTTCCAAGCTCACCTATTGCCGGCATGCCCGTCCTGGCGCAATGCTGGGCATGGCCGCCGCAGGTGTTAACACCTGCACTGGCGCCTGTGTGGTGGCATCACGCCCCGTATATCCCCTGCCCTCCTACCTTGCACCCCCTGTGTAGGCCTTTGGCGCGCAGGCCGCAGCGGCAGGCGCGCCCATGGCGGGGCCTGCAGCGCCCGACGCCTGGGCGCGCGGGCTGCCGCCAGCGAAGCAGTACGAGTGGCTGACGGACTGCTACCGCATGAGGGTTGACGACGACTATGCCTGGGGAGGGGGGGACCTGCATGGGCTGTACGACCCTGATGCCACAGGGGAGAGCGTGGCACAGGACTTCTGGGTGAGCTTGGGGGGGCAGGGGGAGTGCGAGGTGGCTGGGACGTGGCTGGGAGGAGCGGGGCGCCTGCTTGGCACTGTCATTGCGGAGCGGCGGGCGCCTGCCGTGCTGCATTCGGGGTGGGGCCAGGATACCAGCATACGCGAAAAGTCGGGACTCTTGGCCCCCTGTCCGGCGCTGCTGCCCCTCCCTTTCCCTTCCCATGTTGATTTTTGGCATCTTCTCACACACACCTGCCCCGTGCCCCCCTCCCGCAGATGTTCTGCAAGCTGGCGGTGGCGCATTGCGTGGTGCCCGCCGGCTGGGACTGGCTCGCCTTCCTGCGTGCAGCGGCCAAGCTGCTGCCCTTTGCTTTTGAAAAATCGGACGCCAAGGAGAAGTGGGGCGGCGAAAACGTGTTTGCAGCAGTGATGGGGGGCCGCTCGCTGCGGGCCACCGGAGAGGTGGTGTATGGGCGCAGCTGCATGTATGGCGGCGAGGAAGACGAAGAGGCACAGGAGCTGGAGGAGCAGCTGTATAATCAGGTGTGCGACCGCATGGGGCAGCTGCTGAGCAGCCGTGCCAGCGCGGCGGAGCGGGAGCAAGCAGAGTCGCTGTTCCGTGATGTGGGGGGCGTGCGCCCCTGGCAGCAGCTGCTGCAGGGCCTCAGCCGCAGCGTGCGCGGCGACTTCTGGTGACCACACATGTGCAGCCTGGGCAACGTCTGCCGGCTTTACATTGTATAGATACACGTTCTGTACATGCTATACCTCTCTGTATATGCTATCGCATGCCTTGTTCAATCAGCGATATGGTGCACCGTGTAACCAGGCGATGACACACGCTTCCGCTAACAACGCGCTTGTGAATGGGAACAGGCAGGCAACAGGGCGAGTACATGGGGATGGGAGGGGCCTCAATCCAGCCCAGCTGGCAGGCACACATGGCCAGCTTCGTCAAGTACAGGTGTGCAGCTCCAAAAGCGCCGCTGTGCGTTACTTGTGCGCACTGCAGCCAGGCAGATAGGCAGCGGGCAGGCAGCAGCAGGATGGCAATGCTGAGAACTCAGCCACTCTTGGGGCATGACTTTGGGCAAGCTCCAGTTTCAGGGTCACAGCTCTGGTGCAGCATGGAGCGCCACAGCGTGCTGCCGCGCTGGACAGGCACTCTCACACTCCCAGCACTCCTCAGCGGCATACGCAGCCTCACTTGAACCAGGTGACCGCCACAGGGTCCCCCAGGTTGTGTGCCTGCGCAAACTTCTTGGTGCTGAACTTGGCGCGCCCGCTGGGGTCCCCGCCAGAGGGGTCCTCCACCTGGCGGTGGCGACACAGCAACAAGGGAGCAAAATCGCGGGGCGGGCTTGAGGGAGGCGGGCAAGCCCATGCAGGGTGCCGTGGCACGGACAAGAAGGCAGGGTGGCAAGTGGGTCGTGCATTCACGGCGCAGCAACAGGCAGCGCATGGTGAGCAAGGCAGCGAGCAACCCAGCCGAGGGGCCCTGGCCACCTGCAGAGGCTCCTGGTTGGGCTGCTGGAAGAGCAGGAAGACTGCAGGGGCGGGCAGAGGGGGTGGGGGTGGAGTTAGTGGGGAAGCGTCACTCCTTTGCACAAGCGATGGATGCACTGACGCAGGGTGCACAATCTAGCTGCAACCTGCCAGACGCAGTTTGCCATGTTTCCATCCGCATGCACTGCATATAACCTCGTACCGTATCGATGCGTGCCTATTGGCGGCGCGGGTCCACGGTAGGGCGTGACCTGCGTGCAAGCATGTGCTGGTGTTAGGCATGGTGACCTGGCCAGCGTTCCATTGCCTGTCGAGCGCACACACAGGCTTGCTCTTCGCATCCCCTTCCTGCCACCCATGGGTGCGGCATGAAGAGCTTCTCTACCTCATCCGCTTGCACACAACCCTCCCCTCAGGGCAGGCTGCCATGTCATGCCATGCCAAGCCAACTCTTCCTCCAGTCCTGCCCGGCCCCGCCCTGCCCTGTACCTCGTTGCCCTTGCTGGCGTCGCCGGTTGCCGGGATGTTGGTGACCACCCAGTGCAGCCACTCCTTCATCTTGGGGTTGGCGGGGTCTGGCGGGGGAGGCGGGGGGCAATGGAAGGGGGCAAAGGAAGGGGCACAAGGGGGTGGGTGGAGCAATAGGGGGCGGGGCAGCTGGAGCAGCAGAGGGGTATGAGTGTCACTGCGCCAATGGGGAGGCTGAACCGGTAGGGAAGCAGGCCACAAGGCACGATCATTGGTGCGTACTGCAGGCAGCAGCAGCCCTGACGTCGTTGAACAGCCGCATCATATGCTGCCACCCGCACGCCTGCCCAGCCGCCTGCCCACCCACCCGGTGGGTCGGGGTCAGAGCAGATCAGGGTGAACAGGCCCCCCTCTGAGCCTCCCTTGATGGTGGCCTTGGGGGTGGAGGAGGCGTCCTTGGGTGCAATCGGCTCGCCACACTGTGGGGTGCAGGGGAGGGCGGTGGGGGCATGTGTGTGCGTGTGTGTGCGTGTGTGGAGTGTGGTGAGGGAAGCGGCGGTGCCCCGGCAGCAGAGGGAGGAGCGGGGGAGCCGAGAAGGCTCGTGTGACTTGGCAGCCAGCCCTGCCCGGCCATCTTTCGGTTCAAGAGTCAGCGTCCATTGCAGTTGCAGGAGTGCAGGCAAGCCAGGCAAGCCTGCTTTGAGCTTGCCCTGAGCTCACCCTGCCCCTGCCCATGACCTTTCACTTAACAGACTGAGTTTGAGCTCGTCTCAGCGCCCGTCACATGCCACACTCCCACCGCACCCAGTGGGGGAATGGACGCCGACACCACTGTTATCAACACCTGTTATCAACACACTGCAAATGTTGCCAGACTGCGCTCACACATCTCACTTCCTGGGTGAAGCTCGCACTCACGCACCTGCACCACCTTGCCGTGGTAGGCAACCTCCAGCTGCGCTGCCGAGGCAGCCGCCACCCGGTCAATCACGTCTGGGATGATGCGCGACTCCTCCAGGCCCACCCTTCGCAGAGGTGAGAGGGAGCAGGCAAGCCGGGGGAGGGGAAGGGGGCTTGCAGCAGAGGCAATCGAGGGGCAGACCAACCATGCAGTGCATGTAGCAAGTGCATCGCCGCCCGCCGCCGCCGCTGTGGGGCGGCGGCGGGCTGCCCAGGCTGGTGCCCTGCTGTCGCTCACATGCTGCAGGGGCCCTCGGCGGCAAGTGCAGATGCGCACAGCCCAGCGCGGGGGAGGGCGATGGGGTAAAGCACCGAGGCGAGGGTCGAACGGGCAAGGGCGAAGGGTTGTGCAGCCCGTCCGCTCGGTGGGAACGCAGTCTTTGCGGCCGCACGAACACTGTGAGACAGGCGACGAGCCAACATGTAGGGTCTGGGCCGTAACGAGACCCCGCTGGCCAGGAAGGCTGGCACCTGCCAGTGCCGCCAGCGGATCAAGAGAATGGTTTGGCTAGGGTGTCCTAATGGTGTGAGGCTCACACTATGTGAAGCACGGAAGGGGGTCAGCAGGTCCAAGGGCGGCATGCATGCGCGATATGGGTAGAGGGGGGAGGGGAATCCGCACACGCCTGCACCGGCTGTCGGTTGCGGGCCTGACGCCTGCCGCCCTGCTGCTGCACCCTTCCAGTGCCTGCGGATAAATCACACCAAATCTCTTTGAACGAAACACGCCCCAGATCACGTGCTTCAACGATACTGTTGGTTTCGAAATGCAGTGGATGGGCATTATTTTGTGTGCAGCACCCTGCACGCCGCAGGTGCGCAGGGGTGCATTCTTGGGCTAGCTCAGGCAATGAATGGCCCAGGCTCGTTAAAACCGCCAAGCACATGATCCTCACTCGATTAGCATGCAAGCTCAGCTTTCTTGAACAGTGCTCCTCTGTGCATGGTGTGGGCCGAGCTTACAAGTCGCACCACTTGCACCTGGGAGGCGAGCAGTCACCGCTACGGTCACTGCCGCCAAGCAAGGCTTTCTGTACAAAGGCGGCTTGCTAACGTTAACGCCTGGCTCTGTGATTGCATGCCCGTGCTTTCCATCGATCAGAAGTCTCGCTCGCCTGCGACCGGGCCCATTGCTGCATTGCATCCATTCCGTCCAACGGCCTAGCATTAGTGCAGGAACGCATTCAGTCATTCCCAGGCCACCCACACGCCATGCAGGCCACCAAGCAGCCGGTCTCCGAGGCTCGGCAGCCGGAGTTCATGCAAGCTGTGGCATTCAACAGCCTTGGAGGGCCCGAGGTGCTGCACCCGTGCCTGTGGAGCAAGCCAAAGCCCAAAAAGGTGACGCGTGAGACATGCGCCGGCGGCCTGTGTGTCGGCGTTTGTCACCGCCTGGCGGGCATGAGTCAGCATACCCCCTGTGAGAGCACCTCACACTCTGCTGACTGTACAGCAGCTAGCTGACAGCCTCTTACTTCTATGTTCTAAGATTCAGCAGGAGCTGCATTGAAGCTCCTGGCCCCCGCGGATTGCTTGGCCTGCCTGCAGGGGTGCGTGCTGGTACGCGTGGTGGCGGTGGGTGTGAACCCAATCGACTGCAAAAGCCGAGCAGGGACGGCCTTCCCCTTTTCTGGGCTCACACACCTGCCCAAGGTGCCGGGCGCTGATGTGGCAGGCATTGTGGAGCAGGCCGGACCCGAGTCCAAGTTCAAACAGGTGCGAGCTTGAGGGAGGCCAGCCTTGCAATTGGGCGGGAGCCTGCTGCCCTGCTTCTGCGTGCCTCCTTGCCTGTCCGCCTGCTTGTCAAATACACCTGCCTGTGCACTTGCTCGGGCCGCCAAGGAAGTGACCGTCTGCACTAGTGTACTGCAGTACTGCACCCTTTTTGCCTGCAAGTTGCACGTGCCGTGCCCTTCGGTCCAGCCACCACCCCACGTCTCCCCCCATGCGCGCAGGGCGACCGAGTGTTTGCCGTCTCCTCCTGCTTCTTCCCCTTTGTACCCGACGGCTGCTACGCCGAGTTTGTCTCGGTGAGCTCTGCTGCTGCCGTGGTGCTCAGCAGAGCTGGCTGCGGTCCTGCACACGTGCTTGCCTGCTGGCATAGCTTCCCCCCTTCCCATGCGCCCTCCTCCTCATTGCTGCCCCTGCCGTTGCCCAGCTCATCCCTGCCCTCCTGCCACCCTCACTTACCCCTGCTCTTGCTCCCCACCTCAGGTGGCTGAGAAGGAGCTGGCCGTGATGCCCGAGGGCCTGAGCTTTGAGGAGGCGGCAGTGGTGCCACTGGTGGCGCTGACAGCCTGGCAGGTGGGAAGAGCTGGTCAGGAGCTGCAGGAGGCAGCAGTGCCAGGGCTGCGGTGTCTACCACGAAAGGGGAGTCTGCCGGTGTGTTGCTGAGATGCCAATCAACACTCACCTTGCCGCTACTTTTCCGTCAAGCATCTGTGCAGGGCATCGAGGACCTGCCGCTGCCTCCAGGCAGCCGCATCCTGGTGCACGGAGGCAGCGGCGGTGTGGGCGGCATGGGCGTGCAGGTGTGCTCATTGGGGAAGCCACGCAGGTCTGGGCAGTGCACAGCCCACTTGCACCGCCCTGTTTGACCTCAGAAGTGATCCTCCTTGCCTGCCTTTGCTAGCAGCCACCTCTCATGCCTCGACAGCTGCCTGCCTTGCCTGCTTGCTGCCACTTTTCTCCCACACCTGCAGCTGGCCAAGCACAAGGGGTGGCACGTCACTGCCACCTGCAGCCCCAAGAACGAGGCGTACTGCAAGTGCGTGGCGGTACGGCCATGCCGGGATGCGTGGGTTCTGCCTTACCAGCCATTGTTGTCATCGCACTCTCTCGCAGCACTGCCCGCCCACCTTCACTCGCCCTTGCGCCCCGCCGGCGTCACATGTGAGCCTCCTGCCTGCTCTGCCCTCTCACTGCCGCAGGCAGCTGGGTGCTGACGTGACGGAGGACTACCACAACCCCTCGCTGTGGGAGCGATACAGCAAGGGCAGCCAGCTGTTTGACGTCGTGCTGGACGCCGTGGGCGGTGCGCCCAGCATGTGGGGGATGGCAGTGGTGGGCAGTGCAGGCTTCTTGATGTGTGGTGCAAAGCGTGATTGACGACCTGATGATGTGCTGAATGTGACCCTGAGGCCAGCCATCCGCCCCGCTTTCTGCAGCCGCATTCACCCCAGCTGCCCCTCCCTTGCAGGCAGCACCACACGCAACAGCCTGCGCGTGCTCAAGCGCGGGGGCTACCTGGTGCATGTGTGGACCAATGCTGACACGTAAGCTTAACACGCAGCCTGTGTTGCCAACGGCTTTACTCCCACAGGGCTGCTGCAGAGCTGCACGCCTTAAGCGTGCTTGCAACTTTTGCAGCTCACCAGCGCGCCGTCGTTTCTGTTGAGCACGCAGGTGGATCAAGGAGGCGGGGTCAGAGCTGCGGGGCAAGCTGGGATGCATCACCGACCTGGCCACAATGTGAGCACTTGCTGGGGGTGGGCACAGGTGTGGGTGGGTGCAGCTGGTGCATCACGCCGCAGCTCTGCGGGAGTGGTGCATGCTGCCTGCAAACTTGCACACACGCGAGTCACATCGACACTCAATTTGCATGCTGTTCCCAAGTCCATTATGGCGCCGCAGCAAGCTGCGCGGCATGGCAGGGCTGGGCCCCCGCCTGCGTGTGGTGGTGTTGAGCCCCGACGGGCGCCAGCTGGCACAGGTGGCATCCCTGCTGGAGCACCGTGCCATCCACCCGCCCCGCATCAGCCGAGCCTTCCCCCTGGAGCATGCCAGGTGAGGGAACCCATGAGTGCTGAGGGACACACAGCTTCCCACATGACGGGACGCTGCAAATCCAGCTCCGGCTGAAGAAGGCGTGCCGAGCAGCCTGTAATGCAGCTGTTCCCCTTGCACCCCACGCCTCTCGTTTGCGCCTCCACGGCCGCTCTCCCTGCAGCGACGCCCATGCCTACTTTGAGGGTGGGCACGGAGCAGGGAAGGTGCTCATCAAGGTGTCCAGGGGCCCGGCAATGCACGGCAGCACCCATAAATCAGAGCAGAGCACCTAGAGGCAGCAGGGCTGCCATTCAAAGAGCAGCACACTTTGCTGCTGTCCCGTTAACGTGCTTTGGCTTCTAGAGAGTTTGTAAAGCTTAAGCTCAACTTTACAGGACCAAAAACGTGCAGCAAAGGAGGAGAGGCCCTGCAGGCTTGCGGGTCAGGCCCAGAGCTCCCGCAGCCGGGCGGGCACGGCGTCCATGGCTGCCGTGTAATCGGCCCACAGCGCCGGCAGGCGGTCCACCGCCGCCAGCTCATCGTCGGACACCCCCACCTGCAGGGGTGGGGTGACACAGGCGACACGGGAATGACGAACCTCTAGTGTATCAGTTGTTGCGCCAGCAGCATCGCTGAGTAGCTACGTTCGGAACGTAGAACTGTGAAAGCAATCAGCAGCAGGGCTTTGCGGGCAAGCAGGCCTGCTGTGCACGCTGCAGGCGGGGAGACGGGCAGGCTCGCCCACTCTCCAAGCAGTGAGCCTCGCCCCACCCGCCAGGACGGAAGCCTGCGACCAGGCTAGCCACACATCGCACCCACCTGCAGCTGCACCAGCGCCTCGTACTTCTCCTGGCACGCCGCAATGCGCTCCGCCAGCTCATCACGCGCCCCCTCAGCCGCACTGTGCAGCGCCTCCAACTCCTGCACTGCCTGCTGCCCATGCGCCTGCTGCGGCTGCTGTGCCTGCTGAGATGGGGTAGCACCCGGGTCCTCTGCGCCCTCTTGACCGCCGACATCGGCCTGCTCCCCCTGGCCGCCCTCGCCCTCTCCATCGCCCGCCTGCCCCGCGTTTGTGCCACCCTCCTCCGCGCCCGCCTCGCGAGCCACGGCCTGCCGGCGTCCCGTCAGCCCGGCAATGTGCCCCTCCAGCTCCTGCGTGAGCCCCTCCAGCTGGCGGGAGGCCAGCGTGGACAGCAGGCCCTGGAAGGCGTTGACCCAGTTGTCGCACAGCGTGACCAGCTGCTGCTTCAGGGTGGAGGCGTCCAGGCGCAGCCAGCGCACGTTGGAGGCGCTGTCCTCGGAGAGAACCTGGTGAGGTGGGGCAGGAGGGTGTGGGGGGATGCACGGGGGTGATGGTGGGTGGCATGGGGAGAGGTGGGGACCCACCAGCTGTCAAGCCTTCTTTCTCCAAGGATGGTGCACAGGGCTGGAGTGCGTAGCATGCAAAGCTCCTTTGCTGCCACCTGCAAAACCCTGTCTGCCAGCCCGCCAGCAAGCCCAGAGCCCAGCTCACCCACCGGCCCCTTCCCAGCCTCCTGCTGGCACCGCGCTGCCACCTGCCCACCCTCCCCCGCCCCACCTCCTCCTTGAGGTCCAGGTACTTTTGTATGTCGGCCAGGAAGGAGGAGACGGGCTTGTTGGCGCGCTCGTAGCGCCGCATGTAGGCGGTGCACTCCGTCTGCCACAGCGCCGTCATGTACTTCTTCTCGTGGAAGGACAGCAGCTGCGGGGGGAGGGGGAGGAGAAAGTTTAAGGCCTTTGTGTGGGGTGCACAGAGGTGAATCGTGAGTGGAAACAACGACCGCTGACACAGCGTAGCGCAGCGCAGCTCAGCATATCATCGCCCCGCCCGGTAACTGCACGCTCGCGCTCTTCCCACCCTGTTCAAGATCCTGAGTCTCTCTCTCACCTGCTGCACCTTCTCCACAATGCCGCTGATGCCCTGTGTGACTGCCTGCATCTGCTTGGTCACCGCATCCTCGCTGGCGCCCACCACCTCCACAAACGGGTGCGGCGCCTCCGCCTCCCTGCAGGGTGCGCCAGGGCATGGGCACACGCACAGTGGTGAGTGCCCATTTGCAACAGAGATGTGTGAATATAATGACAGACAGCATGCAGCGCAACCTCAAACAGACCAGACACGCAATTCACGCAGGCAGCGGGGAGGCCTGCAGCACCAGAATAGAACCAGCGGGCCCCCAGCCAGCCACGCACCTGAGGCAGGCGGGCAGCGGCCCAGCTGCAGCGCAGCCAGCCAGCACCTCTGGCAGCAGGCGGGGCAGCGGCTCCAGCGCCGCCACCACCCCCTTGCTGGTGTTGTGCACTGTGTCGAACAGCTGCTGAATCGTGGGCTTCAGCTCCACCCTGCATGCAGACAGGGCAGCCAGGCAGGTGCGAGTGGGCACACATTAAGAGGGGGGTGGCAGACTGCTAGCTGTGTGGTGACCGCATGTCTCCCCAGGTGCTGCAGCAAGCCGCCATCCCATGCTTAGCTGCCCCGCTTTTCACAGCAGCCACGAACAGGCAGGAATCCCACACCCTGCCCCTGTCCTCTGCTTGCCTGCCGTTTGTGTCCAGGATGACGCTGAGCACCAGCACGGGCGAGATGTCGGCGCCCTTGTGCTCCCCCTGCAGCGCACGCGCCACCTCGTGCAGGCTGCGCCGCACACAGGCGGTCAGCGCATCCAGCAGCTGCGCGTCGGAGCGCCGCAAGAAGGCCAGCCACTCCTGCTGCACCTCCTCGCTGTCCGCCGAGAAGCGGCGGTACAGGGAGACCAGGGAGGCGCGCAGGTGGGAGTAAGCCTCGCCCATGGCGGCACACGTGGCGGCCTGCAAGGGCGATGGGGCACGGGGGCAGGAGCAACATGTAAGCCCAGCCAAGGTAGCATCAGTTCAGTACAGCAATTGGCGATTGGTGGCACTTCTTGCGGGTTTGCCAGGGCGGTGCAGGCCAGCCGCCACCTCACCAGCCACCCATACGCTCTGTGTGCCTGGCCCACCCACCTGGTGCGCCGCCTGGCGTGCCTCCCAGTCCGGCAGGTCGTACAGCCTCTTGCGCTCCACCCGCACCAGCAGGGACTCCCGGAACAGCGCACACGTGGCGGCCACGGCGGCTGAGGCTGCCTTGAGATCCGCCACCGCCCCCGCAACATCCTTGCAGCAGCGCAGCGCGTCTTTGTGGTAGAAGTCGGTCTCGTGCTTGGGCGCGCCCCAGCTCAGCTTGTTCACGCCCGGCAGCACGCGGCGGTCCAGGAACCTGGCGCGGCGGCAGGTGTGGACGTGGAGCAGAGGGGATGCAGTCAAAAGGAGCAAGTGGGGGAGCAGAGGCGAGAAAAAGCTTGGGCATGCTGCATTTGTGACGCGGCAGCGCAGCCGGGCAGCGCAACAGATGCATCGAGGCCAGACCAAGACTACCACTAGCCAGCCAGCCTGCTGGCCAGCCAGCCAGCCGGCATTCCTGCCGGCCAACAGCAGCGCGTGCCTGCCCACCTGATTCGGTCCCTGCTCAGCCGCCGGTCCTCCGCCGACAGGCTGCCCAGCACAGCATTGTAGGAGCGGCACACCTGCAGCAGTGGGGCAACACAGGCAACGCTGGCACCAACTCAACACCCCTGCTTGATCTGCAAGCTCCAAAGCCTTGCTGGTCCAGGTGTGTTTCACTGCCGTGATTGCCCCCACCCACACTGCTTGGAAGCCTGGCCGCCCAGCCACCTTTATGTCGTCACAAACGCGCACCTGCACTGAGCCCACCCAGAGCGCGCGCAGGCGCTGCCGCTCCTGTAGCAGGTCGCCCACGGCCGGCGGCACGCCCATGCGCTGGCGGGAGAACAGGTATGCCTCCTCCATCGCCGCATGCAGCTGGGGGGACATGTTGACGCGCAACAAACCGCCCGCTGCCTTGTCCTGCTGCAGCAGGTTGTTGTTGCTCATGTGCGTGCCAATGTCGGTGGGGACGCCGGCGTACCACTGCAGGCAAGGGCAGGGGGTGGCATACCACGAGGAGGTCCTTAGATCAAGAAGTGACTCAAACTCAGAACATGCATGACATGCCGCAGCCAGACATGAAACCCTGCTCTTTGTGCCCCCACCCATGTGCCCCACCCCAACCGCCCCAACCTGCAGGTTGAGCGTGTTGATGTACTGCTGCAGCCCCATGTGCAGCGCCTCGTACGCTGCCGTTGACTCTGCAGCCCTGGGCACAGCCGGCAGGTGGCCAGCCATGGCGGCCAGATGGTCCCACGTGCGCTCCACGCGGCGCAGCAGGCCCCGCAGCAGCGCGACGCGCCCAGCGTGCGCCGGCAGCGGCGGCCCTGGGGGCATCTCCGTCTTGACGCCCTCAAACGCTGCCTTCACCGCCCCCAGCTCCTCCATGAACTGCTGGTGCCACTCAGACATGCGCATCTCCACTGCCTTGCTGCAGGGCGGTAGGCAGGCAGGCAGGCAGGCAGGGGTCAGGCAGGCATGCAGGCAGGGATCGGCCCAGGCAAGGCGGGGGCGGTCGGCAGGAAGGTCGGAGTAGCATCAATTCAGCGAGGCAGCCAGGCTGGGAAAGCAGGTGCCACCTCAGTGAGGCAGGCAGGCTGGGAGGTGAGCGGGCACCCCACCAGAGGGTAGGGGTAGCAAGCTTCCGTGCTTGTTGCCCGCACTCGAGCATTGGGCCCTTCTGTGCCTCCCCAGCCATCTGTCGAAACAGCCCCCGCCTCCAGCACCCCCCCAGCCACCTCCAACTCACCGCAGCCCATCACGTGTGGTGATCTGTGCAAAGGCCTGGATGATGTCCAGCCGGGCGGCCAGGCTGGCGGCCTGCCCCACAGCCGTGGCCAGGATGTTGCCCAGCATCTGCTCCAGGTCACGCACAGCCGCTCGAAAGGCCGCCACATCCTCGTACCACTGGCTGCACCGCACGTCAAGCACGTCATAGCTCAGGGCCTGCAGCCTGCGAGCAGCACAAGGGAAGAAGGAGATGAGAGCAGTGGCATGCTAGATGGGTGCACTAGCACCGAGGTGTCGGCAGCTGTGAGAGCATGGCGCTATCCACGTACAGGAAGGGGTGTGCAGGTGCTCCATGCAACCATCCGCTTTCCTACTTCCCACGCTTCTAAACCTTGGCTTACTTGCTCATCTGCTGCGCAAATGCCTGCTGCACCTCGCCCGCCGAGCGCGCCACCTCGGGCGCCTTCGCACCGCTTAGCACCCCTGCCAGCTGCTGCCCACACCCAAACTGCTGCTGCGCCGCAAACACCTCCTGGAGGTCCCGGCATCGCTGAGAGAAGGCCTCCACGTGGGCAAAGATGGCAGCGGCCTCAAACGCCCAGGGGCGCGCTGGCAGGGCCGCGCTGGCTCGTCGAGCTGCCTCGCTGTACAGCTGGCGCCAGGCATCCGCTGCAGCGCAGCACTCCTCTAGTGCTGCCACCGTGGCGGCCAAAGAGCGGCCCTCAAAGGCGGCCCGCAGGTCCAGGGTGGCACGGCAGCGTGCCACCACAGCATCGCTGACCTGGCGCAGCAGGCCCGTCATCTGGTCTGCGGTATTGAAATGCGGCGCCAGGCTCCACACCATGCGCAGCACGTCTAGCACTGGCGCCAGCGCTGCCGCCAGCTGCGGCGGTGTGGCGGCTGCAAGCACTGCACAGGGCGCCTCCAGGGCTTCTAGGAACACCAGGTTGCTGGCTGCCTGCTCCGCCTCCGCCGCAATGCTGCCACGCAGCGCCAGGAAGGCGGGCAGGTGCGGCGACTTGGCGGCCTCCAGCACCCGCAGCACCCGCCCCAGCTGCGCACCCTCCAGCTGCCCGTGCAGGCTTCCCAGGTCAGCGGTGCGTGCGCGCCAGAAGCGCACCTCCCCCGCCGGCCCCTCTTCGCCGCCAGCACCCACGGCGGCTGCCGTCTCGCGGCTGCCGTAGCGGTCCAGCAGGTCACGGATCTGCTGCATCCACCGCAGCACCTGAATCTCCAGCCGCTGCACTAGCTCCCGCTGCCGTGCAGCGCTGCTAGGGTCCCCCAGATCCTCCAGAGGCACAAAGAGCACCGTCTTGCCACGCCGCGCGTGCACCGCCTCTGTGAGCTGTGAGCAGAAGGCCTGGGCGCCGCCCGCCCAGTCGTGTGCCAGCTGCTCCGGCCAGCCGGCGGCAGCGGCATGCAGGTGCGGCATGAACAGGCTCACCAGCAGCTCCTGTATCTGACCCAAAGGCTGCTGTGTCCCATCAAGGTAGCCCACTATGACTGAGGGCAGCAGTGCGGGTGCTGCGGCTGCAGGATTCTTGGCTGCATCGCTGCGTTGATGGGTGCTGGCCCCGCTGCCATGGGTGCCGCCGCCCCCAGGCTCGCGGAGCAGGTAGAGCAGCCTGCCAAAGCGTACTGGCATGCTGCAGGCGGCGTGCAGCTGCCCGCTGGCGGCATCGGTGAAGCAAAAGAGTGCAGGCGACTCGCCACTCTTAAAGCGCGCCAGCAGCGGGGCGTAGCGGTCGGGGAGGGCGGCCGGCTCGACGGCGGCACCCACCACCTGTGCGCAGCAGCGGAGGGGCGTGGGAAGCGGCAAGTCAGTATGCCGCAGGGGCCCGTGAAGCGCAGGCAGAGCAGGGCAGCTCGCGATGCCCATCCAAGGCGGGAGGCGCACCGGCCGGAGCCACAGGCGCAGCTGCGCCTCCATTTGGGCACGGCAGGTCTACGGGGATCTAATTCAGTGGCCTCGGCGCTGCGGAGCCGATACTCGACGCAGACACCTGTTTGACCAACCGCGCCAGCGTGGCAAGTGGCGGCCAGCATGCTTGGGCTCCCCACCAGGCGAGCTAGATTTACACCCAGCACCTTCTCAAGCATACCCATTCAGTAGTCGCAGTCGATGGTTCACATTCACCAGGTCAAGTGCCAACAAATTTGTGGAAGTAATCAGAGGCGGTTGGATGCACAGCTACGTGTGCTCTTCCTTCATTCCTCCTCCTCGCCGTCTGGGGCTAGTTGCGCCTCTGCTATCGGTGCCAGCAGCTTGCGGAGCTGCTTGCGGGCCGAGCGCGCCTTGGAGGTCAGCCGTTCTGCTGCACCGCTGCCGCCGCTGCCACCGCCGTTTGCCGCTGCCTGCTCATCCTCTTCTGCTGCATCCCCATCGGAGCTGGCTGCCACGGCTGCAGGCTCCGTCTGCTGAGCGTTCCGCAGCAGCTGCCGCACCTGCTGCAGGTCTGTGCCCTGCGCCTGCAGCAGCCCAAACACCTCTGTCGTGGCCTCCGCCTCGCCAGCAAGCAGGGCGTGCAGCCAGAGCTCCACTGTGTGCACCACGGCAGGATTGGCGATGATGCCCTGCCCCGTGCGCACCGCGTCGAGGGCCGCCTGCGTGGAAAGAGACAGTTGACGCAGGCAGCGAAAGTTGAGGCCGAGGCCAATACTCAGGCGGAGGGTGCCAAGAACGGGGGCGGCAGTGGCCTGGAGGCAGCATGTCAATGCTCAGCGCATATTGTGCTCGGAGTTGCCCTGCCAGGCCCTCCTGCACCCGGTCACATGTTTTCCACACATACGCCATGCAGCTGACAGCACCCCTCATGCAGGGGACACATGAGTACTCACCCGCAGCTGCTGCATCTCCCCATCTTCCACCGCAGTCTCCCGCAGCATCCGTGCCACCAGGCCCTCCTGCCGCTGCCGCCCCTGGTTGCGGTGGCTGATGCGCGCCGCCAGGCTGACTGCCGTCACCACCTCCTCTCCCAAAATTGGCTCCAGCCGCGCCAGCTGCTTTTCAGTCAACCGCGCAAGCTCCCGCGCCATCTCCTGGAATTGCTTGGCTGCGGGGAGGGAGGCGGGTGCAACGTTGTTGGCTGGCAGATGGTGTAGGCTACAGATGGCGGGGTGCACGGTGGACAGCAGCACAAGTCAAATTGTGCGCTGGTGCCAGACAGAGGTTGTGCCAGCATGCTGCAAGCACTGGAACCCGTGGGCAGGGCCCCCCCACGGCGGCGGTGCTCACCCTCCTCCTTGGCGGCAGTCTTGCTGGGGCGCACACCGCCCCTCCGCCCTGCTGCCGGCTCGCTGGTGCTGTTTCGGTGGAACGCTTGCACTCCAACAGCGCTCAGCAGGCGCCGCCTGTCCGCCCGGGCGGGCTGCAGCGCCAAGCCATTCGCAAGCGCCCTCAGCGAAGTGATACGGGCAACTAGCATAGTGTTGAGTATTTGCAGGTTACTCTGCACCTATTTTCTGTGTGGAGGAGACTGCAGGGCCGATTGAGCGGTAGCATGCATGAAGTTCGCCTGCTGCGCATGTCCTGAGGCCGTGCCACAAATCGGGAGCGCTCTGAAACATCTTTGATAGTCTCCAGATCTACAACAGTAGAGAGCTACCTGCACAGCAAGCCAGGAGCGCTGCAGACACTCGGGGCGCTTCCCGACTTGCTCGAGCGGTGAGCTTAATTGGCCTGCATACCTGAAAGAGGCGTATGGGAACCAAGCCTAACGATGTAGCAGTGCCTGCCCCACAATGCCACTGCCACTGCCCCCGCTCCTGCCGCCCCCGCTAGCTGCGCCGCCACTCCTGCCGCCGGCTCCTGCCGCCATAGTGCCGCAACTTTGTGCCCTCAAAGCCTCCAGGATGTTGCCGCTACGTGACGCACCTGCCTCAGATTGCTGCAGGAAGTTGAAGCTGTGAAGACTCATTCACCAACAGGAGCCGCGGGCAGGCGGGATGGAGGAGGCGTTTGACGCTGCCACCCAGTATGTGGGCGCTGCCTCCGCAAGCGGCGCGCTCAGCGACTCCCAGCTCCTGCGCTTCTACGGGCTGTATAAGCAGGCAACTGCCGGGCCCTGCAACACCCCCAAGCCAGGGTTCCTTGACCGCCGTGGCCGCGCCAAGTGGCAGGCCTGGCAGGACTGTGCAGCGCTGAGCGCCGACCAGGCGCAGCAGCAGTATGTTGAGCTTTTGACAACAGCGGTGCCTGGGTGGGCGGGTGCGCCTGGCAGCGACGATGGCGGCGGCGGCGCCAAGCGCGGCGGTGCAGGCGGCCCGGTGCAGAGCCGGATGGCGGAGGCAGCAGAGGACAGCGAGGTGGGGAAGTGGGGGAGGGGAGCGCGCATTGTTGTGCACCTGGCAGTGATGCCAGCGGCGGGCTGCCTTGCAGAGCACTGTACTGCTTGCACCGGGGTGATCCCTCTTGCTGCAATCGCATTGACTTGCATGCCTGGCCCACCATTCTCGTCGTGTGCAGGGCCCTGACGCCGCGCCGCCGCTGCTGCAGGCGGCACGAGAGGGCAATGCAGCGGCGGTGGATGCGGCGCTGCAGGCGGGCGGCGACGTGAACCAGCGGGGCGGGGAGGGCGAGGCGGCGCTGCACTGGGCGGCTGACAGGGGGCACGTGGCTGTGCTGCAAAGGCTGCTGCAACACGGAGCAGACGTCAATGCAACAGACAACGATGGGCTGTCTGCCCTGCACTATGCTGCGCTGGCGGAGCAGCAAGCAGCGGCAGAGGTGCTGGCAGCAGCCCCCGGCGTGCAGCTGGACCTGTGCAGCGCAGACGGAGAGACTCCAGCGGACGTGGCGCCTGCTGGGTGGGACTTCTTACTAGGTGGCAGCGCGCAGGGTGCATCGTGACAGGCATGGGGAGGCATGTAATTGCTGCACAAGAGAGTAGAGGCTGACAAAAGCTGGCGGGGTGCATCACAGCGGGGTGTTGCCAGAGGGAGGCCCGACAGGGGCAGGGTGCAGGCCTTTTAGAAAGAGAGGATCAGCAGGGATGCCGGGCAGTGAAGCAGACAGGTGGGATGTGCGGAGAAAAGAGCAAAGAGCACGGCACGGCAGGGTACGCAGCATGTGCTGGGGAAGGGTTGAGCAGGGTATGCACGTGGGTTTCTTTTGGGGGATCATCCATACAGAGGGTCACATGTTAGCAGTGCAGTTTGGTGCAATGGCAAGAGTCGTTCGTTGGGCAGGGAAATGGGCAGGCAGCAAGCCGGCAGCGCGCTCATGCTCCGCTTAAGAGGGCATCTGCGGCACCGCTGCAGCTGCCTCACTCATGTTGCCATTGCCGCCCCCGTCCCCTATCGTGCCACCGCCCTGCTGCCGCTGCTGCTGCTGGCCCGGCGGCCGCTGCTGCTGTGACATGTAGCGCTCAAAGCTGTCACTAATGCTGCCGTAGGCCTGCATGACCTGCAAGGAGGGGCCGGCATTTTGCCACGCGGTGAGCGGCGGGCGGCCAAGCGTACTACAGCCGCAGCTCACTGGCTAGCCTGCAGTTTGCTAGGTAGCCTGCAGCTTATGCATGAAAGCAGCCAACGTGCTGATCTCACCCTTGGCCGCTCCGCTCCCTGATGGTATGCAACCAGTTGTGCACAGCTAGCGTGCGCCGCCCCACACGCCCGCCCCGCTCGCCGGCGCTCACCGCCGAGATGTTAGTGTTCAGCTCGCGTATGAGCACGCAGTTGCGGGCCAGCGCCTCGGGCGTTTGGGCCTCGTGGTTGGCCTTTATTTCCTTGATGATCCGCCTGCAGGGCGGGGCGGCAAAAGGAGTGAGCAAAAGCGCGCGGCCCGACCAGGCGCGAAACTCGCCTCCTGCAAGTCCCACACGCACTTGTTGTGGTCCAGAATGTCCTGCGCCGAGTCAAAGAGTCGGAAGTCGGGAAAAGCCACCACGGGTGCGTGAGAGCTGGGGTCGTCGCTCACGGCGTTGCCGTGGGCCGTGTCTGCCATGGTGTGTGCAGCGCGAGGGAAGACACACAGGGTGGGGGGCAGGAGGTGGCGCTTTAGGGGGGAGGTGGCGGCGGGCGGCGGTGCTGCCGGCTGTGCACGCCACATCACTAGGCGCCGATTTGCCAGCCCAGTCCTCATGCGCGGCACGTTTCTGACGATTTACAGAAGGGGGGATGCGTCTCATTCGCATGACAATGGGCGCCTAGACTTGTGGCATATGTGCATGAAGACGAATGCACGCACGTCCATGCAGGCATCGTGAACACTCCTGCCAAGCGGTGCCTGGGCAGAAACGAACGGGGGCACAGCTAGGGACAGTCAGTTCGGAGCTGCCCAGGCGACGGGGTTCAGCGCAGGTCGTACCGTTCCAGCCCCAGATTGTACCTTGCCGCTTGCACCGTATTGTGCAGCACGGCGGCGATGGTCATGGGGCCAATGCCACCTGGCACCGGCGTCAGCGCCGACGCCACGTCAGCGACGTCACAGAAGTCGACATCCCCCACCACGTGGAAGGGGTGCTGCAGCTGCGCGCCATCCTCCGGATAGCCATCATTGCTGCAGCAGCCCTCCTCATCGCCCCCGCCGCCAGCACCGCCAGGCGGCGCACCCCCGTACGCCGGGCTGCGCTGCCGCTGCTGCTGCCCAGGGCTGCCGCTGCCACCCGCTGCCCCTGCTGCTGCCACGTGCTGCTGCTGTTGTTGCTGCTGCTGCTGCGTCTGTTGCGTCTGCTGCTGTTGCTGCCCTGCAGCGCCAGGCAGCGCACCGCCCTCCTTCCCGCTGCCGCTGCTGCTGCCGCCGCTGCTGTCGTGGTCTACCACGTTGATGCCGACATCAATCACCACCGCCCCAGGCTTCACCCAGTCCCTCTTCACCAGCTCGGGGTAGCCCACCGCCACCACTAGGATGTCCCCGGTGCGCGTGATGCCCGGCAGGTCGGACACATGCGGGTGGTGGTGGGTGCGGTGGTGGGGCGGGTGCCGCCCGCCTGTGGCTGATGAGCCCGCTGCCTGCTGCTGGGGCTGTAGAGGAGGCTCCTGCCCGGCTTCAGCCGCTGGGCACGCTGCGGTCTGCTCGGCGTACGCCTCTCGCAGCGTGCTGGAGTAGTCGACTCGGTAGGGAGAGTCCCCTGCTGCTGCCGGTGCCGCTCCTGCTGCCCCTGCCGCCCCGGCAGGCTCCGCCGCCGCTGCTGCTGCTGCTGCTGCCTCGGACGTCTCGGGCGCCTGCTGCTGCGCTCGCTCAGCGGCTGTGAGCCCTGCTGCATGCGCCGCCACTGGCCCAGGGATGCGCGGCAGGCAGGCCGCCGCCTGCGCCCGCTGGTTGGCGCGCTGCAGGTCGTGAGGAAGAGCGGGGCGCACGGCAGCACTTGCTTAGCTTGGTTGGTGGTAGGAGGGCGTTTGGCGATGTGCAGGGCAGGGCTGCTGGCGGGCAGTTTATCGCTGGCAACTGCACCGACCGCCATGCCATGTGCTGCCAGCTGCACGCCGTTCTGCCCAGCACGGGCACCACCACAGCACACACATTGTCCCCACCCCAGCGGCCCAACCAACTCCACAAAAGCCTCTGCTGGCCTTCGCCACCCCACACCTGCCTGCCTGCGTGCCTTCACCGTTTGCCACCTCTGCTGCCCCGCCTCAATCCAAGCACCCTGCCCCTCTGTTTTCAGCCTCCCCCACCCACCCACGCCGCCTTCTTCCCCGCACAGCACCCACCTCTGCTGACGTGGCGTCCGCAAACAGCTCCGTGTACGACGTCCTGTGCAGCACCGTGACGGTAGCCGCCCCAGCGTCACGGAACAGCATGGCCAGCGGCATGCCCACAATGTTGCTGTCGCCCATGACGACCACAGACTTGCCGCGCACCGCCACGCCGCTGCGCTGCAGCAGCTCGATGACGCCCAGCGCGGTGCAGGGGATGAAGCGGGCGGCGCGGCCGCGCATGAGGATGCGGCCTGCGGGGGCAAGCAAAGGGTGGGAGAGGAGGGGCACGAGTGCGGCAAGGGCGGGGTGAAAGGGTGTGACTGGAAGCGAGCAGCCTTTAGCACGGCAGGCAGGGGGTGGAGCAGGCAAGAGGCAGCGCAGGCGCAAGTCAGCCTGCCTGCTGCTTTCCTGGGAACAGTACAGCAGTCTCCCACCAGCCTGCCCTGTGGCTGTCAGGCAGCAGCAGCAGCAGCGGCAGCAGCAGCAGCAGCGGCAGCAGAACTATTGCCGAGGAGCATGGGCCCTGCCGTGCCTCAGCACGGTGAAACTCACACCCTCCACACCACCCGCGTACCACTCGCACCACCCACCACCCCCCTCCTCACCCATGTTGAGCGGGTGGAACCCATCCACGTCCTTCTGCGGGTCGAACCTCTCTATGATTGCCTCCTCATCAATGTGCCTGGGCAGCGGCAGCTGCACCAGCACGCCGTCGATGCGCGGGTCGGCGCACAGCGCGGCCACAGCGGCCTCCAGCTGGCGCTGAGTCACGCTGGATGACAGCTGGCGCACCTCGGTGAACATGCCCACCTGGCGCAGGGGCAGGCAGTGCAGGGAGGGTAGTGGACGGTTCAGAACGGGCGAGGGGGTCCCACAGTGCTGGAGAGGGGCGACCACAGTGCGAACCGCCTAATGCGCCACGGGCAGGTGCGGCGGGCAGCAGCAAACACTTCCTTTATGCATGCAGCGTGTCAGCAGCGCATCCAGAAGGCACCAGTCCCTCTTCCCTCCCCTGCCCCAGCTACGCTGCTCACCCGCTCGCAGGCCTCGCGCTTGCGTGACACGTAGAGGAGGCTGTCGGGGCGGGAGCCAACGAGGACCACGCCCAGCCCGGGCGGGCGGCCACCCTTTGCATACACGTCCCGCACATCCCGCGCCAGCTCCTCCTGCCAGGCAGCTGCCACTGCGCGGCCGTCCAACACCCGTGCTTTGCTGCGGTTGTGGCTGTGAGGGTGGTGGTGTGTTGTTGGGAGCGCCCCTGCTGCCGCTGCTGCTGCCGCCCAGCGCCGCAGCTGCTGGCATGACCCCAAGCTGCGCAGGTCTGCGGGCATAGGATGGCAAATGCAGTAAGTTTTGGGTCGCGAGGAGAGGAGGGAGAGCCTCTGGGTAGTGCAGGGGTCCGCACTCGCGTTCCTGCAGTCGCACCTTGGCATACCGAGCCGGACAGCGACTCGCGGATCAGAGCTTCCAAGCGGAATGTGCACAGCCTGTTGGCCCCAACAAGGGCCCGCCTGCCCGACATGGCGCGCCAATTTAGTGTTTTTCGGGGCCTTGCGTTCCTGCCGGCCCAAACAGCGCCGTGTCGGCAAACCCGTGTCTGCCTTGTTCAGGTATTGCTCCTGAGAGGGACGAGGCAGGTGCTGGCATGGCTGCCAAGTCAGCGCGGCCGCCGTGCCGCACCGGGCGGCCTCCAGCCTTGCTGGCATTGCTCTGGAGAGCAGCTGGCGAGCCTGCTTGGGACCACCGAGCTTTGGGTTTGGGGCTGTCTCGTGGAAGAGAATTGGCACAGGTCGGCATGCTAACCAACCTGTTGCACCTACGAACCTCTTGTGCAAGTACTCATGGCTGCCAGCTGGCCGCACCTGTCGCCACTGCCTGAACTGCTGTAGCCGTCGTGCATGCACTTGTATTCCTAACAGTTAATGCATGTACAATCGCTCTGCCATCCCCAGGCATAAAAATCGTGCACATGGCTGTCATCCCGCCCGCTGAGAATGCTCAGCCAGCAGCGCCTCCAATGCATGCCGCGCCCCTCAGTCTGCCCTGCTGCTGCTCCTCGACCCCAGCCTCACTCCTGCCAGCTCAGTCCGCTCAGTCTGCTGCGCTGCTGCGCTCCAGCGCCTCCAGGGCATGGGCAGCACTCAGGCTGGTCGACCGCAGTATGATGGTCTCCAGCAGCACAAGCGAGGCGGGGTCGGAGGCAGCCATGCGCTCAAAGGCGCGCCGAGTGATGCGCCACGCACTGCCGTCGGCATCTGCCACCGCCGTGAAGCTGTGAAGGGGTCAGAGGGGGGCGGGGGGATGGCAGGGGAGTGTGTTGCTTGGTTGCGGAAAGGTCCACAAGAGAGGATGCGTGGCTTGCTGGGGTGGAAGTGCTGCCTGTGCTGCCACCCCTCTCGCTCCACCACCCAGAGGCGCTGCCCAGGCAAACCGCATCCCGGCACCCGCAGGGCAGCTGCTGGAGGGCGGCAAAGCTCACCCACAATACAGCCCGACTCAATCTGCGTCTGCATCCCGCCCCGCCCCACCTCCGAGGAGAGCCTCTGAAGAGCGCCTCCAAGCAGGGTGTGGACTGACTGAGTTCCACACCGCCCCGCCTTGGCCCACACCTTCCTCAAGCCCCTTCCTCCCCCGCCTCTGCGCCCCACCTGCGGGGCCTCTGCAGGAAGAAGTCGAGCTCGCCCACGATGCTGCCCGGACCGTATGTGAAGCTGCGCTCGGCGGCGGAGGGCTTGGCGCCGGCAGGCAGCGCGGGCTGCAGGCGGCGGCTGGAGACGGAGCGCAGGTTGAAGTCGATGCGGCAGGTGACTGCAGTGCGGGGGGGGGAGGCATGAAAGTGGGTAATCATATGTAGTGTATCGCAAACAAACTTGCAGGTTGAAGTTGGTCGCACAGGTGACTGCACAGGGGAGGGCAGGAATGCGCCCCTCTGTGAAAGGCTCGAGGCAGTCAGTCCCTGGGCGGCTGGGCGGCTTGGGACAGCGCCCAGCAGCAATGATGCTGGGCACCCGCAGGGCTGCCTCCCGCGCCTGCACACAACCGGCGGGCAGCAACAGCAGCGGCATGGCGGCGGCAGCAGTGTTAGGGAGCAAAAGCACGCGCAGCAGAGCGGATTACAGGCTGTAAGTAGCGGGCGGAGGGACCGTCGCTCCCACCGTCGCTACACACATGCAGGGCAGGCAGGCAGTTGCCAAGCGTGAGGCCATGTGCCACGTGTGCTCATGTGCTCACTGGCAGTGAGCCTCACCCGGCTCCTCCCCCAGCTCCCTCACTGGGCTGGGCTGCCGCAGTATGAGGCCCTGGGCAGCCAGCAGGCGCCGCACGTTGCCGCGGCGGGCGGGGATGTGGGTGATGATGAGCTGCGAGGGGGCAGGGGAGGGTAGAGGGATAGAGAGGGGTGGGGCAATAAGGCAGGGCGACTGCAGCGTTGAGTGGGTTTGAGGTACAGGAAGGCTAGCAGTGCGGCGGGCGGGGAGCTGGCCAGAACCCGCTGGCGCCTTCTTGCCACTTTACAGCATTCAAGGGCACCAAGCACACAACAGAAAACACCAAACCCCAAACGCAGCGCCTGCCTGTATGCCCATGCGCTGCAGCTTGTTGTGCAGGGTGACAAAGGAGCGCGCGGCGGTGGCGTCCAGGCCCTGCACACGCCTGCGGGGCGGGAACGGTGGGCAGCAGTAGTGGCTCAATGGCGGCTGGGGACCCAGAACTGCAGTCGCTGCACTGTCGCTAGGAGCGTGCTACCCGTTCCACGATGCAGCGTTGCCCGCTGTGAGCACGGCCCAGCAGAGCAGCATGACAGCACACCCTCCCTCCCCTGCCCGCCTACCGAAAGTCGAGGATGAGGAAGCGGGGGGACTCGGCCATCGCTGCCGCCACGTTGGCCACCTGTGTGTCTCTGGCGCCTGCTTGGAGGGAGAAAGGCACGAAGGGAGGGAGGTCCAAGGTTCAGCAGCTGGGATGTTGAGCTTTGCACTGAACGAGTGGTGGTGCAACGAGTGGTGGTGGTAGCACTGTTCAACAGGCACAGGTGTGCTCGTCAAACTGCACGCCGCGCTAGCAGCCAAGCAGGCAGGCAGCAGTGCTTTCCGCCCACCTACCCTCCTGGCCGTTCAGAAACTGTGCCACGTTGTCATACGTCCTGCACAGGGGCGGGGTGGGTGGGCGGGTGTGGGCAAGTAGGTGCAATCCTGCCCAAGCTCAGATTTGGTAGACCACAGCGCGGTGCAGGCATGGCTCCACAAAGCAAGCAGAAGCAGCAGGCCAGCAAGCAAGCAAGCAAAACAACGGCCCTGCCTACACAGCGTAGCGCTGCTGGGGAGCGCCCGGGACATGCGTCCCGCCAGCCGCGTCTCCTCGGCATGGCCCTCGGCAGCACCAGCGCAGCCAGCGGCAGGCTGCTGCTCGGGGTCCAGGTGGGGCTGGCTGTCCAGCGTGCTGCTGGCGATGGCAACCACTCGCTCCACCACGTTCACAGAGCTGCAGTGGGGTGGGGTGGGGTGGGCAGCACAGGAGGCTTCAACTACATAAGCACCTGCAGCTGCTGCCTTCAACTAACTCGCAAGCTTTGACAACGCTTGCATGCACACTGTCACCCCGCATCCACACATCGCTATGATGCCAGGCAGCTGCCACATACTGACTTGCACACGGCAACATACATCAGCCCACCCCAGCAACCCCACCTGCCCCACCTGCCAAAGAAGAGGTAGCCCGACAGCGAGACGGCGGTGATGCGCCCGCTGAACATGTCCAGCACTGTGCGCTGGTCAAAAGTGCGCACTGCATGCGGGGGGCAGGGGGAGAGAGCGGGGATGGGTGGTGCGGGCTGCTCAGGAAGGGTGAACACCGCCCCAGTTCCCACAGGAGCAGCCCAGGGCCGGCGTGCAGACAGCAGGGTCCGAGAGCCAGAGCGGCCAGCAGTGCACACACCCCTGCCGCACCTGCGCCGCTGCGGCTGGGCACCACGTTGAATGCGCTCATGGTGACTTTCGAGTAGCAGTATGCAAAGTGCAGCGCCGCAAGCAGGATGCCGGCAGCGATGCCCGCCTCCAGGCCAAAGGCGAGGACCAGGCCAAAGGTGGCCAGCAGCAGGCAGTACTCCACGCCCGACACGCGCTTGTAGGAGATGAACAGCCAGTCCTGAGGGGGGGAGGGACGAGGGCGGCAAAGGGGCCAGCAGGAAGCTTTTGTATAAGAGTGGAAGGCAGGCAGGGCGGACAGGGCGCCGCGAGGTTTGTGTGCATCGCATGGCAAGCCGTGCCCCCCGGGGCTGCGCCTCCCAGTCTTCCCAGAGACTGACCTTCAAGATGTCCTGCCCAATCCAGGCAGTCAGGCCACCTGCAGCACAGCAAGAGCAGACGGGTGACCCTCTGCTCTGCGCTTACTGCCACTGCATGGCAAGCGCCAGCAGGGCAGATGACAGATGACAGGTGGCGCCAGTGCTGAGCACATATGAATCCCGACAATGAGCAGCAGCGCATGCATAGGTGCAGGCGCCTGCATGCATCGCACGCTTGCCGGGCACTGTGTCAGGCCTCCCAAGGCTGCCGGCTCACCAAAGTAGAAGCTGGGGAGGTAGGTCATGACGTTGAAGGGCACCATGAAGATTGCCAGCTCAGCGGCTGCGCCAGGTGGCAGGTCGGGTGGGGGAGGGCAGGTGGGGAGTGGGGTGTGTACAGCAGCGTGGGGGCACCCGTGCGAGGGTGGCATGCCTTGCAGGCAGAATGACCCTCCCCAGGGTTCAGGCGGGCGGGCAGGCAGGCAGGTAGGCAGGCTGTCAAGCAGGCAGGCAGGCAGGCAGGCGGGCAGGCAGGCAGGGACCCCACGGCACCCACTTGCAATGATGGCCCCCATCAGCGGTGTGTCCACCCCCATCCTCATGCTGAACAGGGTCTGGGAGAAGATGTAGGAGCCTGCACGCTTTGAGACCACAGCAGGAGCAGTGGCGGTGTAAGAGCAGCGCATGGCTCGACTACCTTGCTGCATGCGCAGCCAGGTTGCCTTGGGGTAGCGGGAGAGCTGAGCAACCACTGCCGGAGTCGCTGCCTGCCTCCCCTTGGCACCGCACCTGTGAAGCCCACGCCAGCGACGGCGGTCAGGAGGTTGGATACGCCTGCAGAGCGCCATGCGGGCGTCTCAGTCGAGAAGAAATAGTTCGTTGAGTGTGTCGCTGGAATGGCATCGCATCCATCCACCATCACCCATCCACCCCCCGTCCCCCCCCCGCCGCTCACCCACGGTCACCAGCTCCTTGCTGTAGTCCAGGTCGCGCGGCGTGTCTGCCTGTATAGCGGCAATGTCCATTGAGCTGCCAAAGGCCACGACAAAGTACAGGGCCAGCAGCTTGCCCAGCTGCGGGGCGTGTGGGCGTGTGTGTGTGTGGTGGGGGGGGGCGGGGGTGCGGGGGAGGTTGCGAGGGGGAGGGGTGAGTGGGAGGCAGGCAAGGCAAACCAGAGAGCCAGCTGCTCGTCCAGCTGCACTGCGGTGGTGGGCAAGTGTGTAGGGAGATGGGGAGCCTAAGGAGGGGTGGTGGGGCGGGTTGGGACAAGGGAGGGGGCGGGACAGGAAGAGTTCAGGCCGGAACGTGGCAAAGTTTCCCCGAGCCGGGCTGGGGATGTAAGGCTGCATGCACCTGCTGGCGAAAGCGATTGCGTGCAGCACACCGCGCCAGCTGGCGCTGCAGCTGCTCGCAGTCCCACCTGCTTAAGCATCGCCCTCCAGTAGATGTTTGAGGGCGGGAAGTCGTGGATGCGGTACAGCTGCCAGGCGTGCCAGAACTGCCACTCGCCGTCACCGGGCTGTGTGGGGAAAGGCAGGACGTGAGCGGGGCAGGCAGGGGGCGGTAGGAAGGAAGGTAGCAGGCAGGCGGGCGGACAGGCAGGCGGGCGAGTGGGCAGCGGGGCAGGCAGGCAATTGTAGGACACGGTATCCTGCGGTACCCTGGTAGCTGAACAGCGCAGCATACACCGCCAGCGCAGTTGCAGCATCACGCGGGCATGTGCGTGTGCACGTGAGGTATGCAAGGCTGCCCTCCCCCCCGCACACCTGCGGTTTGCTGACCCACCCCGCCTCGCGAGCCTCCTCCAAGCTGACGCCCTGGGACCACAGCACGGCGTAGAACAGCGCTGGGGCCGCGACTAGAAGGGCCGGCAGGGCAAAGGGGCTCCTGCGGGGTGGGTGAAGGCGGCCAGGTTGGGCGGGCGCGAGAGCAAAGCATGCAGCTGATTGGCTGGCTGGCTGGCTGGCTTGGCGGCCTCACATGCCGCTTTAATTTGCATCTCACGCAAGCACACTGCAGTCCCTCCCACACGCTATGATTGGGTCAGCCGGGCCCGGGATGAAATGCAGGCCATCCAAGACTGCAGGCACGATGCAGTTGTGCGGCACAGACCTACCCCGACCCTCCGCCGACCGACGCACCTGACACGGTGCAGTACCACAGTAATGAGCAGTACCATGGCCAGCGCTGGCGCCAGCTTCAGCAGCGCGTCTGCGCTGGCCAGCTGTGCCCAGGAGGCCAGCCCGCCGACCTCCACCCCCGACGCCAGGCTCACGCCTGCGGGCCCGGGTGCAGGGACGTGGGTGCAGGGGCAGGGAGGTGAGCAGGCACAAAAGGCGCAACTCCACCTCCCTCCACCCACCCGCTCAGTTTCGTGCGTGAGGCTGCAAGGATGCCCTGAGCTGACACCAGCAAGGCGACACACCGACTTTCTGCACATGGCACACACACGACACGGTGCCACCCGGCCTGTCATGCGTTGATTCCTCACCACCCGGCACCACCACCCCTGCCCCGGAGCGCACCTGCCGCCAGGCAGAAGTATCCCACGAAGCAGAGGTAGCCGCCCACCACGGGCAACGGCACGTACTGCACCACACCCGCAAGCTTCAGGGCGCCTGCAGCAAGCGGTTGGCGGTGTGAGGGCTGCCAGATGGGTTGGCCAAATAGTGGAAGGCTGCTGGGCAGCAACGGCCGTGCCCTGGTGTCACCAGCTGGTGGCAGGTAATCCCGCCCCTCTCCCAGCCAAGCCTGGCAGCCAACCAGCCACCTCACCACATGGCCCACCCCACCCCAGGGCACCGCCCTCGCACCCACCTGTGCACACAATGAGAGCGCCCACCACTCCGGTGCTGCACGTCAGCATGGCCAGCACGGTGGCCAGCGTGTCCTCTGCCCCCACCCCCGCCTGCCTGCACAGCCCCACCACTGAGCTGGCAATGGCTGAGAGGAAGATAAGGCCCACATCCTGCACCTGCCCCACAGCAAAGGGCAGGGTGCTGAAGGCAGCAAAGGCGGCCTGGTGCAGGGCGCTGGCCAGGAAGACGAGCTTGACCAGGCTGCCCAGCTGGGGGTGGAAGAATGGGTCCTGCCGCAAGCGGGGAGGGAAGGGGGCATTAATACACGTGTAAGGAGTTGTTATGCTTGGAAAGAGTGCACACAGTGCTGTAGGCAGAGAGTAAACACAGGGAGGGGTGGGGCACAAAGCGGGGGGCCAGCAGCGCCCCCGCCCACCAGCAGCGCCAGCAGCCCAGCACACAGCGCGCCGTGTCAACATTCACTGCATACCCATGCACCGCCACCCTGCTGCACCCCACCCGGAAGATGATGGCAGCAAACGAGAGCATGATGGGGAGCGCCACCACAGCGTTCACAGCGCCCGTCACCGCCGCCCGTGTGTATCGCCCAGCCTCTGGCGCCTCGCCCGCTGCTGGCCGCTGCTTGTGCCCCGAGACAGGCTCTCCAAGCTGCCTGGGGCCGCCCGTTGCCGCATCGAACAGCGCATCCGCGTCTGCATGGTAATCTAGCACCGGAGTGTGGAAAGGGGCTGCAGCGTAGTGCTGCTGCTGCTGCTGCTGCTGCTGCTGCTGCGCTGCCGCTGCCGCCGAGGTCGCGGTCTGCACGGTCTGCGTGAACGGGCTCGCAAAGCCGCCACCAGTGCCGCGTGGTGACAGCAACGGCTGGCCGAGCGAGGAGCGCTGGGAGCTGTGGCGCAGGACAGGGGGCGGGTGGGGCAGCGGTGGAGGCTGCAGCAGGCCCCCCCATCCCTCGCTGGCAGTGGGGGACAGAAGGGAGGGGCTGAGCCGGCGGTTGCTTACGCTGCTGAGCCGCAGCTGCGGCCAGCGCTTAGGCTCCTGGCTATAGCCTGCCAGCTGCTGCTCTTCATCGGCATCACTACCCGCCAGGAGCGGCTGCTCCAGGTCATCGTGAGGGCTGCGCTGGCCGCCGCCGGAGGTGCCAGTGCTGGCGGCAGCAGCGCCGCCAGTGCGCAGGCTGCTGCTCAGGCGGCTTAGTAGGCCTGCCGGTCCGGAGGGAGCTTCCAATACTTGCGTCACGGTGTCGCTAGGTTGTCCCGCAAGTCGTGGCGCTGGGGTTTGCGCGCCGCGTGCGCCTACAGTGTCGCTTTCCCTTGGCACCGACATGCAAGCCTCTATAGGTCGCGATGTTGGATGTGCAATTTCGTTTAAGCATGGCCATGGGCAATGGGACGCCTTCCAGTGCTCACCTCCCGACAGCTGGCGCACACGTGGCGGGCGGCTCGTGCGGCGCTCATGATCACACGAAAAAACTGAGCACCGACTCCCTTTCCTTGCCCCCTGTGCCTCGTCCTTTACATTCTATCACAGTGGTCATGATTGTTTTCGCACTGTCGTGCACTGGACTGCACATGCTGTGTAGCAGCATCGCCGTGGACTGAGCATGGGCCCGGGCTGAGCGCTTTGTGAGGTGCAGGTAGCCTCCGAGGCTGAGTCAGCTGCCCAGAGCACAGCACACCAGCGTTGTAGCCCAGGGGCAAGTGCTCTGGTCAGCTAAATTATATCTATTGGATAAAAACTATAACATATTACAGCGGGCGTTTTGACGACATGTGTTATGTTAGATGCAAAGCCTGGTTGGCGGCCTGTCGTGCAGTCCTCTGGCAATGCAGGAATCACAACATTCCAGGATCATAAGCAACGCGGTTGGAGAATCAGGATCCAGCTCACACGAGGAATAAGAAGGGCAAAAGGCTGCCTGAGATGGAGGTGCAGAGTGCAGGAAACAGGGGTGGGCAACATACCTGTCGACAACAGTCTGACGCGATAGGACAACACATGATGCGCGCTCAGCTGAGCAGCTGCAGCTGGCTTAGCATACTGCATGGGTTTCCACAAGAAGCGGAGGGGCTTCGGCAAAATAAGGGAGGGATCGGCTCGGCTCAAAGAAGATGGCTCAAAGTGACTGCCCAAATGACAGTGGGGTGGGCATTGCACCCGTCCGCAACAGCCTGAAGGGGGCACAACCAAAGGAGCATGGAGAACAGCACGTAGTGCACGGTCTTAGCACACTGCGTGGGTTTCCGCAAGTAGCGAAGGGGCTTGGGAGAGAGAAGGGTGAAAGAGCTGATTGCTGAGTGAAGCGTTGACCAATGGCCATTGGGGCGGCTTGGGCAGGCACGCTCAGGGTGGTGTGCCAAGTGTGCACCAGCGCAGACTGTACGCAGCCCACAGGTTGGCGAGGCACCTCTTGGTGCCAAGAGCATCGACGGCACCCAGTCTCTTGCATCAGCGGATGCAGCGTCTGTAACACGTTTGGGCGTGCCACGGGTGACAGGGCTCCACATCTGGTCTTTGAGCACCAGATCTGTCGGCTGCCACGGCGGGCCTGCTGTGGTCGCCCGGTAGCCGACTCAACAGCCTGCTCCGGATCCGCCGGCTGACTGGAGCAAACTGCGCTTGAGCGGGTTCAGGCTCCTGGCCGTGTTGACATCTGCACACGGGCCTCGAGGGGCGAGGAGGCACAGGAGGGCAGTGGTGAGAGAAGGTGCAACTCAGCAAGCTGCATGAGTGCTCCCCACCGCCTGCTGCAACCTCATGTCTAAGGCACGAGTGAGCGAGGCATGCAACCAGGGAATCGCAGGGACCTGCTGCTGCTGTACAGACACCTGCTGTTGCTGAACGACAGCTTGCTGCCTTCCAGCTGCCAGCGCACCCGGGCTTATCACGGTGACTTCGCACAGCGCCAAGTGCTCGGGTGCAGCAGCTGTGATGCGGACCGACACGTAACGCGCCCGCACGCCCCAAGGTGCGCTGCCGCACTCGAATGCGTGAGTTGCGCCACCGGGCACAGGCACCTGGCGGAAGCCGCACAGCACGCCACTGCAGCGGGCGGCGTGGGAGGCGATGCGGGCATGGGCATGTTGTTGCTGGCGCAGTGGGCACGTCGGGATGGGAGTGGCAGGCGAGGGGAGTGCCAGGAGGGCTACATGCGTCACGAGTGGGGCACATCAGAATCCGTCCAGTGTGCAAGTCAGCACCACGTGCCCAGCAGGGCCCCGCGAAAACTTAGCACCCCCAAGGGTCGCACGCTGCTGACCTGGTGGTGGTAGAGGGGTTTGCCATGGGTGGGGTGATGTTCCAGGCGCGGACCTCGACGTGATGCAGGCTGGCCGCCAATGGGTCGCTCGCCGGCCTGGAGGGGCAGGTGGAGTGGGTAAGCGCGGGTGTTGACGATGGGCCGGGCAGCTGCACTCATGCATAGCAGCAGTCGAGAGCTCTAACCATCAATGCATAGTTGACGCCAGGCGAGCCAGCGCATCCCATGTGCGGGCATCCCTAGCTGCGGTGGAGGCAGTGCAGCAGCACCGAGTGGTTGAGGCGCGTCACCCCCACCTCCAAAGGCAGTGCTGCTACACAGCTTGCCTGTTGGTGATTATCACTGTGGCAATGACCTGCTCCTTCCCCAGGTCGACAACCAGCCAAGGCTGAGGCACACGGGCGGTCTGCATGCAGGTGTCCAGCTGCCCATCCACGGCGGCAGCAGCGCCATGTGCGCGGGGCAGGCCGGCAGAGGAGGTGGCCAGCTGGCCGAGGCTGAGCACCAGGGCTGCACACAGGGGGGACCATGGCCGCGGGTGTCGGCATTGGCATGGTTTGTTGCAGTGGCATGCATTGCTGCGGAGCTCAGCTAGTAGTACACCATGCCATGTATACACACGCATGCCCAGCTTAGAATGTTGGGCAGTAGGGCTGGCAGCGTGGCAGCCTCACCTTTTTGGTTGGGCTTGCCAATGGCAATCAGAGTCTGCGTGGTGCGGGTCTTCTCGACTTGAACTGCCTTGGTCAGCTTCCTGCGGTTGGCGCGCAAGTAGGGGGATGGTGAAGGGCACTGCAAGGAGGGGGTCCTCCGTCCAGCGTCCAGTACTGCCATCGGCAAAGTCAATTTGCGTGTAGGGGGATGATGTGTGCACACAGAGGGGCGGGGCTGCCTTCCACGCCCCAGCGTCCTTTGACATCCTCACATTCGGCGCTTGATGCTGTTGGTGATGCCAGGCAAGGTGGTCGTTTCAAACCGGCGCACTTGAGCCTGCAGGGCGGCAGGGATTGAAACGTCGCACCTCCGTACTTCAAGCATGCGCAGCTTGTCGTCAACCGTTGCCGGCCGCGTGCAAGTTGCAGTGAGTAACACGCGCACAGCTGCAGGCCGCAGGCTGCTGCAAATCTGGGGGGAAGTGCGCCGCCTCTTAGCAAGGTCCACTTGAGCGCACCTGCACCTTTGCATCCTTGCTGTCACCCAAGAAGGTGACCCGCGTGCCGACAGCCACGCCTGCGACCAGGGAAGCCTTTCGAACAGCGCTTCCAGCCGTAGCTGTAGCTATGGCTACCACGCTGGTCACCTGGACTTGGGCTGGGGCTGCATGGGCACAACGGGGGTTGGCGTAGGAAGGCGGGGCACCTGCAGCTATTGCACTTGGCAGCGCTTGTGCAGGTCGCAGGCAAGGGGACGTTCCCAAACCACCCCAACAGTTTATTACCAGCGATCGCGAATTGCACAGCAGCCACATAAGCTGAGCTCAGCCTGTCGAACTGCTTGGAGTTGAGGTCGGTGAAGCTGCAGGCAGGGGTGCATGGGTGCATGAGCGGGCCGTGCTGCAGGGGTGGATCATAGACCTGGCACCGTGCTTGCTGCATTGCACCAGCACTGCAGCACCATGGCACACTACATGGCATCCTGCTGTCAACACAGCCTGCCTCAACACAGCCAGGTGCTGCGTGCGCCCAGCACGGCAAGGCAGGCCCCGGCCTTCACCCCGGCCTCACCTGCTGGTGAATTCGACCACAGGCGCTGCAACCGTCTTTTGCAAGGGAGAGGCCAAGCTGCACAGGCGGGGGCGGACGTGTGTCATTTAGGCAGCATCCTCACTTGCGTTCCAGGTGCACTGACACACGTGGCAGGCAGCCGCGTTGGCAGTCCTGCAGGCAGCCGCATTGGCAGCCCTGCAGGCAGCCGCTACCAACCACCTACTTGATACAGTTGACCCCCCTGATGGCGTCTTTGAAGGGCAAGGCGCGGGCACAGTCCTTTCGCCGATCGGCAGTCCTGTGAGGGCGCCGCAGTGCGGGGGGGGTGGGTCGGGCGTGGCACTTGGTACTGTGAGCGGGGGGGGGTCAGTGCATCTGCATCACTGTAACTTTAGGACGGGAGTGATGCACAACGTCACGCCATCAGGCAGCCGACATCCTTCTGCCCTGCCCACGACTAGCCTCTCCACTCTCACTTGCACAGCAGCCAGGCGTCACATTGGAACGCAGTGCGGCAAGCCGTCTGGCAGGCACAGTCGGTGGCGCTGGTGGCGTTTGCGTAAGGGATGTAGGAGGTGAGGTTGCCGTTGATTGGGTTTGCACGCAGCATGTAGAACACGCACACATTTCCTGTAGGGGGGGAGGTTGAGGGTTTAGCGGTTAGGCCGACATGGGGCTTTAGTGTGGCTGCCTGCCATTGCAACGTACCCCCAGCCCATCCAATGCACCACCAACCATGTGCGTGCACAGCATCAGCGGTACAAGAAGGACGAGTGGTGCCACACCTGCAGGAACGACCTCAAAGAAAGGTCGCGCCGGAGGCGGAGGGCGGGGCGGTTGAGGGGGTGGGGGGGAAGGTCTTGCAGGCTGTGGTGGTGGAGGAGAGGGTGGTGCGGGGCGAGGCGCCTGGATGCCAGAGTCGGCCACCCGCTTGCACAGGAAGAGCGGGGAGGAATTTGGCACGCCACGGTTGAGGTTCTGGGTGCTGGCCAGCACGTGGCCGGGGCGGCACGTTTGCGTCGGAGACACTTCAAAGTCTTGCACCATGGAGCCAAAGGGCTGTGGGATGTAGCGCGCGCAAAAGAACACAAACCACCCGCCAGCGCCGTCGTTCAGGTCACTGGGCAGGAGCGTGAAGCCAGGGGGGCAGACGGCGTCGTCCTCGTTCTGCCCGGCAATGACCGTCAAATCAGCGATGAAGCGTGATGCTGGGAAATCGGACGGGGATGCGGCCTGGTAGCAGGCGTACAGTGGCTGAAGCCCAGCAGGCTCCCCTGGCCCATTGAGATTGTGCTCCACCTGTCAGGAGGGAGCATTGGGGGCGGCTCCTTACCCTGTTGCCATTTGAGGAAGTTGTGCATGGTGCAACTGACTGATCAAGTGAGCAAGCACATGTGGCAGCATGACGGCAATACCGTGCGGCTGCTCTGAAACTCCGACATGTGGTGCACGCGCGCCAATGCACCACACAAACCGCCGGGCCCCGGCGCGCTTACCCAAGTGAAGGTGCGTGGGCACATGGCGGGGCTGCCAGGCCCAGCCACCACAGTGATGGCTCGCAGGAAGCTGGAGGTGTCAACGGCGCGGATGTAGGAGGGAGGCGGGGGTGGTGAGGCGAGTATGGGGGGGCTGATCCTGGAGTCTGCAAGTCGAGTCAAGCAATGAAATACAGTAGCCTGTGGGTACGGGCATGGTAGCATCGTGGGAGGGCAACATTTGCCCTAATGACCTCACACATGGAAGCGCCCGTTGGCATGCCCACCTACCTGCCAGCCAGCCCCCTGCATCTTGGCCGCCATCCCCCACCGCTGCCACCGCACCTGTCAACCGCTTGCACAGGAAGAGAAGGGAGGAGTTGGGCACGCCGCGGTTCATGTTCTGGTTGCTGGCTAGGGCGTAACCTGTGCGGCAGGCTTGTATGTTAGACACCTCGAAATCTTGGAGCATAGAGCCAGAGGGTTTGGGGATGTAGAGCGCACAGAAGAACACAAACCAGCCGCCAGCACCGTCATTCAGATCGCTGGGCAGACGGGCAAAGCCGGCTGGACAAACGGCGTCATCCTCAGTCTGCCCGGTTGTGACCGTTAAGTCGGCGATGAAGCGCGAGCTTAAGAATTCGGCAGCGGCTGCTGCTTGGTAGCAGGCATACAGCGGCTGACGTCCAGCTGGCTCTCCGGGGCCATTGAGGTTGTGCTCCACCTGTTAGGATTTGACGCAGGTTCACAGTGAGTTAGCCCGCAGGGGAACGCACTCTTTTGCCCCATGCATTTCCTGATCCCTCCCGGGAGGGGGGCCCCAAGCCACCTAGGCGAACATGCACAGAGCATGCTGAAGAACCAGGACCTGCATCCTTTCAGTGGGCCCCAGTCACCCACCCAAGTGTACGTGCGAGGGCAGATGCCGGGGTACCCCGTGCCGGCCATCACCACAATGTCTCGGATGAAGCTCCCGGCCTCGATGGAGCGGCCATACGGTGGGGGCGGCGGCGAAAACGGTGGAGGCGAGGGCGGTGCTGCGGCAATGGCATGACAGCAAACCGGGGCATGAGCAGTAGCCCATGCTTGTACAGGGGCATGCACATGCTGACCCCTAGGCCCTAATGCGCTCATGCGGTGTAGCGCTGCACTGTGCGCACAGTGCACTCTCATGCTGCTCCCTTGACGCACTGACCAACAGCAAACGTGCTGCTGAAGCCAGTGAAGCCTGCCGTTACATTCACGCTCCTGAAGGTCCCCTTCCTGCGGGCGAGTGACGCGAGGGTTGAAGAAAAATCGTGACAGTTTTAGGTAGGCCATGATAGCGGTGTTGTGCATTGGCCACCTTGCGAGCTCAAGTCCCAACCAGGTGCACGCACCACGATTGCTTGTAGATCGGCGTGTTGCTCATCCCAGGCTCCGAAGGGAAGTTCATGATCAAGGTGCTGGTGTCTGCAGGGGGTATGGGGAAGGGGGATCCATGGTGTGGCATAGCTGCTGGCCCCACAAGCGTGTTGGGGCGGCATACAGCTGTGAAAAGGCGTGCTTCGCTTAGGAAACAGAGATGCCAGTGCGAGTAACGACTACTTCTCATCAGCACAAGCCAGCCGGCAAGTTGCGCTTTGTGCTGTGGGACCAGGTGCAGTGCCTGTTAGGCGCATGCGGAGAAGTCTGCAGCATCCCGTGTCAGCGCGGGCTTGTGCTGCTGCGGCTAAACCTAGCCAAAGCCACAGCTGATACAGTAGCACATGCACCACATCACCATATGCATCCCCTAGCAAATTGTTGTGCTGCCGTAGACTTACACTCTAGATCTGTCACCATCTTGGCGTACAGGCCAGTGCATCTGCCCACCTCGCCTGGGCCTAGGAAGAAAGTCTGCAACGGGATAGCTAGCCTTGCAGTGTGTAAGTTCAAGGTGGGGCGACCAGGCACACAACAACCCACCCGACCAGCCAGGCAGCAGCGCACCTGGCTTGGCATTGAAATGGTTGTGGACACCTGCAAAATGGAGGGCGGGAGGCTTAGAAGAGCCGTTAGAGCAACACAACGAGGGTCACCTCCAGGTACTCTCTCTTCCTCGGGCGCAATTGAACTGGGCACGTTGCCACCTTCGCCCTTTCAAAAGCAGCCCAACACGGAATACCCTCTCTACTGCTGCCTTTTGGCTGGGTTACACTGCTATGACCCCCCTCATGCAACACGCAGCCAGCATGCGTACCTCATCGGTGACTTCGGTCGTTTGTATGGTCGTGCTGGAGAACTCCTTGCTTCCAGACAAACCCCAGTTCAGGTTCGTGCTGACCTCCCACCCTGATTTCACACTATAAGGCAAAAATTGGGGTGGGTGGAGAGGGGCATTGAGGGCTCCCATTGATGCATGCAGTCATGCCGTGGGCGCGCACAGCAGCGGCGGCTTAGTCCAATAGACAGCAGGCATCCAAATGCTGCTGCCATCCCCGCACCCCGCCTGGAGAAAGGGGATCTCGTGCCCACCTTGTGAACGGAATTCCTGCTGAGAAGCAGGCCTTGATCCCAATGTCCTGCCCAGTCTCCCAAGCGAATTTTTGTAGCCTGCAGGGCAAGCAAGGACTCCTTGTCTTAGGAAGGGCTTGCGCGCCTTGATACGTGCAGCTGCAACAAAAAACAAAAATACACGTTGAGACTCGAAACAGTGCATCGGCATAGCACGCTGCACCCTCCTAGCCTTGCGCCGCCGCACGCTGGACTGTCCGCCTACATCGCTGCCGCCGCGTTTTAGGCCTTCACACGCCATGATGAGCGAGCACCTGCTTCGCCCTCTCGGCAAGCACCTTGAGTCAACCGGTAGAAAAGCTTCACCACAAACACAGATCCACACCTCGAGGGAACTTGTAAGCACATCTTAAGCTTTTGGTGTTCATGGTGTCCACAGCCCCCCGCCGACCAGCACCTCACGTTGGCATCAAGCTGCTACTTGCCAGAAACGCTTCACAGATTGACTCACTTTGACTCTTCCTGTGAGCGCTCAAATCTGTAGCCGGTAGTGATAGTTTGCTCCCACGAAGGGCACACAACCTACAGTGGGCGCAGGGAACGGGCACATGTGATGCGCACAACCACGGTTGGCATGCGTGCAGGTGGCCGGAAGTTGGGCAGCCCAGGCTGAAGGGGCAGGCTATAACGGGCGCTGCTGAAGAGCAACACAAGTTGCACCAAGGGAGGACCAGCTGGGAGGGGAAGGGGGGATAGGCGTGTCCTGGGTGAAAAGAGTGAGGATGGCTGGCACCCTCGACATCGGCGAGAATAGGAGTGAGCGCACAATGAGTGCATTGAGTGTAGTTTCCCAACCCTGCAGCAAAAACTATGCGCGTGCGTGCGTGTGCCCCCTCGATTTGAGCTGCCGTCAATGTAGCTATATCAGTCCTTTAAAAGGAAGGCGAGTTGTCACAGTCACAGTGGCCACGCCGGTGCCTTATTTTGCATGTGCCCCCCCCCCTGCAGTAGCGAGCCACCCACCTGGGTCTGTCGCCTGTTCTTGCTGTTGTCTACCGTCAGCTGCAGGGCCGTCATGGCTTGGGACTCCAACTTAGTTGGGTCAATGGGTGGCAAATCTAGTGTATACACCATGTTGGTGGGCTTGCTGGGCACCAACAGGCCGATGGAGTTGAGGGCAGCGGGGCGCCCGTTCCTCTCCCAGGTGGTGTAGTACACCCCCATGACGGCGCCCAAGCCTGTAGCAGGCGCCACGTCATCCTCATCGTACATGGCCACCATGTCTGGCGAGGACATGGGGTACTTGTCCCTGTCGCCCACATCCAGCACTTTGGAAGCCTCTAGCAACCCGATGTAGCTGCAGCGGTCGGGAGGATGCATGGTGTGTCACCCAAACAGGTGCCACAGGTTTGATAGCCACACAAGACACAGAGCCAAAGTATGTGTTGCACTGGCCAGCTTCAGCTCAAGTGGAACAGCCCAAGCCAGCCAGCAAACCAGCCTATTGCCCACCCAAGTACACAGCATGCATGGCGCTTTTGCAGCACAACATACCGCACCCATGCAGCAACTCACAGGCGGCCAATGCGGACTCTGTTGTCAGCGTCCAAGGACTTGCTGTACCACATGCTGCAGACACACGACATTGGTCAGAAATCATGGTTAGAAGGATGGTAGAGGAGGATATGCGGGCTGCACGCAGGTAGTTGTTGCGCACGTACGACTAAGCGTAGCTTAGCAACGTGTAGGCCAAGCCCCATCCAGCCCGCTTGCAGCGCAACGGCCAAAGCACAAGGCTTTGCTTACCGCAGCTGCACCACAGGGCTGTCCAAGACGAGTACAGAGGCAGGCCCATTGCCGGAGCCCAACACCAGGCTATCGTCCCCCACAATGTCCCTGCCAGTGCCGGAGGAGTAGGAGAGGCGCAGCGCCCCCACAGCGTCGCCATCAGCCGTGATGTACGCCTCAATTTTGTTGACATACGCAGTCTTCCGGAACCTGACCTGGGGTGTCAAATCGGTGCACACACCCAGGTGATTGCTGCGCGTGAATGGGCAGCCTGCAAGGCAGCACAAGAGGCCGGCGCGTTGGAGCAGTAAATTTGATAAGGTGGGGAGGCATGCAGGCCGTTATGCAAGCAGCGGGTGCCTGCGGGTTCCATGTTGAGGCTCCTTGGATGGTGAGCACACGGGCTGAAAAGTTGTGTACATCCTAGCATGTTCCCACCTCCGGTGAAGCCGTTCTTTGCGATGCATACGTCACTGACGACCTTGCTCCACGTGACTATGTTGATGTCACATAGAGGCTCTGCTCTCAAGCAAGCAAATGGAGGCATTGTCGCTCGGCAAGCACGACACCGGCATGAGGCATGGAAAGAGGCTGTCGCATGTGCGGGCTCAATAGGGGCGCATCATGTCGCTCCAGCCTCCCTTCTCTCCTTACTGTGCTCTCCCGCCCATGAGCACCACCACCGATAAGCGGGAAGGCACCCCGCCCCGCAACACCTCGTCTCCACCTGCATTGCTCTGGGCTCCCCGCTGCCCCCTACCCCTAACCCCTCACCCCACTCACTTGAGGTCCATGTTGTTGCCAAGGAGGCAGCACAGCTCCCGGTAGTCAAGGTGCTGTTGTCTGTGCCCGCTGTGAGGCACAGGCCCGAGGGGAAGTGGGTGGTGTGGAAGCGGCCCTCTGTGTCCGGAATCCACTGCTGGCCGACGCCTGACGCCGTGCAGGCAGCAAGATATGGCAGATGCCCGGCGATGCGCCGGTTTGCATCTGTGGTGAGGCAGCGCTCATCAGAGGCGCTGATTGTGCTAGAGATGGCATTGTAAACAAACTGCTGGACACCCCCAAAAGGCAGGGACAGGCAGAATGTCATGGACACACCCACAACGCCCGGCACTGCGGACCGCGCCAAGCAGCGCCCTGGAGGGTTTTCCTTGGTTGCAAGTAGAATCTGACCCTCAGGAAATGAGCCAGCATCTACAAAGAGAGCAGCGGGAGCAGGAAGATGCGTCTGGGAAGCAAGCAAGGTTGGGCCACACGCCCCATCATGCAGCACCATGCAGTAGTCAGCAAGGGAGAGAGCTTAGGCATGGTACCAGCCTACCTCTCGCACGGCAAGCACAGCAACCTGCACTTCCTTTTCAAACAACCCCGATGCCCCTCTCACAACTGCCCAACGTGCATATGCTGCAACTCACTAAAGGTGCGGTCCACCAAAGTCCACAATTGGGTAGTGCTGTTGCCTGTCTGGTCTATTGGCCTGACCGACAACGCAGTGCCATCAGAGTCTAGGCAACTGGTGTCTAGGTGGCGTGGGCGGATGGTGCCTGTGATGTCCACATGCCACAGACTGCAGGGGAGGCGAGGGAAGGGAGGGTTTGAGTCCCACAAACTGATCGAATTGGCAAGATCAGAACAGCCAGTGTTACAGGGGTGGCCTTCCCGAGCTGCTTCACATGCGCCAAAGGCCGGTTCCAGGGGGAGCTAGTAAGGGTGTGGCCTGGAATGAGGGGCAGCCTGCCCTGCCCCAGCCAGCACCAGCATGGTGCACACCTGGCATTGGAGCTGGTCAGGGACACCAAGGAGAGGTTGCCCAGCAACACGGCGCCATTGGCTGCTACGTACAGGTGCAGCCGGCTCTGCTCGTGCTGCAGGCGGCCAGTGCTGTCCAATGTGAACAGCTGGCGCGGCATATCTGCATCGCTGCAGTTGGTGACGAGCGCCACCGTCACCGATGGTGGGCTGCCGGGTTGGGTGGCTTGCAGGCAGCTTGTGGGAGTGGAGGCCAGCATGATGGTGCTGCTATTAAATGAGGGGATAGAGGGGCTCAGGCCGGAGCGGAGGGGCCCCAGCATGAGGTTAATCTGGCGTCTTGCGGCGCGGCACGCAGTGCCGCTGCAGGTGGGCACAACGGAGACAAGAAACTCCAGCTGCAACAGGGCCTTGGCAGTGTCCTTGCGGAACCAGGAGCTGCCGAGGGGAGGGGAGGCCAGGGGTAGCAGCTATGTGTCAAATGACTGGCTTTGCATCGCTAGTGCGGGGCGATGCGTGGCGGATAGGAGAGCTGGACGGAAAGTTGGTACATGTGCATCCTCATCCCATGCAGCTATGCTGCCGCGAGCAAGGATATCGGTGGAGAGCTGAGCCTGACAGCAATCGGTGGGCCATACATAAGCAACGCAAGTGCCTCACCGTTTGACCTCCTCAATGATTTCCATGAAGAATCTGCCAGGAGTGCCGCCCACTGAGTTTGTGCCAGCCAAAGCTGCATCGGAGCAGGTAAGCAACATGAATGTGTCGTATGTTGCACAACAGTGCAGTGTCCCGGGCTCTGTTGTCCTTGCTGCGCCCTTGCAGGCACATCCCACAAGAGCGTTTGCAGAATAAGGCACGGGGCTCACTTTCTTGCACAAGTCCAGAATCGAAGTTCCCGTCAGCCCGCATTATCCCATTGGAATTCTTGAGATAGCAATTTTTGGCGCTTGGGGAATATGTCCATGACGTACAACCCGCACGTTGATAGCATCTGCTTGCATGGTAGAGGTGGACAGAGTGTGTTAGACGAACACAATCTTCAAATTGCCAGCAGGCGCAACCCAGGCAGCACCAGCAAGTGCAAACCAGCCAACGGCAGCAACCGCAGGCGCTTTACATCCTTTGCCGCACGTACTGCTGGGAACAGTTTTTGGCAGTGGCGGCTGCGGTTGGACCACCGACAAGATCCCCTCCGTCGAAGTTAGTCGTTCCAAACAGCGCAGAAGACACCGCTTGTCCTGAGGAGGAAGGGAACGAGCCTGCGCGCAGAGGATGGGTGCTTAGACACAACCCCCAACAGTGGGCCCACCCTTAACTCCCGCTTGCTGGAGATGGTGCACGCTTGAAGTTGGCTTCGTGGGTGGGTGAGCGAGGCAGGGTGGGGGGGCTATCTACATCTGGGCTGTGCACCAGCCGCCTCACCCATGGCGCCAACTTGTTGCGGGGCCTCGCGGACCATCATGCCCGATGCAAGGGCAGTCGCATTACGGCGTGCATTCCAACCGGTCGGTCCCTTGAGCACACACTGGTCCCCAGCCAGCAATGTCCATGCCTGCGTGGCAGGCGGGGGGGGGGGGACGGGCGGGCGGCTAGCTTCGATAAGGGGGGCAGGTTGATGGTGTGCGTGAACGTGGGGCATGGTGGGTTGGTGAACAAGAGTGCGAGGGGCTTCACCCTCCGGGGCAAAGTCCGCCCAGGTGATATTGAGCATACGGCGACCATTTGGTGGCTGGTGATTAGTGGCTTGTTTAGTGGTGAGAGCTGAAGCCGAGGATGTGTGTGCGTGAGGCGGGGTGAGGATGTTCATGTGCATGACAAGCCAAATTGTGCCTTTGTGAGATACTGTTGTCACGGGGTTAAGACGCACCATGCAGTTGCGATTCTCGTGGCAGAGGCTGCAGCAGCCGGCCTCGCCTCCGGAGATGGCGCCGGATGGCTGGGCGGAGGCATCCAAGTCGCCGCCCTCGTAGTTGATGTTGATCTCGTAGTAGCAGCTGGAGGCAGTGTCCACGTCTGGCACAGGAGTCGGAGGCAAAGGAAGCGGGGCAGGCGAAATGCTTAGTTCCCTTGGGAATAAGGTAGCGGGGGGGAGGGGCGGGGGGGAGGGCCTTAGCAGCAGATCCCGGCAGTAGGGCTGCTTTGGCCGAACTGTTGGGCTCATTAACAACTGCTCCCCCACCTGGCTCCCCCACCTCTTGCTTGGTGCCACTGTTCACAGTAAGGGGCATGTGCGTGTACTGCAGTACGTGCAGGTCCTCAACTCCGCAGCGCACCTGGGGCCAGCGCGGGTATGTCGACCTTGGAAATCCGCTCTAGCGACGGCCTGCCTGATACCATACCTCTGCCCAAGCGAGCAGTGAAACCGTCACTTCTCTTCAAGTAGCACAAACCAGCGTTGATGTAGGTGAATGCGGTGCAACCAGGGTTAGCACCACTTGGTGCACGTAGGCGGCATAGATCTGCATTTGTAATTTGATTGTAAGGGAGCGGGCTCAGCACCCGAGCCAAGCGCGCTTGCGACTCGCTGGCTGCCGGGTTGTAATGTCGTGCGAGTGCCTCCTTGCCAAGGCACCCGGAGTGTTGCAAGAAGCCAATCAGGGCTCTACACTTTGCCCCCGCCCACCCACCCCGCCCACTACCCACCCACCCCACCCCACACACCACCACCAAATCTGGCCAGGCTAGTGCGTATGTGCAAAGTGCAGGAGGCTTGGTCAGCAAGCATTGAACTGCACCTGCGCAGGCTTCAACTGAACTCGCGTAGACTGGGTTGAGTGCACTCAGATCTCCACCCTTAAAGTCATATCCAGGCCAAATGAAAGCGAGCGTGGGGGCGCCTGCAAGTGCAGGTCAAGGAAGGAGGAGGCACTGACACAAATTAAAGTTTTGATCTGCGAGGATCTACAAGCACTTGCTCGGGTGCACTCTACGTGATGCATAGATTTGCAACAAGTGAGAGTTCAGCTTTCGCAGTGCTTGTGCTGTCACCTTTGCTTCGCACAATGCCACTGACGATGCCAGCGCTCGTGTTGACCGCCACCTGTGCTTCTGCCGCCGGCTTGACAGACTTGATGATGCACGTGCCGGCAGACTTTTGGAAAGTGAAAGCTACTCCCGAGGAGTGCGAGTACGTGGCAGCTGCGCACGCCCGCACGTCGCCCGGCGGGACAGTAATGTTGGCGACGGTACCGCCCTGAATGTCAATGCCGTCAAGCCAGCTTGCCGAGGAGAACAACGGAATCGCGTTGAGGGCCACCCCGCCCTTGGCTGCCCGCGGCGGCAGGATCGTTGGCCCAAAAGTGAATCTCACACCTGCATGACGGGGATGTTAACGGAGGCAAGTTGGGGGGCATTGATATGCCGGCGCATGAACATTGCTGGCACCTTCCATTGTTGCTTACGAGGCGGAAGTTCGGTTTGGTAGCCTCCAACTCCGCCTTGCGTCTGCATTGCGTAGTCCGTAAAGCTTTCCGTCTGTAGCACCACTACCTGACCTCCGTTTCCCCCGGCGCCATTCATGCCTGCACAGGTGGCCAAGAGTTCAGTCAACATCATGCCCAGCAGCTACAATGTGGCAAATGCGACTTAGATGTGTGCATGCAAGCAGTGTTGCTCAGGGGCCTGCTTGCTGAGCTGCGTTGTGTGATCATGCAACTCGGCCCTTACCGTTGAAACCGCGTGCAGGCGCGTCACTTCGCGATATACAAGTAGAGGTAAGAAGAATGGGTTCACAGTCAGCACCAATCTGCATGAGGGGGGTGCATTGTAGTGGGCCACTGCATATGCGGAGCAAAACTGCGACAGTGGTGGGTCAGGCAGGGTCAGCTAAAGCTCTGGCACCAACACGTCTGCCCCCCCCCCCCCAGTCACCTGGCCTCCGCCGCCATTACCTCCCTGCGCCTGCAACGCATGGTCACCGTGCATGGGTGTGGTAAGTGGTCAGTAACCTGTGGGCAATGTGCACACGCTGGCTTCATCAGCGTTGCATGTGCCTATGCGGAGTTGGGAGGCTGCCACGACAGGTTGGTTGGGCGGCTGGCTGGCGGCCGCGCGGATGTCCGGCTGCGGCGTTTTCCAACCACGTGCATGGGTGGGAGATGTGCATCTCGGCTGGCACCCAAATGGCGGAGGTGTGGCGCCCCTATGCCTCACCCTGAAAGTGAAGCCGGGGTCCAACTGGGCCACGTGAACCAAGATGGGCGCGCCCTCTGCACCATCCCTACCCTGCGAGCCTGCAAGAGGGAGCACCAGCTAGGGACTGAGGAGGGCACGGCTAAAGCGGGCAGGGGGGTGGCAGGGTGCTCAAAGCACACCCTCACAAGCTTTGCTTTTGTGGGGTTACAGTCTGATTTTCGCAAACAAAAAGCGACACAGACCCCTGGAACAACGGGGGGCTGCCAGGGTTGCAAGCAGTGAGACGGAGTATGGGAAGCAAAGCAGGCTGGATCGATGCAACGGGCTGACAGGGAGCAAGGCAAGGCAGACAAGCGCAAGCAAAGGCCTCCCGGGGGGGTCTATTTCAAGTCTCACCATTCCGTAAGTTTGGAGCTTGATAGGTTCCCCAGTCATAACCATTGCCTCCTGGAAGTGGGGGAGGGTTGCATGGGACACCTGTGTCAACAGTATGAATGAACTCAACCGTTGGGAGGCTCTGGCCGAAGATTGACAATGCCCCGGGGGAAGAGCGGAGAGCAGTGCTGGCATGTTCTGCGCCTGCAAGGTGGGCTTGGGCTGGTGACAATGGGCCCAAGAAGGGCAGGCCGGGGGCAGGGAGGGCTGGCGGCATGGCAAAGGTAGAAGGTGCAGTGAAGAGGCAGAGCAAGACGCGAGTGCCGGTGGTGGGAGACATTGTAAGGAGAAGGGGCCAGAGGCCGGGACCCAGCCACGAGCCATGCTGCGGCAAAATCGGCGTGCCAAGAGGTCTGCGGGAGACATAGGGCGGGGGGCGGCATGCCTTGGGATAGGGGGCCGTGAGACAAGTGGGAGTGGTGTCGGGGCAACAGGGGCAGCACAAGACTGGAACGCAATAAACCAGGGTTAGCAAGCAAGAAGGAAGAACGGGAGGGGGGTTGCCCCGGTGCTAGCTGCAATGCTGAACACAGCCTACACGGTGGCGTGTTTATGCTGCTAGTGTATGCAATGCATTGTAAAACGCTGTCCAAGATTAAGGGCCAACTAGCGTCGATATTTACTAAAGCACTGCCGAGCTGCACCTCTTGCAGGTCACTCACCAGAGGTGTCGATGGTGCAGGTTGTGGTGGCACACACCAGGCGACGCGCCACAATCTTCAACTTGTTTGCTCGAGAGATGATGCTAGAAGAACTGGATACACTCGCCAGATAATCGCCGAATTGTTCAGCAATGCCGGCCAGGGAAAAGGTGCCGCGAATGGTAACCACGTCAGCGTACACCTGCACAGTTGGTGGGCAACAAGCAGGCCGGCCGGCGGGAAGGAGGACGAAGGGAGTGGGGGGTAGCTGTTGAGATCTTTGGAGCAGAGGGGGTGTCGATGGGCAGATGCATGGGCAATTTCACAAATGTGTGGGCATGCACATGTGCAGGAAGTATGTGTGCTACATGCAAGCCTTCAGGCGTAGAGGCATGCATTGTAGAGGGCTGGCATGCGGGCGCACAGGCTGGCAGGGGATCGGCAGGCCGCTGGTGGGCGAGCATGTTGGGGGCACTTGATTGGCACTTGAGGAAGTTTTAACAGGCTTTCGGTGCTCCTGCTCTCATCCAGCTTCAGTCGCCTCCCCATCCACACAAGATGTTTGACGCTGCTCTGCACACTTGCCGCCCACAGCTGAGCGTGCCCGCCCTCGGTGACAACGCTGGCTGCCTCTCACCTCAAGGTCCTGGCCCCTCTCCACCAGGGTTGCGCCGGCAGCTGCATGGAAGCAAGAGACGCAGAAAAGTAATGTGACGGGGTGTGCGCTGCTGCAGGTGATATGCCAGAGTGGCCGCAAAGCAGTATGTACCCGGCTGCCACGCGCGGGCAGTCGTCTGTCATAAAGCAATGCCTTAGCTAAGGACAGGCAAAGATTAAGCCCGGAAAGCCGGCAGGTAGTCATCACACCCATTGCCTGCCTAATCGCGCATCATCGGCAGCTGCACAGTCACCTCACAAGCAGCTGTGCTTCCCCGAAGGCAAGCAAAAGCACGTTGCGCCTTGCGCCGCACACCGCGCCTCGCTCGCAGCTGCACCGGGCTTGCGCTCCCAGGCAGTAGCATGCCTTCTCACCCGCAGTGTTGGATAGCGTTATGTTTGCACCGACAAGGATGCATGGATCCATGTCAGCCGGGCATTGTATCTGCGCTGCACAGCCAACAACGAGCACCAGGAGTATGCCCACCAGCTTGGTCGCTGCCGGGCGCGGCGCCGCTGGCGGCCCCATGTGACCAGGTAGGCTGCAGCGCAGAGGCATTTTTTGGGCGAGTGAGCGATGCACTGTGAGTTCCAGGGCCGTAAGATGCACTCCAGAGTGGCACCAGTTCGCTGACCAGTGCTTGGGGCACCGGCTCCTGGCCAGCGAACCATGGTACTTGGGGCAGCTGCCTCCGACGTCCCCCCGCGTACGGTCCCGCAAGGCCTGCCCGTGGCTCCTCCGGCTGGCGGCAACCCGTAAGAGGCACGTGCCCCCCACTGGCTGCCTGACGCTGTCTTAGCCCCATGGATGGTACTTGCAAAATTTTGGGGCATATACCACCGACGTCGACGCCCTCCCTTTAGTGGTCCGACAAGGTCTACATAGAGGCTGGGAAGACTTGATCCGGCTGCCGGGCGGCAGCAACCGTTCACCTGTGGAGTTCGCACGGTGCCGCACGTGCCCAGGACAGGCCCGTCCTGGTGAGCGCTGGCCAGCCGTGCCCCTGTCGGTGGGATTTGAGCTTTGGCACAGCAGGCGAATCCGCTTCGAGCAGCCCAGACTCTGAAACCACTGTCAACCTCTATCCTCGACCTGTCAAATCGGTGAGGGTCATGCCACCTGTCAAATTGGGAGGATCTACTACACCGTCCCATGGGCGGCTTCGAACCCCTCAGATACCCCTTCATGCCAGCGGCAGCTCTGCCTCCAGCCCAAGCGTATGCAAATGCCGATGACCTTGCCCGGGCCTTGCCATATCGCCTGGATGGCTCCTCAGCGCCATCTGTATTATCACCGCCACCGACGCTGTGCAGGTAGGCGGGATACCCTTTGCAACAGGCGCCGCTCACAAGCTGTGCGCAGCTCACTCTACCTCCTGGGCATGTGGCCAGCTTTGCTTGCCTGCCTGCCTGCTTGCGTGCGCATGGAATCGTAGGTGGTAGGCAAAGCAGGCCTATAGGTAGCTACCACCTGGAAGAAGGTGGCCAGCTGCCGCCAACCGCACTGCGCTGGCAGCACACTGGCTTCCTCCCTACATGTGCACCCAAAGTGCCCGCCGACCACCATATTGCCCTGCGCAGCTGCAGGGCATGCCCCACCTGCGTGCCCTGCACAGCATGAAGCAGAAAGTCCTCATCTTTGGGGCCGCAGCAGCGCGGAGCTGCTGAGAGCAGCGGGAGCATCTTAATGTGAGCGGGCGGGAGAACGGGGCAACTTCAGGTACGTACTTGTCTCTCCCAGGCCAGCCTGCACTCAATTTGTATACGTCCTCAATGGTAAGGCTCTCCCACCGTTTAGTTTGCCCCTCACATGGCTTACAACCCCTGCCCGCAAGTCGCAGCGGTGAACACCCGAGTGGGGCAAAGCCGGTTTAGCTGCCACCCACCCAGTGCTACTACCCTCTGCTGGCTGGTGCCTGCCATGGCCTGGACATGAAATTCGCAATACTATCCCGCTGCATATGCTGATGTTGCATGCCGTGGCCTTGGACTCTTAAGGCTTGGAGCATGACGCCCTGGCCGGCAGCGCCAGTGCATCGGTGCCGCAGTGCACCGTTGTGCGGGTCAGGCAGATGTGAACGCCCAGACGATTCTCCAGACTGTCGCTCTTAAACAAGTTCTTACCAAAGTGTCCCCGTGTGTACCAAAGCCAAATATCACACCTCGGCTTTCAGCGCAGGGTTAAAAAGATGGCGCTATCTCAGTGAGCGTCGGCCGTCGCCGCCAGGTGGCGGTGTGCCCACCACGTGGTGCTTACCGCCTGTATAAACCATTTCGCGATCCATACCACGTACCATATCATGCAGTCCCTGCAGGCCGCCCGCGTGGCTGCTCCCCGCCTGGTGTTCCAGAGGGCCGCCCTTGTCGCTCGTCGGGCGCCACTCGTCGTGCGCGCGATGTCTTCTGAGACAAAGCTTGACAAAGGCACGCCGGAGGAGGTGAGTGGGCGGAGGATGTGTGGCGCACCAGTGGTGTCCGCCGCCGCCGCTGCCTGCCAGCCGCCGAGCCACGACTGTTTGGGGCAGTGCACTGGCAGTGGGCCAGCCCTGATGGGCTGAGACGACCTTGACAGAGATCCTATACATACAGTTTTGGGATGTGTTCTCCATGCCTACAACATTAACCCCAGTCTGCCTGGTGTCGCCGTCGCTGCCTGCCCCGCGCCTCGCGCCTTCCTGCACCCCTGCCCGGCCTCCTCGCTGCCGCCCGCGGGCGCTCTCTGCCATGAGCCACCCACCTGCGCCTCGTCTTTGCGGTGCGTCCTCCCTCCCATATTGCACTCCCACGCTCGCTGCCGTGCCCCCTCTTGCAGGTGTGGAAGCAGCAGCTGAGCAGTGAGGAGTATCACGTGCTGCGGCAGAAGGGCACAGAGCGGCCCGGCACGGGGGAGTACAACAAGGCATACCCCAAGGACGGCGTGTTTGCCTGGTGAGGGGGGGGGGGGAGGGGCACGCATGTGTTGATTGGTGTGAAGACAGGGCCAAAGGGGAGGTGGAGTCTGTGGACCACGACCATGTGTGCCAGAGTTTCTTGGCGTGTCCCAACGACGGCGGAAGGGCAATGGCACCGCAGTGTGCATGCCAAGGAGATTGCTGGGTACGGTTGCAGCTGCAGCTGCTCTGTTCATGAGGCAGCAGGGGGTCCAGTAGATTGTAAGATGTCTCCTAACGAGGCCCCCGCCTGCCCGCCCGCCCGCCTGCCTGCCTGCCTGCCCGGCTGCCCTGCCTGCCTGCCTGTCCCCGTGCCTGTTGCCTTACTCGTCTGCGTTTGCCCACCCCCGATGCCCGTGCAGCCGTGGCTGCGGCCAGCCCCTGTACACCGCTGAGACGAAGTTCAACAGCGGCTGCGGCTGGCCCGCCTTCTACGACTTCATCCCAGGGTGGGTCCCCTCAGCGCCCTTGCCATTGAGTTTTTGTCACGAGTACGACACTGCTCAGGCGCTTGGACAGGGCAGAGGGGCGGGGATTGGGACGTGCCGCTTGCACAGCCACACGGGGAAGAGGAGCAAACATGTGCATTTCGCCGTGTGCAATCTGTGGGCCCGAGATCTCAACTCGCTGTAGCTGCCGCGCCTGTCTCACCCGCACGGCCCCGCCTCCCCTGCTCCCGTCCCGCCCCGCCCCGCTCCTCCAGGTCCATCGACAAGCACGAGGACGTGTCCATGGGCATGCGGCGCGTGGAGATCACGTGCAGCAACTGCGGCGGCCACCTGGGGCACGTGTTTGACGGAGAGGTGGGCGGAGGGTGTGTGTTAGGGGTGGATCTGTGGTGATCGAGGTGAAAAGTGTTTGCAGTTGACGAGACTGTGAACTGGTTACGGAGAGGTGGGCAGAGGAGTGTGCGAGGGTGGGATTGGTTATGAGGGGTGGCTCAGTGATCATCGAGGTGCACAGTGGGAGGTTGTTGTGGCTGCGCACTGGTTCCAGCGCTGGGGCTCCAGCACCCTGCATACACTGCTGCGAGGCCGAGACACAGCCAACTCCTCTCTCCCTTTGCAACCCGCCATCTGCCCGGGTGCAGGGCTTCCCCACCCCCACCGACTCCCGCCACTGCGTCAACAGCGTCTCCATCAAGTATGTGCCGGCGGAGTGAAGCCTGAAGCGGGGACACCGGATGGCTTGCCAGCAAAATGCAACCTGTGGTGGACACCAGATGACCTATTTTTGTTTGTTTTAGCTGGCTACATTACAGTGCATTCATGATTTGTAACACGAGTTACGAACCAACATGATCTGAGCACAGGTCACGCATACCGCGCCCACCAGAACCAGCATACTTGCTATGCTCAGGGCGACTTGAGGTTGTAGTTGCGCACTCGAGGCGGGCTCGGCATCTTGCCTCTCTCTGCCTGCTGCTGCTGCTGCTGCTGCTGCTGCGCCGGTGCCAGATGCCTGCCACCGTTGCTGCCTGCAGCGGGGCGCACACCATAAGTTCCAAGTCCAGACGCTGCCCTGCCGGCCTCCTGCAGCTGGACACCCACCACTGCCATGTCCTGAGGGTCTTGGGCAGGGAGGGGGGCAGGCACTCCTGCTGTTGCAGCTGCTGCAGCTGCTCTCCCCTGCTGCTTTTGGTGACCAGGGCTGCCTGGCGGTTGTTGTTGCTGCTGCTGCTGCTGCTCTACATGCTGCTGCTGCTGTTGCCACTGCTGTGGCTGCTGCGCCGCCGACCGCATGGGGCTGCTGCTGGCAGGCAGAGCAAGCAGGTTACCAGCCGGATAGAAGTCTGGCATGCTATGTCCACCGGCCAGTAGCTGGCCAGCACCAGGGAAGGCCAGCAGCGGCCAGAGAGCTGGCGGCAGCGCAAAAGGTGGCACCATGGCGGCAGCAGCCAGCTGCGGCTGTGGGATTGCACCACCGCTGAAAACCGTGCCGCCGGCGCCGCCGCTGGGGGAACTGCTGCTGCCAGCACCCTGCTGGCCCCCAGCCGCAGCAGCAGAGGCCAGTCGATTCCGCTCTGCCCGCAGCACATTGCTCATCTCCATGAGCCGCTCGTTCTCTGCTGCCAGCTGGCGGAGGCGGCCCTGCGCACGCGCCAGCTGCTTGGCCAGCCACTGGGCATCCTGCTGCGGGCTGGCAGCCCCCCGGTTGGTCACATCAGCTAGTGCACCAGTGACTGCTGCGCACGTGCCTGCAGGCACCACCGCCAGCTGCTGCTGCTGCTGTGTCTGTACCCGCTGCTGCTGGAGCTGCTGCATGTCCGCCGTCAAGGTGCGCAGCGCTGCCTGCAGCTGCTGTGTCTGCTGCCGCTCTGCTGCCAGCGCCGCTTGCAGGGCAGCCACCTCTGCCGCCGTGGCAGGCTGCACCTCCAACGCCTCGCTGGACAGGCGGGACGGCCAGGTGAAGTGTTCGCTGCCAGACGGCTCAACCGCCCCCTGCTGCTGCTGCTGCTGCTGCTGCTCCCGCTGCTCCAGGCTCGCCAGCTGGCGCTGCAGCTGCTGCACCTGCGACTCGCGCTCAGCCAGCTTGGCCTGTGCATCAGCCGCTGCCACCTGCGCTGAGTCGCGCTGACCTGACAACCGGCGCAGCATGCCCTCCAACTCGGGCAGGCTGGGGCCCTGCCCTGCGGCCAGCACTGCCGCCCGCCGGTCCGCCGCGTCCAACTGCGCCTGCAGCTGCTCCTGTTGGCTCGCCAGCCGGGCCGCCTCGGACTGCAGGGCGGGGGCAAGCCAAAGTGCAGTGTGTCCACACGAATGTGTTGGTGGGACCTCCCCCAACGCTCGCCCCACTTGCTGCATGCTCTTTTCATAGATGCATGCAATCCACAACATCCTGGCTCACAAGCACTCGGTTTTGCACCCTCACACACACACAGTAGCAGCCCACCTGTGCAGCTACCAGCTCTTCCAGCTGCTGCTCAGCCAGCTCCTGCAGCGCTGCGTGCCGCCCCTGCAGTGCCTCCCGGCCCTGCACCGCCTCTGCCAGCGCAGACTCCAGCTGCTGCCGCTCCAGGCGCTGCTCCTCGCGCACACCCTCTAGGGCTGACTGTAGCTGCCGCTCTTGATCTGCACAGATGGCTTCCAGCTGCTGCTGCAGCGCGCTGTGCTGCACCTCCAGCGCTGCCCGTGCCTCTTCCAGCTCCGCCTCCAACTGCCCCTCATGCTGCTTTGCCGCCTCCATCCCCTGCTGGGCTGCTTGCACCTGCCCGCTCAGCTGCTCCGTTGTGCGCCGCAGCTGCTCAGCGCTGTCTGCCCGCTGGTCCTCCAGAGCGTTCCGCAGCGCCTCGACAGTCCTGCGCAGCTCCTCCGCTTGCACCGCATGCTCCCGCTGCACCGCCTGCACCTGCTGCTCCGCATCCGCCCTGCCCGCTTGTGCTGCTGCCAGCGCCGCGCCCTGGGTGTCCAGCTGTGCCTGCAGAGCCTGCACCCGTACAGGAAAACGACAGGCAGCAAACGGCCCACTTTGAGCATGCCAGTGCGCATGGGGCATGCATTGCACACAGAGTGCACAAGCGCAGAATGGCCCCGCTGGCAGCATGCTCCCTGACATGCTCCCTCCCGTGCACCATCGCTCACCGCAAGCTGGGCGGTCTGGGCCTGCAGCTGCTCATTGGCGGCCTGCACCTCAGCATCCCTCCGTGCACCCAGCCGCTCTGCCACCTCTGCCCTCAGCTGCAGCCCTCGCAGCTGCCCCGCATGCGCCGCCTGCAGGCCGAGAGGGCGGCAGCATGTTCATGTGTAAGTTGGAGTGACAGCCGCACAAGCCTGGCAGCGCAGATTGTGCTTTGTGTGGTGGCAAGGAACCAACAGAAATGCACCGTCCCTGGGCCGGTGCTCGCAAACTTCCAGCCCTCATGCAGCACCGCCCACCTCTGCAGCCTCCAGCTCTGCCTTGTGTGCTGCCGCTGCACTTGCTGTCTGCTCCGCTGCCTGTGCCATCGCCCGTGCCAGCTCGCCCTCTAGCCGGCACCGTTGAGCATCTGCCTGCTGCTGAACCTGCTGCAGCGCCGCCTCTCCCACGGCACGCACCGCCTGCACCTCTGCCATTAGAGCCCGCCGCTCCTGCAGCAGCTGTGCATCTGCAGCAGCACGTGCAGTGGCCTCACCCTCCAGCGCTGCACGTGTATGTTGGGGTGCATGTGGGTGCAGACGGTTGGGGGTCTGAACAAGGCATGCCGCCGCTCAAGAAGGCACGAAATGGACATGCTTCCAAGCACCTGCCTGCTCTTGCACTGCGTCGCCCACCAGCCTCCACGCAGCGGGCACCCCGCCTTGCCTGTCTCTGCATCCGCCAGTGCCGCTTGCATATCCTTAATCAACCGCAGCTTGGCCGCCAGCTCTGCCGCTGCTGCCGCCAGCGACGCCTCCGCGTCTGCCAGCTCTCGGTCCCGCCCCTCCAGCAGGCCCAGGTTGTACTCAAAATCGGCCTGCAGCCCCGTCAGCCGGGCCTCCAGGCTGCGCAGGGAGCATTCCTTCTGCTGGACCTGCAGCGGGCAGAGGTGCATGGAGGGGAGATGCAGAGGAGCGAGGCAGCAGGGTGCTGGGGAGGGCGTACAAGTTGGTATGACGTGCAGGGCGGTTTACATGCGGGCTTGGGCCCCCATGCTGCTGCTTGCCTGCTGCTCCAATGACCGCAGACTGTCTGCGCGCAGCTGTGCCAGCTCCTGTTCACGCTGCGCAATTAGCGCGGACACGCCGGCGGCGGGGGCGGCAGCACCGGCAGGAGCGCGCTCGTGGCCTGCGGCATCCGGGCTGCCCTCCATCCCGCCCTGCACTGCTGTTGTTGATGCAGCAGCGGGGGTGGAGCTGCCAACAAGCCCGAACTGCTGGGCGTGAGCCTCGTTGACCGGCCGGCTGACACTTGTGGCCGGGTGGGGCTGCTCAAGCAGTAGCTTGGCGGTACTTGGCGCTAGTACTAATTGAGATTTTGCGTCCGAGAGGGGCCAGTGAGATTCCAGTGAGCCACGCTGGTCACCGCCCTCTTCGCCAAAGCGCCGGCTGGACGCCTCTGCTCGCGGCAACACAATTTATAGCACGGTATACCGCCTGCAACCGCCTTACATTCAAACTGTACCAAGCTTTGCGCAGCGAGCAGACAGACTCGGGGCGAGCGGGTGCAGAGGGTTGGCAGCGGCGCCTGCGGGCGGCTAGGACAAGGCAGCAGCAGGATGGTGCGGCTCACACTGATCGCGCGCAGTCGGGATGGGCTGCCCCTTGCGGAGGGCCTGGACGCGGACAAGGAGCACGAGATGTATGCATACAAGTCGCAGGCAAAGGTGGGAGCGGGAACGAGCGGCCCGCTGTCTGCAGGAGCGATGCTGCAAGAGGTGCCGCCGCTGCCGGAGAGCGCCGCCGCTGCCGCCAGCCGCTGCCGCTCTGCTGCCATGCGCACTTCGCTCAGGCCTTTGCTGGCCTCCGCCGCCCCGCCGCTGCTACTGCAGGGTATCTTCAAGAAGATGGCAGCCAGCAGCAGCAAGCCCCCGGACCGCATGTCCATCGAGTCGGGCCCCTTCACCTTCCACTACCTTCTCGATGGAGAGGTGTGCGGGGGCCAGCCAGGGGGCGCACCGGGTGGAAGACGTGAGGGGCGTGGGCAGGCATGGTGGCGGGGCAAGCATGCAGGAGGGGCACAGTTGGGAGCAGCGGGTGATGTGCAGATGCATGAGAAGGCGCGGCACGCTGGCAGCACACAGCCTCCGCTGCAGCGTGGGGGCCAACGGGCCTGCACACCTCGCCGCCATTCCCATGCATTCCCCACTTCGCCTCGCCCTCCCCCCCGCCTGCCCTCTTCTCATGCCCCGCTCTACAGCAGGTGTGCTACCTGACGCTAGCTGAGAAGGCGTACCCCAAGAAGCTGGCCTTCCAGTACCTGGAGGAGCTGCAGAGCGAGTTCTCCCGCCTGTATGGGGGCCAGATTGAGGGCGTCACGCGGCCCTACGCCTTCATCAAGTTTGGTGCGCGGGCCGAACGGTTGTGTGGGGCTGCGTGGCGGCTGTGTGGCATCCGAGTGTTTGTTGTGTGATGAAGAAAACTGTGCACGTTTTCTTCATCCCTCCCTCGCCTGCGCAGCTTCGCCTCCCTCTCCTCTCGTGCCGGCATGCATCTAGTGTCAACGCCTTACAATTTGTGCTCCCCTGCAGACACCTTTATCCAGAAGACCAAGAAGCTGTACCTGGACAGCCGCACGCAGCGCAACCTGGCCAAGCTGAACCAGGACATTGCCGAGGTGCACGCGGTGATGACGCGCAACATTCAGGACGTGCTGGGGCAGGGGGAGCGGCTAGACCGTGAGTGGGGAGGGTGGGGCGTGGAGGGTGGGGCGGGCAGAGCAAGCCAGAGCGGCAGGGTGGTGCACGACACAAGACTGCTACCTCGATGGATGTGTGATATGAAGCAGGGGCACACAGGTTGGAATTTCTGCAGGCACCTGCCCCGCCGCGGCTTGCCCATCACTTTACTCAAGTGCCACCTCCCCCGCTCCGCCCGCTCCATGCGCAGGGATGACGGAGATGAGCAACATGCTGAGCCAGGATGCCAAGCAGTTTGCTGTCAAGGCCAAGGACCTGTACCACCAGGCCCTCTTCCGCAAGTACCTCCCGCTCATCATCCTCGTGTCGGTGGCGCTGCTCATGCTGGGCCTCAAGTTCGCCTTCTAGGCCCGCCCGCCTGCTGACCTGGCCCACTGACCGACCGCCGACCCACCTGCTGGCTGACTGACCCATGTGCCTGGACCGCATGCCTCGGGGCGCTGCTGCGGCTGCTGCTGCTGCACTGGCTGCACCGCTGCATGCGCACTCGGGCGGGCGGGGGGCAAAGCTGGCCGGCGCTCTACTTCGCTCACCCTGCTTGTTTGGTCATGCAGGGTTGCGCATGTCCTGCCAACCCAGCCACCCGTCTGTCCGCCTCTCCCCCCTCCCCTCCGTCACTCGCCCCTGCACTGGCACTTTCTTACTGACTGAACTCTTCCTGCTCGACTCCCTCTCCCCGCTGCTGCTGTTGCTGCTTACCCTCGCACCCGAGGGGCACTCTCCTTCCCCCGCTATTATTTGTTCTGTACCAATTACTTTCCTTCCCGGCGCTGCAAGTGCGCCTTACTCCATTGTAGTCAATCAGATGCGTTGAAGTCAGCAATTTGCAAGAGACAGGCTGGCGCAAGCCCAGGCTGCAACGCTGCAGGGGCGCCCAAATGGGGCAGACTGGCCGGAGCAGGTGCACGTGCAGATCGGCTGCGTGTGGGTCAGTGAGACCTGCCTGCCTGCTCGCGCGGCCTTCATGCCGCTTCCTCCTTGTGTGCCGAGCCGTTCTCAAACCGCTCCACATGCACCGCCTCAAACTCGCTGCCGCCCGCTGCACAGGGAGCGGCAGGCAGGGGAGAGGTGTCAATACTTGATTGCCGAACAGCGTTGCTGCGTCGGGTTCTAACTCAGCAAGATGAGGGCGGGAGAGCACTGCGCATGGGGCGCAGCTCCAGTGTAGCGCTGCACTGCTCTGTACAATGCCTGCTGCATGTCACAATGTGCCAAGGGCGCCAGGCATATTGCTGCACCATGCCACCAGCATCGACGCTACGCATGCTGCGTGACCTCGGCAGCAGCGGCAAGCACACTCTAGCCGTCCCTTGCGGCTTACCAATGAAACGATGGCATTCAGAATCATTTTCTGTGAACCGTATCACTGCGGGCTTCACTATTGATTCCCTGCTCTCTTCAAACTCCACTTCACAAGCAAGCAACGGCATCGAGCGCACTCACCCTCCAGGCGGTACGCTACCGCCAGCTCATCATCGTTTTCCACCTTAAGCTCCGCTAGGCTCTTGTCCTCCTCAAGCAGCAATCCCTCCTTGAACAGCCGCACGTCCTCCGCTGGCTGCCGGCACGGCAGGGCAGTAGGGGGGGAAGTTGGGGGGCAAGTGAGCGCACTCGGCAGGCTGGCAAAGCAAGCAACTTCAACTAGCTGCCTGGAGGGGCAGGGGAGCAGGTGGCGAGGCCGCAGGGCAGCTCTCGCGCACAAGGCTGGCTAGCAGAGCAAGCTAGCCCTTGTGCAGCCACACGTCCTCCGCCGGCTGCCTGCAGGAGGCGGGGTGGGGCGCACCCCGCACAGCAGGCAGCACAGCACAAACGAGGACCGAGAGGCAGCGGTGGCAACCACTGCTGGTACGCTGCGCCGGGCTTGGCACATGCCACATGTGAGTTCACCCACCTTCTGCAGCAGCTCCTGCAGCTTGCTCTTGAGCTGGGCAATGGTGTCTGTGGGGTCGACGTGCAGGAAGACCGTCTGGGGCGGGGCAGCAGGGCGGGAGTTGAGTTGGGCATTGCAACGAGGGACCAGAGTTGGCATGTCGTGGAAGGTACAACAGAGGGCAAGGGTGCTGACCGGTGCACAGCCGCAGAGCACCCTTGGCTTCCTTTGCGTCCCTCTCGTCAGTATCCAGCAGCTTTCCCGCTGCGGAGCCAGGACCAGAACGGCAGGGCGTAGCAGAGCGATGTGCTCACCAGCTTCTCCCGCTTGACCCGCACATACATGCTCTGCACAATCAGCGGGGGCCGTTCAGTGTTGTCAAAGCTGTGGTTGCAGCGGCAACCTCCCTGCAAGCACAGCGCCGGCTTGAGCTGCCACCTCCGCTGCCACTGCTGCTGCCGCCGCCGCTGCCACCGGCTCGCTCCTACTGCTGCAAGGCCCTTTCAAGCTGTCTCCTGAGCTTCGTAGATACCTACCATGCTGACGCTGCCTGCTGCCAGCCCCGCAGGGCGTGGCCAAGAAGGGGAGCGGAAGTAATCAGTCGCTGTGCACGGTGACAGGATGGAGCCCTGAAGATTCGGCGGACTGGCGAGCAATCACAGGTCGACGATCGTGGCACTGGGAGGAGCTCTCTCGTTTCAGCGCGCCAACTCGCCAGCAAGGCGCGCATGAAATGCTCCCCGCGCAGCCTGCTCGCCTCCATTCAGGCAATCGTAGCATTCTGTTCCCCTTTCGACAGCCCTGCACACGCCACAGCCGGGCTGCTCTTCCGAGCGATCAGTTTATTTGATTGCCGGCCCCTGTCCTGCTACCCTGCCCCTCCACCAGCAGCTCAGTTTCCTGACACACAGCACAGCGCGCGGCAGCCGCCATGGCGAGCTCCATGGACGTGGACGCACCAGCGGCGGCGGCAGCGGCAGCGGCGGGGCCGTCCACCTCTGCCAGGGGCAACGGCTACATGCTACCATGGGTGCGCGGCACTCCTGCTGCCTGGCTGCGTGGCTTCAACGGTCAAATTTGTGCACACCTTAGACAGCCCCTTACCCTGCCTTCGCTGCCGCTGTTCCCTAGCTCCCAGCCGTGCTGCCCCCTGTTCCGCTCGCCCGCCCATCTTTTGCTCCACCATTCATCACTCCGCTCCTGCTGCCGTGCCTACTGCAGGTTGAGAAGTACCGGCCCACCCGCATCAACGAGATAGTGGGCAATGTGGATGCAGTGTCACGGCTGCAGGTCATTGCGGAGGAGGGGAACATGCCCAACATCATCCTGGCGGTGGGTGGGGCGGGGTGCAGGGGGGGGGGATGGCGGTGGCAGTGGCGGCGGGGTGTCCGGCGTGAGGAGTTGCTGGCTTTTGTGTGGAGGTGCAGGCACTGCAATGGTGCTGACGCAGTAGAAGTGCAGGGTGCATGTAAGGAGGGGGTCCATGACCGTGCTGCTGCGCTGGGCTCCGTCGCGCCTGGCGGTCCCCCTGCAACCCCTGCTCTGCGCCCCACCTGCCCACCCTCTTGCCCGTGCTGCTGTCCCCCGCCTTCCCCCGCTTGTCACCCACCGCAGGGCCCCCCCGGCACGGGCAAGACCACCAGCATCCTCTGCCTGGCACACGAGCTGCTGGGCCCCTCCTTCCGGGAGGCGGTGCTGGAGCTGAACGCGTCGAATGACCGGGGGATTGACGTTGTAAGGAACAAGATCAAGATGTTTGCGCAGCAGCGGGTGAGCTGGGGAACCGAGTTGTCCCAACATCGGGCTGGTGCCATATGGCTGAGTGCCATGTGGCTGGGTGCCATGTGGCAAGGCAAGTTGAGTCAGAGGCAGGGTCAGCTGGTGGCCTAAGCCATGGGTGTACTGCCAAGCCTGTGCTGCCTTGCATGACGCATTTCATGACGCACGTGAAAGCTTGTTCCTTTTTAACCCTGAAGCCTGTATGAACTCGCTGGCCCTGCCAACACTGCAGGTGACGCTGCCACCCGGGCGCCAGAAGATTGTCATCCTGGATGAGGCAGACAGGTGGGGGCAGGAGGGCTGGCGGGTGTTGTGATGGGGGTAATGTGGAGTGAAGTGGCAATTGGCAGGTTGTGCGACTGTTTGCAAGTGCTGTAGGTGGGGCGTAGGTGGGGTAACGGACTAGGCCACGTGCCACTTGGCTGCCCGCAGCTCGAAAGACCAGCTCCCTGGTGTCGTGCTGCACCCTAACCCAAATCCTTCTCCCGAATTGCCACCTTGCCACTCCCCTTCCTCCCTCTCAGCTACCCACTGCAGCATGTCCCAGCCAGCCTTGCGCCCCTGCAGATCTAACCCCCGCTCCCCCTGCCCTCATCTGTCCCGTGGATCTCTTGTGTTGCTGACTCCTTTACTAACAATAGATGTCGCTGAAACCGAGACTCCCGCACCCCTGCCCCTGCCCCTGCCCCGCAACCGCAGCATGACCCAGGGAGCTCAGCAGGCGCTGCGCCGCACGATGGAGATCTACTCCTCCACCACGCGCTTCGCCCTCGCCTGCAACACCTCCTCCAAAATCATTGAGCCCATCCAGAGCCGCTGCGCCATTGTCAGGTGCGCGGCATGTGCCGGCCAGCGCACGCCCTGGGAAGCTGTGTGTGTGTTGGGTGTGTGTGGTGGGAGCAGGGCCAATTGAGAAACCGGCGCGCCATGCTCAGGTGGGCAGTTGATGGCGGGCGCTTGGTGCCAGTGTGTCGAGCGTGGGCGGGGTGCAACAGGGCGGCAGCGTGCCTAACCGGCTGCCCACTCTGGCCCAGCACCTGGCCTACGCCCCCTCAGTGTGCCACCGCCCGTCAACTTTTGCAACCTGCTCAAGCGGCCTTCCCCGAGCATCAACTGCCTGCCGCACCTCGTCATTCATCTCACCACGTGCATGCAATGCATCCCCATGCTCACGTCACGCCCCCCTGCAGGTACAGCAAGCTGAGCAACAAGGAGCTGCTGGAGCGGCTGCTGACGGTGTGCCAGGCGGAGGGGGTGGCCAGCACGCCGGAGGGGCTGGAGGCGGTTGTCTTCACCGCCGACGGGGACATGCGGCAGGCGCTGAACAACCTGCAGGCGAGTGTTTGGCTTGTGGGTGCCTGGGCAGTTGCACGCGAGTTGGTGTGTGTGTGTGTGTGTGTGTGACTGACTCTGCCAAGGGAGGAGGCGGCGTGCACGCCGGAGGTCCTGGAAGCGACTGTGGTCAGTGGTGGCAGGGAGGTAAACAACCTGCAAGGTTTGGCAAGGTGACGGTGGGTTGTGCTGGGGAAAGGCAGAGGTGGTGAAGTGCAGCAGGGACCAACATGAGGAGCTCTGCCTTGCCGGGCCCTTGAAATCAGTCCTGGGCACACCAGGATGGCTTGGCTGCGGTTGTGCTCCTTGCTGACGGGACCATGCTGACAGCGTGCAATGCCGACAATGACAACACTTCCTGCCCAGCAAAGGCACTCACTGCTTCCTCCTGTCCCTCCCTGGGCCCAGGCCACAGCCAACGGGTTTGGCCTGGTGGCCCCCGACAGCGTGTTCAGGGTGTGCGACCAGCCGCACCCCGTGCTGGTGGGCAGCGTGGTGCAGCACTGCCAGCAGGCGCGCATCGACGACGCGTACGAGGGCATGCGGGTGAGCGCACCCTATCTACCTTTCTGCTGTTGCATTCAAAGCAGAGGGAAGGGCGGTGAGGCTGGGGGATGGGGGCGGGCAAGTGGTTTGTCACAGGCGCAGGGCAAAGTGCAGCACCCTATGCAGGCGCGGTGGCCAGCAGCTGCCCGGGGAACTCGACCTCCCGTCGCCCTCCTCCTGTCCTCACTCTTGCCTGCGCGCCCTCTTCCCCTCCTGTCCCCTCCCCCGAAACCCCACAGGCCCTGTGCGACATGGGGTACAGCGCCAGCGACATCATCACCACCCTGTTCCGCGTGGTGAAGAACACGCCCGGCATGAACGAGTACCTGAAGCTGGAATACATCAAGGTGGGGTGGGGGTGGGTGGGGTAGGCGGGGTGCGCGGTTAGCTGCGCGACAGAGCGCAGGTTTGGCTGGGAGCTTGATCTTTTGTTGCATTGAGTTACAAGTACGTTTGTGTGGTGGGTTGAATGGGCTGCTGCGTGCGGAGTGGGGGACTAGGCAGGTTGGGAGGTGTGCGGTGCGGGCTGCATCGTGCTGCAGATCATTGTGGGGGGCGGTGGGGGTGGGATGCCACTTGGGATGCGTGCTGGCAGATCTGGGTGGATAAGATGGGCTGCGGGCTGCGCGCTGGTAGTGCTGGGGCCCGCCAGGGAGCTCAGTGGGTGAGCTCAAGCTGGAGTGACACCAAGGTTGGGTGGAGCGGTGCTGCGTGTATGTCACGGTGTGGGTTGGGCGAAGCAGGATCTGCAGATGCGCGGCTGTGGGGCTGCTTTGAAGAGGGAGAGGGGAGTGCCGAGGGCCTGGCCCGGTTGTAGGCGGGCCAATCCAAACACCTCCCACGTCGGTCCCCCTGCCCCGGTGCAGCAAATCGGGTTCTGCCACATGCGCATCGGCGACGGCGTGAACTCGCGGCTGCAGCTGTCGGGGCTGCTGGCAGACTTGTGCAAGCTTACGATCAAGGCGGCAGCATGAGGTGGGCGCAGCTGGGGTGACGACGGCCTGTGCGCACGCAGCTTGATGCATCGTTTTGTTGCCCCACTCCACACCATACCACACGTCCTGTAATTGTCTGGTAACTGGCACAGTTTCTGCTTTGCTTGTAAAGTGTGTGTGCACAATGTTGGGGGCAGGGCTCCGTGCCTGGCTGTGCCTTCCCTGCCGACTGCCCCTGTCGTGATGGGTGCTGGAGCGGCGGCGCTGCCGTGCAACCGTGGTGGCGACGCTGGGCCTCTCCGCGCCGGCTGCCTTTGAAAGCGCGGGCCTGTCTGTATGTGTGGGGCACTAGCTCGAGGCCAAGTAGCCTGTGGACTGGAGATGGCATCGCTGGGGGCAGTCTGTCTGGCTGAAATCCCCCCCAACGCAGGTGCCTGCACCTGAATCGGCCCTGCATCCCGGGAATGCTGTCCCAGCGCTACTCAGAAACGCAGCAGCAAGCGGCCCAGGCTTTCACCGATGTCGCATCATGCACATGGCGCCGTCCAAAGCCTGTGCTACTGCCCCAGGGGACAACATCGGCGCCCAACCCCTTCGCTGTAGCCGTCCCGGCGTGGGTACAACGGTAGGGCGCGAAACCCCTTCGTCCGCCCGGCCACCAGAGCGTTGGACCGACTGTCTGACAAGCCCCCCTTGCATGGGGTCTTGCCTCACCATCCGGCCCTTACAGCCGCCTGTTCCTCCGTTTCTCCGCTCCTCGAAGCTGTCCCTTCGCTTGGTGCAGCCACCCCGTGCCCAGGCCTACCCACCCCGGCAACCCCGAGGTGCACCTTGGCAGCAAAGAGGTGCGCCCCCCTCCCCCGCTGCATCGGCAGGCATTTGTATGCGTGTCCGGGGGGAGTTAAAGATCCACAGATCCAGCCCCAGAGCACGCAGCTGGCTGTTGGGAGGCTGGCTGACGGCGCGCTGCGCGACACACGGCGTGCGCGCACGCGGCGGCAAGCGACGCCAGCCCCACGCTGCGGTTTGCAGCCGGCGATCTCAGCCCTCAATGGGCCCCCAGCTGGGTTTCCAAAGCCCAATTGGGCGGCAAACCTGGCAATGACCCACAGCTCTGCGCCAACCCTTCAACCGCCTTACTGACCCACCCCACCTGCCCCCCACCCTGCCGCCGTGCAGACAGACGACCCCAGCACCATGCGTCCAGCCTTCGTCACCCTGCTAGCCCTGCTGGCCATTGCAGCCCAGCTGGCGCCCGTCATGGGCAGCCGCGCACTGCTCAAATCCGCCGACGAGCGCAACCAGGCAGCCCGCGAGCGTGCGCAGCTGGCGGCGCAGAAGAAGGCCTTGGAGGCACTCACATCTGGCCAGCGGGCAGACGAGGCTCAGAAGTTGGCCGACCAGCAGCAGGAGCGGGCAGACAACGCCGAGAAGGAGAATGCAACGGCAGACCAGCAGGCGGCGCTCAAGGCGGCAGCCCGGCAGGCGCAGAAGGCAGCAAGGAGGGAGGCTCGCAAGGCGGAGCGCAAGGCGGCGCGTGAGGCGGAGCGTGAGGCGGCGCAGCAAGCAGCAAGCACCAACAGCCGTGAGGAGGAGCAGGCGGCTGTTGCCGCGGCAGCAGCAAACTCCGATTCCACGGCCTCCCGCCGCACACGCAAGGCAACCAAGGACGCAGCTGCAGCAAGCGACAGCGGCAGCAGCAGCGGCGGCGGCAGCAGCAGCGGCGGCGGCAGCAGCGGCGGCGGCAGCGGGCGCGCAGGCTCTGTTTATACAACGTGAGCCAAGGGCTGGGTTGAGAGGTCCAGAGGACGGCAGCTGGGGGTGCCTGTGACATAGGCTGCTGACATGGAAGCGCTGGTCTGTGCCAGCTTGCCGCAGCGCACGCCCTCCTCTCCCTCCCTCTCATCCTGACCTCCCGCTCTCCCTCCCTTTCTTCCCTCCTCCCTCCTGCCTCCCACCCTGCAGATACCACTACTATGCCCCCCTCTACGAGACCTCCTCCCTCTACTGCGCCGACGCGTTCAACAACATTGACAAGTCGACGCTGCTGGACGGCCGCGCATGGGTGAGCGCTGGGCTGGCAGGCGAGCAGCGGTGCTTGCAAAAGGCCTGTTGTGCGTCCCGCCTTGGGGGTGCCTGGAGATGCTGCCTGCGTGCCCAGGCCTGGTTGGTCCAGCCTCCGCCTGCCTTCTTGTCCCCCCCCGCCTCTGCCCAGCACCCAGCTCACCTCCTCCCTCCCTCCCCTCCTACTCCCCCTCCCTCCCCCGCAGACCGCCTACTGCAACGACGGCGGGCTGGGCCCCATGTCTCAGGACAAGTGCGGCAAGACGCTGTGTGTCACCAACCCTGCCACCGGCCAGACCACGCGGCTCGTCGTTGTGGACAAGTGTGGGCAGGGCGGCATCGACGTCGACCCCAAGGGCTTTAACGCAATCGACGGAAATGGTGCGGGCGTGCGCGACGGCCACATGCTGACGCAGATACGGTGGTGCTGAGCTGGCCGCCGTGCTGAGCACGGCGCGGTGCGCGGTGCAGCCCCGTCTGCCGGCCCTCATGTTCTGCCTCCGCGACCCACCACACGTATGTTGTTGTACAACGAGTGCCCCAGGCAGCCACAAATGGCAGCCATCTCCCCTGAGAGCGACGCCTCCTCCACCGACAAGGGCAGTGTTTTCTGTAGCCACACACACACACAAGACAGTGACAGACCCGCGTGACTTTCATGACACACCACGTTTCCACCTCCAGCATGCGTCCTCCCCTACTCCTGTCGTCCCTTCGTGACACTTGAGCCGCCCCTACCCCCCCGTTTCGAGATTTGATGCGCCCCCGACCCGTGCCACACCCCCTTGATCCTGTCGTGCGTGCTGCAACCAGCAGGGCTTGCGCCCTCCGCTGCCATGCAGGCGGCGTGCACGCCGGTATTCAGCCACCCACTTGAGTGCAATTCTTTGCATGTCCCACAAGAGCTGCCCTCTGACCGCTGACTTCATGTGCAAACACCATCCCCCTGTCTCCCCTTCTGGCCCCGGCCCTCCAATGATATCTTTGCCCCAACCACTGCGCACTCACCCCTATCCCTCATATTGATGCGCCTGCGCCTCCCCAGTGGCGCCTGCACTTCCGCCGCCCTGCCACGCGGCACGGCAAGCGCAGGCAGCCCTGCCGGCCAGGCCCTCAGTTGCTTGTGCTCCCACCCTCTCCCAGCTCACAATCACCGACCCTCCCCCCTTGATGGACTGACCTCCTACATCGTTGTAACACAACAGTGCTGACATGGGCTGGGGCACATTGGGCAGCAAGCAGGTCGGAAACAGGGGCTTTGGGTGCACCGCGCGCTGCTGGGAGCAGAGCATGTGCCTTCACTGCCGCTGCAAGAGCTGCTGAACTACATCAGAAACACGCTTGCACAACAGGCCCGCACACGCTCCCAGTTCGCCTGTTCTTCTCCTCCTGCCATCGGGGCGCACCTGCCGCCAGCGCGCTGCCGCCGCTGCCTGCGCTCTCATCTGCCAGGTGGAGGGTGGGGTTGTTCAACTTTGCGATTTGGCACCATTGCGAGCGGAATAATGGAATTGCGTCTGTAAGAGCTGCACCGCACGTGTTGGAAGCGCACACGCCTCTGCATCGACTGCAGGCTTGTCGCCTTGTGCTTCCCCCATCTCCCTGGCATCACGGGTGTGGTAATTAAGAACAGCTGAAACATCGGCACGATGCAGTCCGCAAGCACCTCTGCGGGGGCGCTCCGTCGGGCGTCCAGCTTTGCACCAGCCCCCCGGCCCTCCCGCACGCGCCTGGTGGTCTCCAGGTGGGCCGTAGTATGGCGTGATGCTGCCATATCTGCGCCCCGCTTGCCCGCTGGAGGGTGGCAGAAGGCGGCGGCGCCGCACAAACCCGGTGGCAGGTGGCGGCAGGTGGCACCTTCGTTAACTTGCTCTCCTCTGCTTGTGTGCGTGCGCAGCATCTTCAAGCTGGGAGGCAAGAAGGAGCAGGAGCCGGCAGTGGACAGGAAGGGACGGCCCATCAAGCCCACCCCCACCCCTAAGTCCAAGGAAGCACCCAAGGCCAAGCCGGCGCCAGCTCCCGCCAAGCGTGCCGCCCCCGCTGCTCCCATCAAAGCCAAGCCCGTGCCGCCACCCCGCACCGCTGGCAAGCCCGCCGGGGCGGCAGCCGCCGACAAGAGCAGCAGCAACGGCAGCGGCGGCGGCTTCCTGAGCCTGTTTGGTGGGAAGCCTGCCGACAGCACGCAAAAGGGCAGCACCGGCACGGGCACCACCCGCCGGGCGGCGGCTGCCAGCAGCAGGGCGGCAGGCACGCAGAAGGTGCCGCCGCCGCCGCGCACAGCAGGCAAGCCGTCCACGGCTGCTGGCAGCCAGAAGACGGCGATGAGCGCCGGCGCCGCTGCCGCCGCTGCGGGCACGCGGCGCATGAGCGCCAGCCAGAAGACCGCTGCGCCCGCCGCGCCCGCACCCCGCCGCGCCCGCACCACCAGCAGCAGCAGCAGCAGCAGCAGCAGCAGCAGCAGCAGCGCCTCTGATGGCCCCCAGGATTCCGACCAGGAGTACTTTAACGTCACCGGCTACCCCTTCCCCCTGGGGCCCTTCCTCAAGCGCCCCACCATCCGCAAGGAGCTGGTGCGGGGCGTGATGTGGGGCTTCGAGCAGCCGCAGAGCCTGGGAGGATCCAACGTGACCACCAACATCCGCATGACAATCGTGCGCCTGCGCTCCGGAGGCCTGTGGGTGCACGCGCCCATCGCGCCCACGCGTAAGCAACGCCGCTGCCGCCGCCTGCCTGCCTGCCTGCCTGCCTGTGGTCTGGTGCTGCCCTTGGTCATGGCTCTCTGCAGCCGGTGGTTAGCCCGCAGTCTGCGCTTGCCTGCTCCCGTTCCAGCTGCCTGCCTGCACACAGCCTGCCTTACGCTGCCCTGCCTCACAACTGACTGCCACGTGCCACCCTGCCTGCGCCACGCATTGTGCCGTGCAGGCGAGTGTGTGCGCATGGTGCAGGCGTTGGAGGAGGAGACGGGGGAGAAGGTGCAGTACATTGTACTGCCCACCTTTGGGTATGAGCACAAGGTGGGTGGGGGTTGGTGGGCAGGCGGGTGGGGTGGCAGGTGGGTTGGGCCCGGGGACATGTGCACTTGTGGTCGCCGGACTGGGGATTGGAGGACATGGCGGACAAGCGGGAGATTTGCAGTGGAAGAGCTTGACAGCAGCTGCTGCAGCGCAGCCGTTCGCAGTAGCCCTGTCCTGCGCTGCAGGCGCATGGCCACACGTTCTACCGGCAGCAGCGTGCGCCAAGGCGGCCACCCATTGTACCGTGCCCTGCCCCTGCCCCTCCTGTCTGCCCCCCTGCCCCCATTGCAGATCTTTGTGGGCCCCTTCAGCCGGCGCTTCCCCAAGGCCCAGGTCTGGGTGGCCCCCAGGTGCGGGCCGCCTGGCGCTGACCGGCGGCCTCACGTGCTGCCTGCCTGCCTGCCCGCCTGCCTGCCTGCCTGCCTGCCGGGCTTGTGTCTGCCAGTGTGGGGGCTGGCAGGGACTGCTGGCTACGCTGGCTACCTTTCCCCATCTTGCGCCGCCCTCTGGTCTCACCCCACTGGTGCCCGCTTGCCGCCTTCTGTTCCTCCCCACCCGCACCCAGTGGAGCTAGCCCCTCAACCTCTGTATCATCTCTCCCGCCGCCCCTCTGCCCCGCTTGACTTGTGTCCCCTTCCCCCCGATGTGCCGCCCCCCTGCCCACCCGCAGCCAGTGGAGCTGGCCCATCAACCTGCCCGCCCAGTTCTTTGGCATCTTCCCCACCGGGGAGCTGCGCAGCGGGGACGCCGGCGTGCCGTGGGCGGAGGAGATTGAGCAGAAGGTGTTTGAGAGCAGCGTGGGCATCGGGCCGTACATCGAGGCGGCTTTCTTCCACAAGGCCACCCGCACCCTGCTGGTCACCGACGCCGTCATCTCGGTGCCGCAGGAGCCGCCGGAGGTGCGCACCCCCTGCTGTGTGGGGTGGGGTTGCCTACGGCTGCTGTGTAGGGTGGTGGGGGTGCACAGACGCCGTCATCTCAGTGCCGCAGGAGCCGCCGGAGGTGTGAGGGGGGTGGTGTACGTGGGGTGGGAATGCGCGTGGGGTTGCCATGCAGGGCGGGGGCCGGGGCCCAGCGGAAGGGCGGGAATGGCGCGTCATGCTGTGCCGCAGGGCAGGGGCCACCAAGGTGTGGGGAGCCGGGGTGGTGTGATGGGGGTCATGTCTGAGGCAGGCGCCGCCAACCATCGGCGCAGCCTTCCCCCCCCCCCCCCCCCCCCGTACTGTTGCCAGCTCCAGACCTAGTGTTGTTGAACAAATGTGTGTAAGAAAGACACCCCATTGCTTACCTCCTCCCGCCCTTGCCCCGCCCCCGCCCCCCGCGCAGCTGGTGCCCCAGGAGAGCCTGCTGGAGGCTGCCGCCCGCAACTTCTTTATCAACGTGCTGTCCGGCCCGCTGGCCAAGGAGCCGGTGGACGGGGTGCCGCTGACGCCAACGGAGCTGACGCCCGCGGCGCGCTCGCTGGGCTGGCGCCGCATGGCGCTGCAGATCCTGTACATCGTGCCCGGGGACCTGCGCGACCCCAGGAAGTGAGCGGGCACAGTGAATGCACGTCCACTTCTCGCCTTGGTTGTGGGGCCTTTCAACATTGCGTGTGTCTTGCCCTCAAGCGCCCGCAATCTGGCCCTGCACTGCCAACCGCGGCACCTTCAGCGCCTGCCCCTCTCCTCCTGCCCCCTCATGCGTCGCCCCTGCGCCCCTCCTCTCTGCCCAACACACGCCACCTGTCTCGCAGGGGCTTCCAGGCCATTGCTGACCGCCTGATTGTGGGCCCCATCCTGAAGACGCTTGTGTTCAGCACCACGCCCGAGAAGACGCGGGAGTGGGTGGACGACATTGTGGGGAGCTGGGACTTCACATCCGTGGTCCCCGCGGTGAGCGGGGGAGGGCGCGCACGTGGATGCGGTGTGCCTGGCAGGTCTTGGCATCGCTGGGTGGTGTGGGTGTCGGCTTCGCTTCGCTTTCAACGCCCCACTGGAGGGAGGGCGGGTGCAGGGAGTTGCCAGGGGCGCTCCCGGCTCCGGCTTTGGAAGCAGGGGCAGGAGGTCACGTCTTGTGCGATGCTGTGAAGCCTGATGCTGGATGCTCAATTGTGCACCTTTCACGCCCGCCTGCCCACCCGCCCGCCTTCTCCCCGCCCGCAGCACTTCACCGCGCCCGTGCGCGCCACCCCCGCCGACTTCAAGGCAGCCTTCTCTTTCGTGTACGAGCCGCAGCTCAGCCAGGAGCGCGCGGCAGCGGCGGCCGCCGAGGCCGCCCGCCGGGGCAGCAGCAGCAGTGCCAAGGCGGCGGCGCTGGCGGCGGCGCGCGCGGCGGCGGCAGCGGAGCAGCAGAAGGAGAGCGCCAACCCGGCAAAGGTGCTGGATGACGCGCTTGTGGGCCTGCTGGGTGGGCTCAACATCAGCGGCAGCATGCGCAGCAGCAGCGCCAGCAAGGCGGCAGCCAAGGGCAGCGACAAGGAGGCGGGCAGCGACACGGCTGGGTTCTCTTACCCCGCCGAGGACATTGCTGCGCTCAATGCGGCCCGCCGCTTCCTGGTCAGCGCCGGCGTGGTGAATAAGTGAGCTGCGCTGCGGTGGCAGCAGCGCGCCAGCCAGATAACACTCGTGGCGCAGCTGCCGTACCCGCCTGCTCGCCCGCCCGCTGATGTCAACATGAAAACGAACCCCCGATGCCCCCGGCATCGCACGCTCACACACGCCACGCCTCCCCACATCACCCTACAAAACCTGCACTGTGATTCATTATGCGTCGAGACGGCTCACTGCCTGCTACTCCCTCCTGGCCCCGCCAGCCACGATCACTTAGCCGCCGAGCTTGCGCTTGCCTCTTCTCTTGCTCACCGCGCCCCCACCCGGTCGCCCTGCTTGCCTTAGATTTCATTGTGTGATTTCAAGCTGTTGGAAACGTGCCAACAATGATGTTGCTGCTATGATGCTTTGAGCAAGTGTGCTCCAGTCATAATCAAATAGTTGTGAGCCAGATGCGTGGCTTGAAACGCTGCAGACCCCAGCTGCCCCCAAGCACAGTGTAGACGGAAGAAACAAAGCTTGGCTGCCACCAGCGCCGGCAAGCCCATCAGCCTCATCCATTCCGCGTCTTCTTCTTCTGCTGCTGCTGCCGCTGCTGCTGCCCTGCCGCCTGCTGCTGCTGCTGCTGCTCCGCCGGCGCCATCTCCACATCATCTGCAGCGGACAAAGGGAGCAGCGGACAAAGGGAGCAGCGGACAAAGGGAGCATGCAAGTCGTCAGCTGGAAAGGGAGAGGGAGCAGCAGGGTTGCAGCCGCGCGGAGTTGTAGCACAAGCCAAGAGCGGCACTTGCTACATGGGGCGCATTCCCAAGAACCCCGTGCTCTGGCTCAGTAACAGACGTGCTTCGCTGCCAGGGCACAACTGTCTGCTCGGTGGCAGGGACAGCCGCAACCGGTGGGGCACAGGAATGCTGGCACTGCTTGCAGCGACAGCAAAAGCAGCACAACAGGCAACAGGGCCAGCCATCAAAGGCCTGCACAGGAGTGAGTGCACGCCTCACGCAGGCTGCAGGCGCTCACCTGCCGGCGCCTCCCCCGTGGCCATGAGCGCAAAGAACATGCGGTTCAGCTTCTCTATCTTCCGCAGGTCTGCCTGCTGGTCTGTCTTGTATTGCAAGCACTGCACACAGTGCAAGAGGAAGGGTAGCCAGGTGAGGCATACTGGGGCACTGCCGCCGCTGCTGCTCCCGCCCCCGCCTCGGTCGCACGCACCTCCCTCCACGGCTGCTGCCGGCCGCTCCACCGCGCCCCACCACCTACCGTGGTGTCATCTGTGACCTTGAGCACCAGCTTGCCGTCGCAGTGCCTGTATTTAGTGACGAACCGGGTCTTCAGCGGGTTCTGTCGATACAGGGCCACCGCCTGCTCGTAGAACGCGTCCCAATGCTCAATATACATCTGGCAGCGGCGGGCGGCGAGGGCAGGCAGCCGGACAAGCAGCCGATGGCAGCGGGGCAGCGGATAGCCTGGAGCAGAACGACAGCGATGTATGGTGGGGAAGATCAGCCCGCCCAGGCGATCAGCCGATCAAGCCCACGAGTTCGCTGCCGAGTGGCACCAGCTTGGCGGTGCCTTCCTCTGAATGCACGCCTCTTCCCGCAGGGCACGGCATCACGCCATCGGTTCTCGCCCACAGAGGGACACACAGAGCCACCCGGCGCGCGCGTGCCCGTCAAACATAAAACCAGGTGCGCCTACCGGCCACCGGCGGTGCCGGCTGCCTGCGGCCCCTAAAGCGGGCGCACAGGCAGCAGCGGAGCTTGACAGCGGCTTGAAACATGCGGCAGAGCGCGGCGCGCGGGCAGGAGGCGCAACAGCCCTGCAAGGCGGGCGAGCGGTCGGGCGGGTGGGCGGAACCGCCGCAAGTCCCAGCTTGTTGCAGCTAGCTGATATGCTGGGGATGCTGCTATTCCAACATTTGTCTGCAGGATTTGGCAAAAGAAGCACCATTGTGCAGGAAGGTTCACCGCTCCAGTCTTCCACTGCTGCTCCCATACGCCGGCCCACCGAAGCAGCCAGCCAGCTCGTGCCTGCCGCGCCTCTCCCTCTGCGTCAGTGACAGGCCCAGCAGCGCAGAACCCGGGGGTCAGCGCACCACCACCGCACCATGCGGCAGCTGCTGGCCACTGTTGGCGCCGGCAGCGGCGGCTTTGTGGGGCTGCTGCACAACGGCGCTTTTGTGGCCGCATTCCTGGGCTTCTTCTTCGCCCAGTCAGCCAAGGTGTTCACCCACTATTACACGGAGCGCAAGTGGGACTTCACACGCCTCGTCAGCAGCGGAGGCATGCCCTCCAGCCACACGGCGTTGGTGAGCAGCGGGGCGGGGCGGGGCGGGGGGCGCTGGGTGGGTGGGCCGTCGTTGTATGCCATTTGGGGTTGTAGGGGGTGGACGGGCAGGGCATACTACAGGAGCGCCGAGTGACTGGCTGGGCAGTCACGCAGGTAGTCACAGGCCCAGCAGCAGAGCCAAAAACAGTGGCGGTGTGAAGCTGGCTGCTGCCTGCACTATCGCAGCACCTGGGCCAGCTTGTCTGTGCCCCGTTTGTGGCAAGCCTGCAGCACTCCTTTGTTGGTCACCTGCTTCCTCTGAACCAGCCGGCTCCACGCTGCCGCCGCTGCCTGCCTGCTTGCTTACGTGCCCGTGCCCCCACTCACCATGCACGTGCTTCCCATGTGCTTCCCGCCCTCCCCGCCAGGTGATGGGCTTGACAACCGCCATTGGCGTGCTGCAGGGCACCAACAGCCACATGTTTGCCATCGCACTCGTCTTCTCACTCATCGTGAGTCGCGAGCCGCCTGCCTCTGCTGGCTGCTGTCACTGTTGTGCTGCTGCTGCCTGCCGCTGTCAGTTGACAGACGGCTTGCTGTGTGGTGCTGCTGGCGTCGAGTGCAGCTCCCAAATAGGCCGCGCATGCCGGCAGCTGGCTGTGTCGTGGCTACTGCTCGAGCGTATGCTCGAGCACACGTTTGTGCGCACGCTCACCTGCGCTTGGGCCCCCCGCCGCAGGTGATGTACGACGCCAGCGGCGTGCGCCTGCACGCGGGCAAGCAGGCCAGCGTGCTCAACATGATCATCACGGAGCTGCCCCCAGACCACCCGGTCAGCAACTCGGCGGGGACGCTGAAGGACACGCTGGGGCACACGCCGCTGCAGGTGGCGGTGGGTGCCATCGTGGGCGTTCTCACTGGCTACCTCGTCGCCCTGCTCTACCTTTGACCCCCAGCCGCAGGCGGGCAGCGCCGGGGGCGGGCGGGCAGGCCGGGCCGCCAGCTGGCAGGCCGGGCTTGGGCCGCTGCTAGGTGCTGCACAACCGGTCCGCGCCTCTGCTTTGAATCCCTGTCCTCTAGCTAGACAATAATTGAACCCATTGGCCTCGGTTAATACCTTCTAAACTCTGAGCTTGGCGCTGGCGCGTCTTTCCACCATGAGCTTACGCCAGGCGCAACCCGCCTCTTCTTGCCTGTGCGCCCTTCCCTGTCTTTTGTGCGATAGCCTTCGACAGACACACTGAACTGACGCTTAACTCTACACCTCATCTATGCAATTCATTCAACCTGATGCAAAGTGCTGCCCTGCGTTCGGCGGTGCCATGTGCGGCAGCAGCCTGCCAAAAGTGCTGAGTCGCCATACACTGCTGCTCAGCACACCCGAAGCATGATGTTGCGGAGGCTACAACTAGAATCTGCTGCCCAAAATGTATTTGTGGGTCAAGTGTGGGACGGTTGAGCGTGGGCAAGAGCGCTCACGCCTGCATGTTTGCTTGCCTTGCGTGCCCTCCAGCGGCATGACTGTGGCTGGCACAGCACTTGCGAGCTCCATCACAGGTGATCAACCTTGCAGCAGTGCACCTGGGTGGCCACAGTGCAGCCACAGTGGCAGAATAAGCTGCAGTACACCGCTGAGCTGTCGTGGGCTGGCGATCTCAGCAGCTGATCTCGGGGCTGCAGAAGCCCGTCGCACGCATTCCCGGCTGCTGCTGGTCGCGCCAAGCACGGCTCGAGAGCAAGCCGGGGTTCGGGCTGCTGCACACCAGACACCACACACTGCCTCGCGCTCGGCATGACTGCAACCGCGTCTGTGTCTCTGGCGACCGAGGGCGTGAAGCAGCTGAACATGGGTGCGTCTCGACGGGTTCCCAGCTTGCTGGCAGCGGCTCGATCGTGGGTTGTTGGGAGGGCGGCCAGCGCCGCTGCCGCTCCTGGCCGAGTCAGGTTGTCCGTGACGGCTTGTGCTCGCAGCGTGCATGCGGGGGCGCCGCCTAAGGCAGCCGCTGTGCACCCCTTGCCGCCGCCGCCTGCAGCCGCTGACGCGCCCTCCAAGCCGGCCGTGACGGCCAACATTGTGACCCGCGACCTGGAGCTGGGCGACTTCAACAAGGGTGCGTGCCGCACTCTAGGGTCACCAGCATAGGTTGCAGGCCCTCAAGGCTGCTTTTGCTGGGAACTGGGAACCTGCAACCCGCCGGACTGGTCCTGCGCAGCGACAACCTGCCCGCCAGTGTGTGCCTCTGCTGCGGGTGCCCAGCAATGAGCTGCTGCTCATGCTCACTGGCTCACTCCTCCCTGCGCTGCAGGCTACCTGAACCTGCTGTCCCAGCTGACCAAGGTGGGCGACTATGATGAGGCCACCTTCAAAGGTGAGTGTGGTGGGGCGGGGCGGGGCGGGACCGTGGCGGGCGGGCGGGGTGAGGTGCTGCTGGTGGAGGGGCAGCGGGTTGATGCAAGGCAGGGATCGTTGCGGCGTGCTTTTGGCTCTCGACTGGGCTTGTGGCCTCTTCGCGGGCTGGCCCTCATTCTCTTCCCAACATGTAGCCCGGGTGAGCTCGTTGTAACTCTCACCTCCGCTGTGCGCTCTCGACCATGGCTCTTGACCCTGCCTCCCACCCCCCTGCACGTGCGTGCAGCCCGGTTTGAGGAGATGGAGAAGCGCAAGGATACGTACAAGGTGGTGGTGATTGAAGGTGGGTGCATGGCGGCTGCTTGCCGCATCCCTGCCGCACGCCTAGGTGTTGCATGCGCTGGCGGGTGCATGCATTTGCACGCACACACCGCCCGGCCCAGTGCCAGCAGCATCCACTTTATGCTGGCAGGAGGGTGGGCTGCAAGCCAGTACTCGCGGCACCTCCCCTGCATGCCGCCCTCTCCTGACCTCCTCACACCCATCAGCCATGCCACCACCCACTGCCAGTCACCCCCCTATTCTCGGCCCCTCCGTCCCCAACCTCCCGGTCACCCTGCACACCGTTCCACCTTGCCCTCCCCACCCTCACCTGACCTCCGCCTCCAGGCACCCTCATCTCACCTCACCTCCACCCGCCCCTCCCTGCCCCCGCCCCCCTGCCCCCCAGACCTGGACAAGGGCTGCATCATTGCCACCGCCACCCTGGTGATTGAGCTCAAGTTCATCCGCGGATGCAGCAAGTGCGGGCACATTGAGGACGTGGTGGTGGACACCACCTACCGCGGCCTGCGCCTGGGCCTGCGGGTGATCGAGGCGCTGATGGCGGCGGCTGGGGAGGCGGGCTGCTACAAGGTCATCCTGGACTGCAGCGAGGACAACGTGCCGTTCTACGAGAAGTGCGGGCTGATCAAGAAGGAGGTGCAGATGGTGCGCTACCTGTGAGGGAGGCGGCGCGCTGACGTGGACGTGAGCACCGCCGCACTGCGCCGCTTCATGCCTTGTTAGGAACCTGCAGGCAGGCCAGCCAGCGAGGCAGCGCCGGAGAGGGCAGCACCTGCTCGCACCACCACGGCTTGCAGGTGCACCTCCCGCTGGGCCTGCTCGCCAGGGCTGCGCACCCCTGCGGCGCACCCAACCCCTCTTGCACTCTTTGACGTCAACCCGACCTGTACCACTCTCCTGCTGTGTTTGTTTGTTAGTTTCAGCGTGCCTCTGGCCTGTTACGTTTGTGTGTGACAATACCCCTCACTTGGAAACCTCCCCTCTGCTCGCCTTGCCTGTCCCCCTCAACTCAACCAAATCATTCATGCCTCGTGTGGCTCAATCCACCCTTGATTCGTTTGCTTGCTTTAAAATGAAAATAGAGGAAACAGCGTGCTGCAGTTGCGCACGGATGATTGCACAAGCAGGCATCAGAACAGGAGAGCTTGGGGGGAGTGAAGAGAATACAAGTGCGCAGTCAACAAGTCAAACAATGCTGGTCATGTGGGAGTGGTACAGACGGTATTGCAGGTTGGGCAGCCCCACGCAGCCAGCTCAAGTGGGCAGGCCTGCTGGGTGGCAAGGTCTGAGTCGGGCGCAGGGCGTGCAGCATGTTGCGCAGCACAGCGGCCTCCAAGATCAAGCCTCAGCAGCACCTCAGTCGGCTGCCCGGCTCGGCAGCGCCTCAGTTGGCTGCCCGGCTTGGCGGCAGCTCTGTCGGTCAGTCAGCTGCCCAGCTTGGCGGCGTCTGCCAGCAGGGCAGCGATGAGGCCTTGCTTGAAGGAGTTGAGGAACCAGAGGGTGGTGGAGTTGGTTGTGTCTGTGCGGTACAGGTGGGTGACCACCTCGCAGAAGAAGAGCGTGATGACGGCAGCAAACACGTCGTTGATGGCCAGGGCGCCAAAGCTCAGCGTCGCGATGTTGCCTACATGGGGCAGGCGAGGGAGGCAGGGCAGGCAGACGACGGGAGGATGTTGGTGCAGGCCAGCGCGGGGCCGCGGGGCAAGCGAAGGCGGCAATGGCGACAGAGGAGGGCAAGCGCGCGGGAGGGGGAAGCTCATATGGTGGTGGGCGGGGGTAGAGAGCCCAGAGCAGGCGGGCTCCGAGCCTGCCAGTCAAGCACGCATCCCGTGCGCTGTGCCCCTTGCTCCCACCCTACCAAACTGCGGCAGACCCCCGCCAGCGGCTTGCTTAACAATAAGCCCCACATGTTCACAACAAACCAACAGATCACCTGCATAGAAGCCGGTTGTGAGCGAGATGCCAGCCCACATCAAGCGGCGCAAGCGAGAGGCCGCCAGGTAGCGCTCCATGCGCTGCGGTGCCGACAGCACATACGACAGCAGGCGACGCTGGCGTTCTCGCGCCTCCACACGCAGCCTGCAGGGGTGCCGCAGAGCATACGGCGTGAGGCCTTGCATGCAGTCGCCACTAAGCGATCAAGGTGGCACGCACAGGCGGTCGGCAGGCGGGAGCGGCACTCGGCCGACCTGAGGTGCCGCGTCCCCCTGCTGCTGCCAGGTTCTGGCCGCCTAGGCGCTGTCCAAACAGCCGTCCAGGACCGGCTACCCAAGTAGGGGCAGGCCGGGGGCCCCAGGCGGCCCCCTGCAACACAGGCCATCGGTGTGCTCAGGGCATCTGGGGCGCTGAACCTTCCGCCACTGCCTAATTATTATCTTCTGGTTTCAAATGTATACCAGGCGTGCCTCGGCAAGTGAGCACTGTGCTGACGTCGACCGCATGAAAGTTGTTCTGTTCGCACCGAACGGGTGGTCTGCAGTGTCGAAGCTTTGAGCACTGTCTCACAACTCTGTTGGGTTGGCAACTTCAGACGACCGAGCATGGAGCGCGCTGCCCGACTCGCCAGCCACTTCCTGCCGCCTCCTCGGGGGCAGGTGAGCACGCTGCTGATGGTGCAGGATAGCGGAGGCTGTGGCAGGCGTCCAAGGCGTGCCCGACACCATGGCCGCTTGGAGTGGCGGCGGAGCGGCGGCAGGCGGACCGGTCACGGGGGTGGCGGCGGCACCTTTCAGCAGGCGGAGTTGAGCGAGTAGTGCTCACCCCTTCTGCGCCTCTGCAGAGCCCACCACAGCTGCAGTCACAGCACACCGCGGCCCCTGGCGCCGGCTTCATCGTCGCCGTACTCGGGGCTGCAGGCGGTATCGGCCAGCCGCTGAGCCTGCTGCTGAAGCTGTAAGGGCATGTGCGCTGGCTGAGCCAGCACCAGACTTGTGGCCGGCCACCTGCCTGCTAGGCTTGCGTGAAGCCCTTTCACCACACCCTTGTTGCTGCCCGCACGTGCAGGAGCTGCATCTTGACAGTGCGGTGCCAACCGTCCCACCCGCCCACCCTCCCACACCCCCCTTGCAGCTCCCCGCACATCAGGGAGCTGCGCCTGTATGATGTGGCCAACACTGCCGGGGTGGCCGCCGACCTGTCCCACATCAACACCGGGGCGTGCGTGAGCGCGCACACGGGGGCGGAGCAGCTGGGGGACGCATTGTATGGGTGCCACCTGGTGGTGGTACCGGCGGGGGTGCCGCGCAAGCCGGGCATGACCCGCGACGACCTGTTCAACATCAACGCGGGTGAGGGAGGCGGCGGTCATGAAGTTGGCATTCATTTGCGTGCCGCACTGGAAGGGTGGAGGGCACGGGTGCGGGGCAAGCAGCGCGGGTGGGTCAGGCGCGTGTTCTTTGCCTCTTGCTTTCAGGACAGGAGTGGTGGTTGCTGAGGGAGGGGAAGGCAGGGGGAGGGTGAGTTGTGTGGAGGCAGCGGCAAGGCCTTGCCTGCAGATGCATCAACCTACCGCACCCTCCTCCCCCCTGCTCGCACCTCCCGCAACCTGCAGGCATCGTGCGCACCCTGTGCGAGGGCGTGGCCCGCTTCTGCCCCCAGGCCTGGGTGGCCCTCATCTCCAACCCCGTCAACTCCACCGTCCCCATCGCCGCCGAGGTGTTCAAGCGCGCCGGCACCTTCAACCCCTCCCGCCTCTTTGGCGTCACCACCCTGGATGTGGTGCGCGCAAACACGTTTGTGGGGCAGGCGCTGGGGGTGGACCCTGCCGAAGTGAGCGTCCCCGTCATCGGAGGCCACGCAGGTGGGGGGGGCGGGCGGGACACTGGTGGGTGCATGGGCAGGCAGGCTGGTGGCGGTGGTGGACCGAATTCCCCAGGCAAGGCGTGCTTGGGGGAGCGGGCAGTATGCACAGGGAGATGGAGATGGGCAAACTTATGAACGCAAAGCATTACAGCCGGGTGCTGGGCCGGCTACCCGGGTGGTCCCTGGGAGTGGGAGCACCACCCTTTGGCCACGCTGTGCCTCCTCCTGGCTGTGCCTGCCCACTCCTTCAGCAGCTGCTGGTCATGCTCGCTCCTGCCCTTGCCGCCTGCCCCCCGCAGGCGTGACCATCCTGCCAGTGCTGTCGGCTGCAAGCCCACGGGTGGCGCTGCCAGAGGCTCAGGCGCGGGCGTTGATGGAGCGCATCCAGGATGCGGGCACAGAGGTGGTCAAGGTGGGTGGGCGGGTGGGGGGGCATGGCGGGGTGGGGCAGGCATGGCAGGCTTGGGCAGGGGTCATGTGGCAGGCATGCAGGGCGGGGACGGGGCGGGCCGTAGAAGCGCAAGTTGGGTGTGCAAGGTGCAGCCAGGAGGGTACATCCAGCTGTGCTTTCGGGGCTGCTGCACTGGGAGTGCCCCATACTTGGCAGCACGTCTGCAGCTTGGTTCTGGCATGACGCTGGGGGCTGCTGCTGCCCAGCAAAGGCGCCCATCGCGCGTCCCTGCGGTGCACCCCTGCAGTCTGCTCGACTCTGCCCTCGTCCACCCTGGCCGCGCATTGCCAGCCCCGCCAAATCTCCCCGTTGGCCCCACTCTATTCCCCTCCTCCCATCCTGGTGCAGGCCAAGGCGGGCGCCGGGTCTGCCACCCTGTCCATGGCGCAGGCAGCTGCACGCTTTGCCGAGGCCTGCCTGCGCGCCATGGCCGGCGACGAGCGTGTGGTGGAGTGTGCCTATGTGGCCAGCAGCCTCACAGGCCTGCCCTACTTTGCCAGCCCGGTCCGCCTGGGGCCCTCGGGCATCGCAGGTGAGGGAGGGCAGGGAGGGGCAGGCGGGAGCGGCCTGTCACATTGCCAACTCTGCGTTGGGTGCTGGTCAATCATTTTTCTGGCCGGCCTCCTCTTGCTGTCTGCACACGCCCAGTGAAAGCGACTGCGTTATGCAACAGCCCTGCCGTCCCAACACACAACTGCTGCCAACCGCCTCGCTCCCCCTGCAGAGTTCCTGCCGCTGCCTCGCCTGAATGCGCTGGAGCAGGAGAACTTTGAGCGCATGAAGGAGGAGCTGCGGAGCAGCATTCAGAAGGGGGTAGATTTTGTGAACAAGCAGGCCTGAGCAGGGACGCCTGGACGAGCATGAGTTGGCGGCGGCAGCGGCCAAATTGAAGGCGGGCGGCGGTAGCGCAGCAGCGTGCTTTAGCGAGCGAGAGAGCACGAGAGATCAGTAGCGTGTCCTTCTTGTAATGTGCTTTTAGGGCCAATTAGTGTTACTAGCGCATGTCAACCTGCCTTGCAGGAGTGCTGTTCTTGTGCGGCGGCAGAGGCATCAGTTTTGACGGTCGAAAGGCGGTGCAGGCTAGCGGGCACAGGGGCAGGGTGCAAGGGGGACTGGGCGGCACCGCGGTCGGCCTTATGCCCGCTGCCTTCTGAACACAGTATGCAGTTGCCAGCTGCAGAAGAAAGGGCCTTGGGATTGCCGCATTTTGCCACGTGAGGCTGCCATAACACTTGAAGCCTCGGGCTGTTGTGTCTGCCGTCTTCTGTCGCCCGCCCTCCGCTCGCTCCCTCTCTCGATCACAGAGTCTCTCAAGGCTACAGGTATAGCTGGGAGGGGCGTGCACTCAAGCGCCGTTCAAGAGGTCGCGGGTCGCGCTCACTCCCTGCCCCCGCCCCCTCCGTTCGCAGGAGGCCCTCAGGCTAACCACCGGTGAATTACAAGGCAGCAACTATGGCGCCCACTCAAATTGACGACATGCTCAAGGTGAGTCCACCTCCCATCTCGCTCCTGCGTCTGCTGCTTGCCTCCCCAGCCCCCTGCTCACGCCCTGATACCAGCGCCGCACTCTCTGGACTGCAGCCGCTGCTCCTCAAGGATCTGCGTATCCAGTGCCGCTCCCGCGGCCTCAACCCTGGCGGCAGCCGCGAGGCGCTGATGGAGCGTGTGAAGGAGCACATGGTGGAGACCGGCAACTTGTGAGTGTTCCTGACGGCCTGCCTGTTGATTACTTCCCTCAGGGTTGCTTGTGCGGCCCAATTGAGCTGCGGTGCGGGTGTGGCGGTGCCACAAAGGGCGCAGTGCGGCGCGCTGGGACCAGCCTCTCAACCGACCTGCCAACCGCCTCCCCCGCACAGCACCCACCCGCCCGCATGTGCATGCCCTGGGCCCTGCCACCTCATTGCGCCACATCCCATCACACAAGCCACCCCGGCTGAGGCAGCGGAGCCTGTCCTGGGCCGCAGTTGACACCTGCACCCGCTGCCCGCCCGCCACCCCCTGCTTTCACCCTGCCCCCTCCTGGTGCTTTGCACCATGCACTACTATTCCTCACATGACATGCGTTTGCTCACCCTGCAGCACGCTGGTGGCCGAGTGGAACGGCGAGATTGCGCAAGGCGTGCCGCAGCCCAAGGCCAACCGCGCCGACCATGCGGGGGAGGGCGCCATTGGCGTGAACAACAACAACTACAACCGCTCTGACGGGCAAAACGTTGGGTGAGCAGCGCTTGCCCAACAGAAATGACGGGAGGGCAGGTGGACGGGAAGCTCTCTTTCAGGGCGGCCTGGGAATTCCTTCCCCTCTGCTCTCCCGCTTCACGCGGTCAGCACACATCTTTGGCCGCCCTTGCTGCGCCCCGCCCAGTCCATTCCTGTTCACATCCCCTCTCCTCCCTCCCCTCACCTGCCCTCCTCACCTGCCCCCCACCCCCTGCAGCAACTTCCTCACCGACCGCCCCTCCTCCCGCGTGCTGGCGCCCCCCGGCGGCCAGATGAGCTGGAGCATGTACGGAGACATGCCCGCGGAGACCATCAAGGCCAAGGTGGGTGCTGGCTTTCGGGAGGGTTCCTCAGCAAAGGGGCGTAGGGGCGACCCGCGCTGCGCGCTGTTAGGGAGCTCGCCTGCTGAGCCCCTCCAGGCCGATGTGGGTGCACCCATCTCTAGTGTGCCCACCAGGGCAGGGTGCTCGCCCCCCGGGGCGTCCTAGCAGCGTGCTCAGCTGGACAACTGGCGTGGTACGGCAGTGCAGGGGTGCCAGTTCCAAGGAGCACTTGCGCCTGCCCCCTCCCCTTGGGCGAGTTTGACCCTGTGCCGCCTCCCTCCCCCGCCTTGCGCGCACCATGCATCTCACCACCCTGCTTCTTCCTCCACTTCCGTCCCTGTTGTTCACACCCCATCCCCCGCACCCATCCGCAACCCCACGCGCTCTGCAGCCCGCCCACCACATGCACGACATCCCTGCCTCAGTCGCGGCGGTGGCCTCCAGCGCGGCGCCCCTGGCGGGTGCCGCCATGCAGCACAACAAGGGGGAGCTGGAGCGCGGGGAGCCCACCGGCGGCAACAACAACTACTCTCGCGCGCAGGGGCAGAACGTGGGGTGAGCTTGCTGGTATGGTGAGGGAGAGGGGTGAGGGTGTGCAAGGCAGTGCAGGGAACGCTTTGCAGAGGCGGCAGCAGCGAGTTCAAGTGGGCGCGCTGGAGTGGGACGGAGGGCCGGGCCGGGCCTTTACGGCGGCCTGCGTTTTTGCAGATGACAGACGGGCAGAATGGGCCGCGCTGCATGCGCCCCTTGTCACATCGTTGAATCCCTGTTCCTGCCAGCCAGACAGCCGTCCAGGTCATTCATTCATTCCCTGCCCTGCCGCTCCTCGACCCCTCCCTGCACTCACCTTCCCACCTCTCCTGACCCCCCCACCCCACCCCCTGCAGCAACTTCCTCACCGACAAGCCCTCCTCCCGCGTGCTGGCGCCCCCCGGCGGCGGCAGCTCCATCGTGTTCGGCTGAGCCACACCCTGCTGAGCGCGCTGTCGTGATTGGCTGAGCTGCAACTTGGCTCAGCCAGTGCCGAGCTCGACCACCGACAGCAGGCGACCAAAGCCATGTGCATGCAGGGGCGTGCACAGACGGCTGGGTGGGGGCAAGGGATGCTGGGTGCATGCGCCCCCCCGCTGCGCAAAGCAGCGCCAGCCCGGCCGAACCAGCGTGCACAGCTGCCCCTCCTCTTTCTGCAAACGCAACCGACCCACGCCTGTGTCCCATCTCTCTCTACAGCACAGCAGCTAGGATTTTGCCTCTCCCCCACATACCCTCCCCTAGCTGCCCTCCCTCAACCCATTCTCTCGTCGGCACCCCATTGACAGGACCTCAGTCTCAGCCTCCTGTAGCAATATTCATTGTGCGTGATCAAAATAGTGAGAGTTCAACGCAGAGCAGCCGGCGGTCACGCCCGCGTCGCGGCGCTGAGGGGGCGCTCCACCGCCGCCGGCGTGAGCAGCGGCGCCTTGGGCGACCACTTGGCCATGCTCAGCTGCTGTGCGCTGCCGGTGCTGCTGTCTGCCGAGTTTGTCGTGCCGTTGGGCGTGAGCTTCATGTGTCGGAAGGCGTCCTGGCTGCGCCAGCTGCGCAGCCTCATCAGGATCTCCGTGAAGGACGGCCGCAGCGGCGCGTTGTGCCTCCAGCACTCCTTCAGCAGCGTGGCCAGCGGGGGCGGGCACCCCGGGGGGATGGGCAGCCTCCGGCGCTCCACGCCCACCGCGTAGATGATCTGAGCAGGCGGGGAGGATGTGCACAGCAGGGCCAGCAGGGGAATACGGAGTGAGAAGGCGCCATCGGCAATGCCACGGCAGATGGGCGTTGCACTGCACAGCATGATGAGCACATGCACCACCAGAGGAGAGGCAAGCACGTACGCCCCACCCAGCAGCCATGCAGGCAGGAGCAGTACCGCGTGGCCAGCCATGTCCCACCCCCCCGCACCTGCAGCGGGCTGTCGAACTCGCCCCACGCCTCCCGCCCCGTCAGCAGCTCCCACAATATGACGCCGAAAGCCCAGGTGTCGCAGCGTTCGCTGACCCTGCCCGCCTGCATCGCCTCTGGCGCCATGAATGCCGCGGTGCCCAGCGCCCCCGCCTGCAGCAAGCAGAGGCGAGGCACAGGCAGATGCCCGGCAGTGGGGTGGGTGCGTGCCAGGGCAGGGCGGCATTACCTTAAGAGTGCAGGCTGTGCACGGGCAGCGTGCAGCAGGGCGGGGCGCACAGCAGCACGGCAGAGCACAGCAGAATGCTTTAAGCTCGGGGGCTCAAAAGGCTGCCGCCCTCACCCTCACCCTCACCCTCACCCCAGCCCCCGCCCTGCTCCCTCACCTTGTCATTGGACAGGTGGGAGCGCCTCTTGGTGGCGGCCAGCCCAAAATCTGCAATGCGTGCCCGCCCATCCAGCCCCAGCAGCACGTTTCGTGTGGACAGGTCGCGGTGCACCACGGGCGGGCGCTGCGCGTGGCAGTGCTCCAGTGCTGTGGCAATGTCCTCCGCAAGCTGCAGTGGGGGGCAGGCAGGCAGGGGGGGCGGGCAGTGTGAGGGGAGATGTGAGGAGTGCGGGGCGGTGGCCATCTCCTCTGCCTGCTGCATGCCAACAGCGGAGGAGGGAGTCGGAAGGGAGTGGGGAGGGGTGGCATTGGTCAAGGGTTGAGCTTTGGCTGCGGCATGGCACAGCAGGAAGGCAGCACATGGGCGTGTTTGGGAGGCAGCGCAGACCCCCCCACCGAAGTGGAGCAGGCAGGCGCACATCCCTCGATTGCAGTGCACGTGAATGTGTTGCAGGTGCCCCAGCCCGACCTGCCCCCAAAATCCTGCCCCTGCCCCTCTGTGTGCGCCTGCCTGCAGGAAGGTGCCGTAGAGCGGGCGCCGCTGGTGGGTGTGCAGCTGGTCGTACAGGCTGGCGGCCGCCAGCTCCTGCATGGAGCACAGCAGGGCACAGTACAGCAGTCACAGCGCGGCAGGCAGCACGGCGCCATTCAGAGAGGCAAGCGGGCACACCGCACCGCTCCTGCTGACCCAGGTGACAGGCACGGCAGCAACCTGGGGCGCTGCCGCTGCACAAGTGGCACCACACAGCACGCCACCATGCAATGGTCCCCACTGCCGCCTCCTTGCATCCAGCAGTCAAGCCCACGAGTGCCAGAAAAGGTGAGTGCTCAGCACCCCAAGCATGCCCCCACGTGCAGGCCCCAAGCTTCCGCCTGCCCCAAAGCGCACCTGCACCACCGCCAGGCAGGGCGGCTCCAGGCATGCCGCCATGACGCCGATGATGAAGGGGTGCCGCCCCAGAGCCGCCATCACCTCCACCTCCCTGCCCATCAACAGCAGGAAGGGTGGGGGCAGGCACCACGCATGCATGAGAGGTCGGGCAGGGTTCAGGGCAGGCAGCATGGAAAAGGTCAGGCAGTGATGGCACAGGCCTGGGCACCACGCATGCCACAGGTCAGCAGTCGACACGTCAGCAGGCCAGCATGCCCGGCCAGCATGCAGGTGAGCAGCAGTGCTGGGGCTGGAAAGCGTTCTCCGGCAGGAGATGTGCTGACGTGCTGCTGTGCAGGGTGAGAGCATGAGCCACCCCACGGGGTCCTGTTCCGGCGCAGCACGGCCTGCGGGCTCTCACCGTGTGAACGAGCGCTCGTCAGCTCTGGTTGGGTGCATGATCTTCACAGCCACCTGCTGTCCCTCATACATTGCCTGGTACACGCACCCAGCGGCGCCCACCCCCAGCAGCTGCCCCACCTTGACCTCCTCCTGCGCAGCGGGTGTGGGTGGGCCCAGGAAAAGGAAAAGACAGGAAACGCTCAGAGGCGGCGCCAGGGCAGGTATCTCTGGACGTGGTACGGCTCAACAATCGCACTGTCTTCACAGCGCAGGAGCTGCTTCAAACTGAGCCGTGCCCCAACGCCCAGACAAACGGGCAGTGCAGCGCGATTCCTGCCTCGCTCACGTGGAACTGGTCGGTGGTAAGCAGGCGCACGCCCCTCAGGCCAGTCGCCGGCGGAGGGCTGGCCGTGCTGCCGGCTGCGGTGGTGGCGGCGTCCTCAGCAGCAGCTGGCAGCGGCTGCTGCTGAGGTGGCGAGCTCGTTGACGCCGTCACCTCGTACAGCGTGGACATCTCCTGGTGCAGGCTGCCACAGCTGCTCCGCCTGCGGGCTTTCTGATCGGAAGCAGCTGCCGCGCCGGAAGGGCTGGCGGTGCTGCCTCTCCGGGGCGGGCTGCTGGTGCTGCCTCTCCAAGACGGGAGGCTGGTGCTGCCCCTCCTGCCGCCACCGCCAGCTTCGCCCTGGCCTGGCTCCTCCTCCTGCTCTGTGGGCGGCAGCGGCAGCGGCAGCGGCAGGGGCAGCGGCAGGTCCCGGGGCCCGATCGACTTGGCTGCCGTCAGCTTGCGGGCGGCGACAGAGGGCCGCTTGCCGGGGCTCAGGGGCGGCTTGCCAGGGCTGCTGGGCGATGGCAGCTCGCTGCCGCTGCTGCTGGCCGCATCCGCCTCTACCCAAGGAGAAGCAAAGGTCGTGCTGGCACCGCTCATGGCGTTGCTGGGAGGCGGCAGCTCTGCCGCCAGCAGCTTGAAGCTGTCCTCAGCTGCCAGGCTGTCACCCCTGCCCAGGTAGCCTGCCTGCTCTGCCTCCGCCTGCTTTGCCTGCCAAGGCGCCTCGCTGCCGCCAGGGCCCCCGGCCAGCGAGGCCCCTCCACTCCTGGCACCTTCCTCGCCGGGCTCGCTCGACGGGCTGGGCTGCTCATCATCAGCGCTGACCACGCCGCGCCCAGCAGCCCCCACCGTCCCAAACAGAGGGTTGACGAAGGAGGAGCGCTCGGCTGGGCGGCTGCAGTTGGGGCCCCACACCCAGCCCTTGCGGGAGATGTCTCTTGAGCGGATGGATGCATCTACTGCAGGCTCTGCCGGCGGGCTCCTCCCTGGGCTGCTGCCGCCACTGCCGCTGTCAGCCTTGGCGCCCGCGCTGCCTGGTTCTTGCACGTCTGACGGGGTGCGCTGCAGGGTGGCGGATCCGCCCCGGGCCAGCTTCCCCAGCAGCGGGGCCACGGAGCCCGAAGGGAGGCGCAGCTTCTGCCCCCCTGCCTCAGCTGCTGCCGCTGCTGCAGGATCGGCTACTGCTGCGGCCGCGGTCGGGGGCTGAGGCAGACCATCAGCCTCTCGAGTCGCAGCAACCGTTGCCGCTGCTACTGGCGCTGCGGCCGCTGCTGTGTCCTGCTCCTGCTCAGAAGCAGGCGCCTCTTCAGCGTGGAAAATGTGCACTGCCTCTTGACCAGCCAACTCGTAAGCGCCAGACGCCACCTGAACCTCTGCAGCCTCTGCCTCTGCTGCACCAGCCTCAGCCTTCACGGGAGTTGGTGCAGGCAGGAATACTGCCTGCTGCTGCTGCTGAGCCCCTGCCTGCTCTGCTGCCTCCCGCTCTGCTTGGGCAATACGCCGCCGCCGCGTGTGCCGCCACAGCTGCACGCACGCCAGCAGGAGCGCCGTTTTCACGACGTACAGAAGCAGCACCCAGAAAGGCTCCCGCGCTGCCTGCGCCAGCACCGCCCTGGCAGCCGCAGACACCTTGGCTGCAGCCGCTGCCACGCTGCCAGCCACTGCCACAGGCGGGGCGCCGAGGGTGGCGTTTGTGGCATTGCCTCCATCGGCAGGGGTGAGGTCTAGGAGCAGGCGGGCAGGCCCAGGCTGTCCTGCCGCATCCTTGGCTGCTGGAGGGGTGTCCAGAGCACTCTCTGCAGGCACTTCAGTCACTGCTGCGAGCCGCTTGCCCAGGAGAGCTGCTGGCCGGGCAGGGCCAGGCTCAACCGCGCTGAAATGATGCGCTGCCACAGCTGCAGGCTCTTCAGTTGCCTGTAGGAGCCGCTTGCCCAGGAGGGAGGCAGGGCCAGGACCAGCCGCGCCCAAACCATTCGCTGCCACATCCTGCCCAGCCCCTCCTGCTCCTGCTGTGCCCGCTGCCCCAATGCGTGCCCAAGCATCTCCCCCGGCTGCTGCACCAGGCTGCACGCTCCTTGCAGCTGCTCGCTCCGCTGCCTCAGCCTCAGCCTGTGCATCGTCCACAGCTGCTGCAAACGCAGCGCCGGCCGAGTGCAAAAAGAGTGCCTCGTCAAGCGGCATGACCACGACAGGCGGCAGGGGCACCCGTGCAGCACGCAGGTGCCCCAGCAGCTCATCTGCCTCTGCTGCATTCTCAGTGCTGCCTTTGCATCCTGCCAGGCCATAGCGGCACCACAGCTCCTCCAAGTCCAGCCAGAGCCTGCTGCCGCTGCTGGCGGGAGCGGCGGCCGAGGAGGCGCCGCGCGGTGAGCGGGCGGGTCGGGCCGGTCTGGGGCCGACTGCAGCAGCGTGAATGCGGGACGACGATGTGAGGTTGCTCTGTACCATGAAACAAGACCAACGCCCGCGCGAAACCCGCACACTCGCCTGAAGCGCTCCAGACGACAGTCAGCAGGCACGACAGGCACGCTGCTGCCGCCAAGCGACGGCCCATTGTAGCCTGGTGCAGAATGCTGCCGCCGATCAAAAGAGGTCGGAGGAGCCCGTAGGAGGAGCCGTTTCGGTGCTTTTCAGTGGCACCTCGGGTCTCCGTCGAATGTCGCAAAGCGTCGCCTTCTTCGCGTCCTCACAGTGCTCACTGGTGCCTTTCAAGGGCTGCTAAACACAGGACCTTTGATTCAAGGCCGGGTCCCTGCTGGCCTTCCACTCCGCCGCCGCTGCTGTGCCGCTGGGCAGCGCAGAGAACCTGGCACCAGCACAGCGACCTTGCATGGTTGCCCAACTACATTGCAGAACCACGTCTCGCTGCTGCTCCTCCAGTCACAGGGCCTCATCCTGATCTGGCATGCGTCACATTACAGGCACCTGCCTGTTCGGCGGCGACGAGGCAGAGCGTTCAAAATGCAGTGAGCAGCATACAATGGGGGGCCACGTGGGCGCGCGCAACCCACAAAGTGTTGACGGGCGACCCAAACATGAAACAGCAGTCTAATACTTAAGGAGCATGGAGGGGTTGGAGAGGGGTCATGGCAGCGGCATGGAAGGCGGGCGGTTGGGCCCAAGGGAGATGGGAAGGGGGGCCTGCCAAGGGGCGGGCTTTGTTGCCTGTGCAGTACGATGGGGGGACAGATGTGAGGTGGCATGAGGCGGCACCAGATGTGGCCGGGTCACGGTGCAGCAAGACGGGGGAGAGAGGACGGATAAGAAGAATCGAGGAGGGTCTGGTTGCATCAGCAAATCTGGCAGGGATGGCAGCAAGCTCTGGGGACGAGATGGGAGAGCAGATCCGGGCTGGGGAGAGGCGGCAGGCAGGCTAGGCAACGGCAGGTGCGTGACGTTACTCCGATATCAGAGCACAGCGGGGGCAGGGGCGGGCCGGCAGGCGCATCAACCCGCGACGCATGCGTCCCTGCATGCGCCAGCAAGCCACGAGTGGGGCCATGGGACCGTGGGTGCCCAAGCGTTGCTGCCCTGTTTCAAAAGGAGATGGAGAGCAGCTGTCTGCCTAGTAAGCTAGAAAAGAAAGGTCAGCCGAGCTGGACGGCAGAGTGAAGGTTGCTCCGCCTGACCAAGCTGATCAAGCTCTGTGCAGGCACAGGCGCTGCAGGCGCAGGCTGCAGCTGCTGCTGCTGCGGCCGGCTGAGGCGCACGTTTGCTTCTGTTAGAGAAGAAGGGAGAGAACCGTGGGGGAAGGAGAAAGGCTTTCATGCTGCGCTGGCTGGAGGCCCTGCTTCTGAGCCAGCAGCAGGTTAGTAGACGCTGGGGAATATTTCTGAGAAGGGCGTCACCTCGGCGCCGCTGACCTCGGGCAGGCTGTCTGGCCCGCAGTCCTCCTCATAGCCCACCAAGTCCTGGAAGTCTCCCTGCCCAAACGGGAACGAAAAGGAAAGGAATGGCCGAAATGGTTTGAGGCAACATGATAGTGAGTCCATCACGTTGCTGACAAGCATCCTGACGCCCCACCAAGTCCTACAAATCGCCTGGCGCAGCACAGCACAGCACAGCACAGCATGGCACAGCGTGCGACGGCTGAGCCACAGTGCAGCAACAACGCTGTGGGCCCGGGGCAGGGGCGGCGCGCTCTGCGTGGCTAACAACGTGCAGGCGCCTGGCTGGCTGTCCACAGCCAGGGGCAGCCATGCCCGCCTGCCTGCCTGCCTGCCTGCCCATCATAACCGGGCCATGCACGGGTAAACTGGGAAGCCCCGCCTCCCCACCACACCCCAGCCAACACCGCGCACAACTTGCAGCAAACTCAGTGCCACGCCAGACAGGCAGGCAGGCAGGCAGGCGGGCAGGCAGGCAGGCAGGCAGCGACAGGCAGGCAGGCAGGCGGGCAGGCAGGCGGCAGGCAGGCAGGCGGGCAGGCAGGCAGGCAGGCAGCGACAGGCAGGCAGGCAGGCGGGCAGGCAGGCAGGCAGGCAGGCACACGCGGTCATGCAACACACCAGGAGGAATGCCTCTGGCAGGTCTGCCGAGTTGGTCATTGCACACACACCGCTCTCCGTGGTGTTGGCGGGCAGCCAGCTGCGGGGGGCAGGCAGGCGGGCGGGTGGAGATACAGCGTAAGCGTGGCGGGGCGGGGCAGCACCCTGTGGAAGCTGTTGCAAGGGGAGGTGGAACCGCGCCCGCCCACCTCGCCCCCGCGTGCAAACTCATACACCCGCCGCGCCCGAAAAATGCACTCTTCCGATGCCTGCGCCAGCATCCACATCACACATGTGCACTCCCACACATGACCCAGCCATTCGCTGGGCCTGTGCAGAGCAGGCCTCGCCCACCCGTCAGGTTACCCAGCAACTACAGAGCATTTCCTCCAGTCCAGTCAATTGATATGAGCCCACGTGCTGATGAAGTAGTCTCCAGCCAGGTCTGTGAAGCCCATCCCAAACCCATCTACTTGTTAACCAGCACCTGACAACGTCTCGACTAATCAGCCCGCTCAATCGATGTTAGCCCACTCACCTGATGAAGTAGTCCTCTGCCAGGTCAGTGAAGAACAGCGCGTCCAGCACATCCGTCAGCGGGGGCAGCGTGACTGCACAGCACAGCACAGCAGGGGGAGCACGCAGGGCGGGTGGCGGGGAGCAAGGCGAGGTGAGGAAAGGGGAGGTGCAATGTTGCGGGACGGGTGCACTCCCGACGGGCCCGGTGCAGGCAAGCCTTGGGGCAAGTGAGGCTAAAGGCCTGGCAGGTAGGCTCGGCAGGTGGTGGGCGGAGGCCATGTGCAGGCCGCGAACAGGGTGGCAGGCAGGCAGATGATAGAGCAAGACAGAAGAGCTGCCAAGCAGGAGGGCAGTCGGCAAAGCAGGCGCCCACAAAGGGAGTGCAGAGAGCAGACGTGGGGGCAGTTCGTCACAGAAAGGCAAGCAGGCAGGCAAGCATGGGGCAGCAAGCAGATGCAGGGCAGGCAGGCAGGCAGGCAGGCAGGCAGGCAGGCAGGCACAATGCAAGCAAGCTAGACAGGCAGGCAGGCCGACACAAGGCAGGCAGGGGGGCAGGCAGGCAGGCAGCGGGCTCACTTGGGTCCACCACCGGCACCGGCAGCTCCTCTCCCACCACTGTGGCGCCGCTGCTGAAGGCGAAGCCCGCGTAAGAGGAGGGGGCCGTGAAGGAGAGAGGGTCCACGGAGGCGGGGTCTGCAGGCAGGCAGGGAGGCAGGCGGGGAGGCAGGGAGAGGGGCACGTGAGGGCGGGTGCAGCTGGGAGCTTCTGGCAGGGCGGGTGCGGCGGCTGGAGTAGGCACAGATGGCGGCCCACCCAGGCGCGCAGTTGAGGAGGGCAAGAGGATTTACTTAATGACAGGGGCGACTCCCATTAATCCTTCCGACAGGGCGGCGTGCTGCCCCGGGAAGCCTGGCCCAGTGCCCTGCCTGCGCTGCCTGCAGGTGAGGCCTGGGTGCCAGCGCTAGCCACATGGACGCCGCCTGCCACACACTTCAATATAGCGCACACAAGCACACACAAGCACACACAATCTCATAGACACACACACACCCCACATGCCCCGTCAAGCAGCTCTTTAAAAGGCTGCTTGCATGCGCACATTCACCTGCAATGAGGTCGCCCCCCGGCATGAGCAGCGGGTCGGCCATGCCGCCGCTCTCCGTCAGCAACTCCTGCTTCAGCCGCCGCCCTGCTGAGCTGGCACTGGCGGCGCTGACGTGCTGCTGCCCCTGGCCCCTCCGCACCACAACATCCCGCAGCCGGCCTGCCAGCGAGAGCAGGCGGCGGCCGATGATGGCGGCCGGCGGCGGCGTCAGCATGGCGGGAGGAACGGGGGGCGGGCTGTAGGCTGGCGCCGCGGCTGGGGCCTGGTCTTGGGTGATGCCAAGGCTGGGCCCAGGTGCAGGGACGTCTGGAGTGGGGGATGGGGTGAGTGGGAGAGCGGGGGCGGGTTCCGGGGCGAGGATGTCGGGGGAGGGGGAGGGTGAGAAGTCGAGGGAAGGAGAGGGCCCACCAGCGACCAGGTCCGGGGAGGGGGATGGGGAAGGAGAGAGGTCGAGGGATGGCGAAGGGCCCAGGTCCAGGGAGGGCGAGGGGGAGGCTGGGGCCAGGTCAGGCGCGCCGCCGATGAGCGGCGGGAGCTCCACAGGCGGTAAGAGGTCGGGCGAAGGCGACGCCGGCGCCAGCTCGGGCGCGCCGTCAACCAGCGGCGGCTGCCCGTCGGGCCCCCCCGCAATGCCAAAGTCAGGATCAGGCCCTGGGGCTGGCAGGTCTGGAGACATGGGAACGACGGGGGCAGGCTCGCCACCGGGGGCGGCCTCGGGAGCCTCGCCAGGCGCCAGAGGGAGGTCGGGGGGCCAGAAGTCGGGCGGGCCCAGTGCAGGGCCGGGGGCGCCCTCGGGCGCCGCTGCATTGGGGTCTCCTGGGGCGAGTTGGGGTGTGCCGGCGCCGTTGACCAGTTCTGGTGACAGGAAGGGGGAGGGGGAGATGGCGGGGCTGGGGCCGAGGTCTGCAAGCAAGAGGGAGGTGGTAGGGGCCGGGGGCCAGGGGTCGTAGTAGTTTAGTAATGCTTCAGCATGATCACCTTCTGATCGAGCCGACAGGTTGGGAGAGTGTGGGCAGGTGCATGGCATGGGCAGGTCGCCGCCAGCGCTGTTGTCACGCTACTGCCACTGCTCAAGACGGCCTGCTGCAGGCGGCTGCCGGTACGCCGGTACGCAGTACCTCCTGCCCACGCCGCCATCCAGCTCCCGACTCCCCCAGGCTGGGCCTCGCCAACCCCACTCTGCGGCCCAAATGCAGCTGCCGCCTAGCAACCCGCACTCTGCGGGGCTGTCACGCAGCAGCATCGCGCACTGCAGCCACCCAGACGGCGCGGCCAGAGCAGCCGCCCACTGGGCAGCAGTCGCCCATGCCCCGCTGACCTGGCGAGGGGCTGCCTTCCTGGATGCCAAAGTCTGGGGCGGGTGCCAGTACCGGGGAAGGGCTGGGCAGCTGCTGAGCATCTTCCAGTACCTCCTGTACCAGCTCCTCAGCCAGCGCCGTCTCATTGGCTGACAGCACAGATGTGAGCGGTACCGCCTGTACCGGCCCCACCGCGTCGTACTGCACGCCCTCCCACTCGCAGCGCTCCCGCAGGCGCAGGCTGCACAGGCCGTCCAGCTCGCTCATGCTGCGGTGTGGGCGCAGGCAGGGTGGACGGGGGGAGAGTATGGTGGTGGGCGAAGGGCAGGCGGAGCAGGGTGGTAAGCGGAAGGCGGGGCAAGGGGAGGGGCAAGAGCGGGGGCGAGGACGAAGGGCAAGCGCTACAGGCGGTGCAGGCGGCGTGGGGAGCTCAGGCCGGGGACCACACTGGCGCTGCGGCAACAGAGGGTACCGCGGCAACAGGGCGCGCCGCGCATGCACCCCTCGCCTCCTGCCGCCTGTCCGCCCTCTGGCCCAGCACACGGAGCACCACAGACTCTCTCTGCAGTACTGGGTATTTGGATGGAAAGGCTGGCAGGGCTCTCTCACCGCTTGGCCTCGAGGTCCAGCGCCAGCGGCAGCTGCCCAGGGATCAGGCTGATGGGGGGCACAAAGAAGGCCAGGGGCAGGTCAACCAGAAGCTCTGCAGGGAGGCAGGCGGTGGGGGGAGGGAGGGCAGGCAAGCGGAGGTCAGAGGCACGCCGGGTGAGCAGGTGATGGGAGGCGGGGAGGGAGGCGGTGGGAGGGAGGCAGGCAGCGGAGGCAGGCAGCGGCTGGGTTGTGGCAGGTGCAGGGAGAGGAGTGAGTGAGGGGAAGGCACTCATAAGGCAGGCAGATCCTGGAGGAGGGCTGGTGAGGGCCGCCACCCATCCAGTTGTGATGCACACCACCGCAGCCCGCTGCCCACGCTGCCGCCCAGACCAGCACACGCCCTGCCGCTGCCCATGCTGCCGCCCCGCCCAGCGCGACCCCCCTGCCCACGCACCCTCTGAGCGTGCATTGGGTGTGCTGAGAACGGAGACATTGACGGAGCTGAAGGGCTCGGGGGAGATTGGGTCAATGGGGGGGATGGCAATGCCTGTGGTGCGGTCAATCACTGCAGCGGGCACGAGGGCACAGCGGGGGCAGCATGGGGGGCGGGAGGGTGAGCTGGCGGGGGCGCAGATCAGCACAGGGGGCACACAGCCCCCCGCAGGTAACTGCCCCATGCGCAGGCCTTGCATACGGGCAGGCGCGGCCTGCTGGGTATAGCCTGTCCCGCCAGCCCAGCCATCCGGTGTCACCCAGCCCACCCAAGCGCCACCCCCACCTGTTGGGCCCTGTGCCGCCGGCCAGCCAGCCCACCAGCCTGCTGCTGCCTGCTTCCTGCTGCCTACCGCCTGCTGCCTGCTGCTCGCCCTGCAGACGGCCGGCTGATCAACCTTGCACACATACAGCCCCGCCTGCCTGCGGCCTGCCCCACCTGTGAGGCACTTTGGCGGCGGCAGGTAGACGTCGGCGTTGCACACCATCCAGAAGCGCACAGAGGCGTGCTGGATGATGCCGTAGTCCAGGCAGCACAGGGAGTTGGCCACAAAGATCTTGCACTCGGGCCTGCGGGGGGAGGCAGAGCAGTGGTGCAGGCTCGAGGAGGTCAAGAGGGGGCAGCAGCAGGCAGCAGAGGGGGGTGGCAACAAAGGGCTTGCACCCGGGCCCGCACGGGCGGCCGGAAAAGGGAGTGGCAGTGGGTGTGGGGTGTGGGAGGTTGGTGGCAGGCAGCAGAGGGGGATGGCCCGGAAAGTCTTCTCACACTCGGGCTTGTAACAGGGTGGGATTTAAGAAAGATAGCGGGGAAGCCAGAGGTCGAGTGATGGCAGCATGGGGAGCCGGCAGTGTGCTGCAGGTGGGTGGGCACAAGGCCGCAAGGGCACATGGGCGGGCACGGGCAGGCGCGGCGGCGAGATGCGGCAAGGGGGGAGGGAAAGTCGAGGCGGGGGAGAGGCGGCAAGGGCAAGCCCACGCTGGGCAGGTAAAGAAAAAGGAACAAAATCCTCGCATGTGTCCACTCACTCGGCCATGCACATCTTGGGGCCCGGCGTGGGCTGGGGGGCTGGTGCTGCAGCCAGGAGGGGCACAGGGGGCGGCAGGTCAGGAGGGGCGGTGCTGCACCCCAGGACGGCAGGCGCATCCACGCACGGTGGCACACTCACGCCTGCTGCCCAGACCAGCGTGGTGGCTGCAACAACGTGGCGCCCAGACGTGCGTAGTGGCAGCAACACTCTGGCGCCGAGACGTGCGTAGTGGCAACGCCAAGGGTGCTGAGCCATGTGTGTCAGTCACACATCGCGGCAGCACCCCAGGACACCAGGCTCTTTCTTCTCACCAGGGGTGGGCGCCGGGGTGGGGGCTGGGACGGGGATGGGGACGGGTGAGAAGTAGGGGACGGGCGCGGGTGCGGGAGCGGGGAGGGGGGGCGACCCTGGGCTCAGCATGCCGGGGCTGGGGGCATACACCGGCGGGGAGTAGGGCCCGGGAGTGGGCGCAATGGGGCTGGGGGAGGGGCTGGGGGATAGGAGGGGGGAGGGGGAGGGGGAGGGCGAAGGACTGGGAGAGGGGCTGGGGGAGGGGCTGGGGGAGGGGCTGGGGCTCAGGATTGGGCTGGGGCTCAGGATTGGGCTGGGGGAGGGGAGGACGGGCGGGAAGTAGGGGGAGGGTGGGACGTAGGGGGGCGGCACGTATGGAGGTGGGACGTATGGAGGTGGGACGTAGGGGGGCGGGACGTATGGGGGCGGGACGTACGGGGGTGGGACGTAGGGGGGTGGGACGTAGGGGGGCGGGACGTATGGGGGTGGGACGTAGATTGGTGGCGAGGGCGAGGGCGGTCTGGGAGAGGGCGGCGGTGGGGATGGCGGTGGCGGGGAGTAGTAATAGTATGGCGAGGGGGGAGGGACTGCAGGGCAGGCGTGGGAGGCGGGCGGGCGCGAGGCATGTTGGCACAAGCGGGGCAATCGTGGCGCAGGCTGGCAGGGGCATGTCATGGAAGCAGCGTGGCATGAAGCAGGAGCACGTGCTGGGGGCAGCAGGCGGGCCTGCTGGCCCCGGCTGTTGGCCCCGGCACAGGAGGAGAGCATCACTGCAGGCAGGGGATTGACGGCGGTGCAGGGCAGGGATGCATGCAGAGGCGCCCACAGCACAGCACAGCACATGCAGCGAGGCGGGGCGGGGCGAAGTGAGCAGCTCACGTGGGGGTGGGGGGGAACGCCGGGGGCGGGGAGGGGGGCTGGGTGGTGGGGAGCGGGGGGGCCGTGGGGGCCGAGGGGAGGGGCTGGGGGGAGGCGGCGGGGGTGACGGCAGGGGAGGCCGTGGGGAGCGGGGCGGGCGCGGTGATGGGGATGGGGATGGAAATGGGGGGGGCGGGCGGGGGGGCAGGGGAGGGCGGGGTGGAGGTGGAGGTGGAGACGGCTTGGGAGGTGGAGGAGGGGAAGGCAACACGACGACCGGTGGTGGCGGGCTGGGCGTGGGTGGTGGCGGGCTGGGTTTGGGCGGCGGCGGGCTTGGGCTGGGCGGAGGCGGGCTGGGGCTGGGCGGCGGCGGGCTAGGGCTGGGCGGCGGGGGGCTGGGGTTGGGCGGCGGAGGGCTGCAACGAGCAACGGGAGGGGCAGCAAGATGATGGGTTCAGGTGACAGGCTGGAGAGGAGGGTGCCTGCTTAAACGGCAACGCTGCCTGCCTGCTTGCTCTGCCTGCAGCATCAAGACTCGCCAGGCCGCTTGCTCTGCTGCCCTTTGTTCTGCTGGCAGGGCAGTGAAGTCGTGCGGGCACCATGGCGGCCAGGGGAAGGAAAAGGGAGGGCAGCAGCCATGTGCACCCTCAACATATCAAGTCCCCTAGCGCTGCTTCAGCCTTCACAGTAACTGGTTCCCGGGTGCAGGGGAGTGGGCAGCTGCCAGCACTGATCCGGGCCCAGCCACTTGCCTGGGCTCTGCTGGCGGCGGGCTGGGCGAGGGTGGCGGCGGGCTGGGCTCCGGCGGTGGCGGGCTGGGCTGCGGCGGCGGCGGGCTGGGCTGCGGCGGCGGTGGGCTGGGCGCCGGCGGGGGCGGGGACGGGTATGCGCACACACCACCTGCACAGCACAGTTTGGTGCACAACACAGCGCAGCACAGCGCGCATGTCAGCAAGAGCAGCAGGCATTGGACGTGCCCGTCAGCATGCGACGCTGCAAAGTGAGCCGAGGAGTTGGGTTGTGATGCACGCAGGTGGGGCGACCCCAGCGCCCTCCACCCCCCCAGCATCTTTTCAGACTAGCGCCATCCAAGCGCACTGCTGCCTCCTCAGCTCCCTGCCCTCCCCACCGCCGCCCGCCCGCCCACCTGGGATCAGGCCCGGGTCTGACAGGCACTCAGCCGCTTTGCATGTGGATGTCGTCAGCGCAGTGATGCCTGGCAGCTGGAAGGTGCAGGCGCCGCCGCTGCATGTGATGGTGCCCCCCGATGCGCCAGCCCCGGTAATGTTGGCCACAAGCTGCGACACCTTGGCTGCACAGGCAATGGGTGGGGCGGAACCAAAAGATCGCAAGCAGAACTTCAGAACCAGACCAGAATTGCGGCTGACAATGCCGCTTGCACTGGTGACAACGGCCGCAGGGCAGCCCGCAACACGGCGACGAGACAGCCACAGTGGGAGAGGCACGTGGCCGGCGAGCAACCAGGCAGGCAGGCAGGCGGGCGGGCGGCTTCGCATGTGGGGCGGCACCCAGGCAGGAAGGCAGGCAGGCAGGCAGGCGGGCGGGGTCACTCACGATAGGCGGAGCAGCTTGGCAGGCAGGTGGCTTTGACCTGGGTGCACGAAACATCAACCGAGGCAGGCGTGAATGTGCAGCCTGTCATGTCCGCTTGAACGGTCACGCCAATGTTCTCCACTTCTGCTTGCACAACGCACGAAGAGCCCGCCAGCACTGCCCCCTGGGTGCCGCACTGCGCAAACAGGCTTCCGGGCACAAAGGCGATGCCCTCCACGCGGTCGGGAGCCAGCGTGCAAGCGTAGGACTTCAGTGTTGTGTTGGCAGTGTAGACAAATGCGTTGGAGCAGGTTGCGTTGACGTCAAGCGTCTGGGCGGCACAAGCGGCGTCGCCGCCGGCAGCAGCGTCGCACAGGTCACAGGGCGCTCCGACGCAGGGTGCACATGCTGCAGGACATGCCAGGGTTCGGAAATATTAGCGGGGTTGCAAAGGCAGCGAGGGGGGACGACCACACGGTGCGCTCCACAAGGCGAGCACACATGGCCACCGCGGCCTGTCACTCACTCGCGGCATCAACGCCTCCGCAAGATAGAGCTATGATCAGAAGGGCCAGCAGAGGGGCAGCGCCACGGCAGGCAGCCCCCCTGCAGGCCATTTTCCCGCTTTCGCCTATCTCTCAAACGCAAGCAAGGCTCATCCCGAGAGGGATGCAACGTCGTAATTGAGCGAATGGCAGCGAGCGCGCCAGTCCACCGTCTGCAGTACGGCTCCCTGCTTTGGAGCGGTGCTGGCTTGACCACACTTGCAAGCTGCCATTGCTCGCCCAATCGAGAGCCATGTCTCGTGTGTTAGGTTCAGCTATGGTGCCTCGCCCACCCGGCTTAGGTCTCAAAGGAGCCACATGTGTGTGTCAAACGAAGAATATGGGGCAGCGTCCCGCCGTGCCCCCCGGTCACCTACGACGTACCGGGGAGGCAAAAATGAACAGGGACGATTGCCGCCGCGGCCCGAGCGCGTGCAGTCGCCTGCACAGACGGTGGGCGGCACCTAGCGCCCCTCCGCCGCAAGCTCGTCGGCGCGCTCGTGGGTGGTATGATTTGCCTCTTCACACAGTGCAGCTGGTAGCAATGTGCCCAGTTAACTGGACCAGAACAAGGGTTGGGGCCAGAGTGGTTCATCTGGCATCGCAGCTTCTCACACCATGTAGTGTGCACAGGTGGCCCGAATCGTGCTGGAGCACTCCTGCTGCCACGCCATGCACGACTGAAGGGCATCGGGGGGAAAGTCAACATGACAAGAGGCCGTAAGGCAGCGCAACAGCGATGTATTGAGTTGATAACACGCTACACATACACATCATGTGGAATGATTCAGGCTGTGGGTTGAACTGACGAGGGCACACGGTGCATGCGCTCGCTGCTCAAAGCGGCGGAGCTGTGGGTGACCTGGCTTCCTCACCGCACCACTGCAGCTCTATGTTCAACTGCTAGCTTACCGCCAGCGCTGGGTAGCCAGACCGCAAACGCAACCCATGGAGGCTGGACCCTGCTGCCTAGCTCAGCGCCGTCAGCGCCGGAGTAGTGGGTGCTGCACACAGCAGTGCCTTGCTGTGCAGTGCTGATGGATTTGGTGGCCCTGCTGCTACAGCATGACACCGTTGCATGTCACACTGCCATTCTGGTTCCTCGTGGCTACGTTTGTGGCTCACACCTGCCTGGCGATGTGCAATCTGTTGGGTGCCCAGTGCCAGGTTCCGTGCAGGCATGGGCTGTGGCGTGCGGCTGACCCAGGCAGGAAGAATGAGGCGAGGCATCACATCCCCTGCATGTTCCCCTGCATGACACGCCACTCTTTGCAACGGCATGCGTGCACGGACTGCTTTGCTGCCCTACCTTGGCCAAATCCGCCCACCGCTCGGCACGTCGCCGCATGCGGTGCCACACCGCCGCCCCGCCAGCGGCACCTCCTGCGGAGCCATTTCAGGCCGCAGGGGTACGCGCTCTGCTATTTGCCGCTACAACACCAAAACAGGAGAAATAAAGCTGCTTGGGCCCGAGGCGCCAGAGCTGCGGACGAGAGGTTCCCTTGTTAACCCCGACACCGCCTGTCGCGGCTGGTCCTCAATTGGACGAAACCACCATTTCTGTCACCAGCGGTCAGCTGAATCCCCTCGATTTTTGCGGCACCAGCAACATGGCCATGTGCTGCGCGACTCCCTTGCTGCTGCGCGCAGTTAGCAGGTGGGTTCCGCCGAGGAGTGCAGTTGATCAAGCGGCATGGCCGTGCACCGGGGTGAGGCCGTCACCCCGCTCGCCCCAGCTGTGGCCCCGCCGCTCCTGCCGCCCACGGCCACCTTCCCACTTCTCCTGCAGGGCGGGCGCGTGCATGCTGCATAGGCCGGCCCTGCTGCGTTCACGGCCCGCTCGCCTGCACTGCGCGGCTGTGATGGCTGTGGCCGCTAGGCCACGTAGCCCTGCCCCTGCTGCTGGCACCTCATCACCACAGCCGGCAGTGGAGCCGCCACCCACTGTGCCTTTCTATGCCGAGGCAGCCAACTCTGTGTCCGTGAGCGGCACCGTGCTCACCGCCCCAAAGGCAAGCGATCAGGGACAGAGCTGTTGCTTGACGTTTGCAGCACTTCTGTCTTGGCAGTGGGATGGGGCCTCCTAGCACTGCGTCGCGCCCTGGTCACGACCCACACCTGCTGGCCCAAGGCCAGCTCTTTCTTTGTTCGTTCCCTCGCCAGCTCTTCATTTGTTCCTTCCCTCGCCCTGCACTCCATGCCCGCTCCGTCCCCCAGGCTTTGTTGCTCACTCTGTTTCCCATCCCGCCCTTCACCCGCCCGCCCATGCAGGTGCACCACTTTGCTCCCAACCAGGTGGCGGCCAGCGTCCGGCTGGGCCTGCTGCCGCGGGCGCAACGCCCCGGCGTGCAGCAGATCATGGGCGCAACGACGGTCGACTGCTTTGGAGCGCTGGCGCTGCAGCTGGCGCAGCATGTGCAGAAGGGCAGCAGAATTCGGGTGCGTGCCTGCCCCGCCTGCCCCAGTCCACAGTTTGCACAACCAGGCGCCTGCTTGCGGGGCCTGGTATTAGCAAGCCTGCCAGCCTGCCTGCCTTCCTGCTTGGCTGCCTGCCTACCTTCCTGCCCATTTATCAGCCCTGCTACTTCAGTCCCCCTCACCTCATGCATTCTGCCATCCGTCTTTCAGGTGAAGGGCCTGCTCAAGGAGGACAGCTGGACTGACGCAACGACCAAAGCGCAGCGCAGCATGCTCAAGGTGAGCAGGGCAAGGCCAGTCCCAGTGGGGAGTCTTGGACTGCTGCCTGGGCCCCTTTATTGGTGTGACGCGAAGAGAAAGTAGAGGGATGTCTTAGACACGTTTTCTAGAAGGGTGTGTCTAAGGCATCCGCCCCCTTGGGGAGTGGGCTGGGCAAGCGACATGCCAGCATGGCTGGCGGGCCGGAGAGCTGTGAGGAGCAGCCGCGGGCGTGCAGCACAACTGAGCGGCTCTGCCGCAGCACAGCAGGTGGACCTGCCCCACGGGGACGGCGGAGGCACAGCAGGCGCAGCACAGTAAATGCACTACTGTTCAACCACCCACTCCGCCCGCCGGCCAGCCCGCTCGCCCTGCCCACCCACCCGCCCGCCGGCGCGCCTGCTTGCCCTGCCCACCCACCCACCCACCCGACCTCCACTGCTGCAGGTCGTTGCCGAGGAGCTGGCGCTGCTGGCGCCGTCACATGAGCATGCTGCAGATGCTGGGGAGCTTGCCACTTTGACCGCAGCGCCTGCACTGCAGCAGCAGCAGCAGCAGCCGCAGAAGCAGGGCCCGAGGCAGGGGCAGCAGCAGGGGGAGCAGGAGAAGCCGGCGGGGCAGGCGGGCCGTGGCATCAAGCCGCGCTTCTCTTCCAGCGCTGAGCAGAGCCGGTCGATGTATGAGGGGGAGGGGATGGCACTGGAGGCGATTGCGGCAGCCCGGGGACTCAAGCTGTCCACAGTCATCGAGCACATCACTGCAGCAGGTGGGCAGGGGGCTCAGGGGACGGGCGGAGCAGGGCAGGGCGCTTGTTGCACGCGGAATTGTGTGTGTGTGTGTGCAGGTGTGGTGGGGTGGTGGTGTTACAGCTTGGCAAAGTGCTTGGAGCTCTGCCGCTGCCACAGCGAGGGTGGCGGGCACGCAGACAGACAAGACTGTGGCATTTGGCTCCCCCCTGCTTTCCTCCCGCCGGTGAACCGACCCACAGTGCACTTCCCTCTTCTCACCCTCGCCCCGCCCCGTCGGCATGCTTTGTCTCCGCTTGGCCCCCTCCTGCAGCTGCTGCCGGCGTGCTTTCCTCCTGGCAGCGCCTGGCCTCCGACCTGCTGCTAGGCCCGCCTGGCAGCTCTGATTGGCTGTCCCCCGGAGAGGTGGCAGAAGCCATTCTGGGGGTGCAGCAGGAGCACCCAGAGGTGGGGGATGCGCTGGACCGGCTGCCCCTGAAGCAGATCAGGGAGCGGCTGGAGGGCGGCGACGACACGGGCGCTAAAGCGGCGGCGCTGCTGGCGGGCCGCGGCGGCGACCCAGCCCTCCTGTATGGTGCCGTCAAGGTTGTCGTGGCAATGCTTGAGCAGGGGGTGAGCTTCACTGTGGTGCACACGCCGCCGGCGCCCGGGGGCAGCAGCACCGGTGCGCCGCCGCAGGAGCAGGCACCCTTCTGAGCAGGCAGCCCCCAGGCCGGCCAGCCTTCTGAGCGGGCAGCCCCTGCACTTTGAGCTCCCTAAGCAGCGCCGCCTGGCCCGGCCTGCTGCTGCCCCTGCAAGCTGCCTGCCTTCCCCGCTCTCCTGCCTGATTGGTTGCAGTGCACACAGCTGCTGTGATTTGATGCTGTTTAAAAGTTACAGCCACCCAGCCTCTTATCTCTGGGGCCCACCTGCTAGGCAGGCCGCCGGTGGAGCGCCGCCTAGTTGCCATGCAAGGCCGTGAGGTGTGGTGCCTTACATGAAGGAGGGAGAAGAGAGAAGCAGAGAGCGTAACTGTGTGGATTGTGGGGAGACCATTTGCATGAGATGTGAAGGTGCTTGTGGCCTCGGTAACAGACTGGATGGCAGTGCCGTCAAGGCAGCACCCTGCGCTGCCGCCGCAGCCTGCAAAATCAGGCGCCGCTGACTGCACTGCGGGGAAGCTGTATTGATGACCCCAAAATCCAAAGTTCTGTGGACACTCTGGGGGGGGTAAGAAGGATTTCTTTGCTTCTTGCACATGAGTCATGATCACTGGTGCCTGCCTGCGGCAGAGCGCGTTCCAGGCCGATCGGGTACCGGCCCTGGCCCTGGCGCTGCTACTACTGGCCTCGGGAGCACTGTGCGGGCGTCCAGCCGAGCCTCCAGTGGCAGCAGGCGACGGTGAGACCTCCAGCAGCGCTGTCTCAGGCTGGTGCCCTGCTGCTGCCGAACCGTGCCCATTCGCTGCCTGCTTTCAGGGCTGTCTTGAGCACGTGGAGACAAGCCGAGAGAGGGACGGAGCGCTGTTTCCCTGCTTGCAGGCCGTGGTCGGGCGCTGGCCCAGCAGCCGCCAGTTGCCGCCGCCGCCCCGCCCGCCGCGACCGCCCCACCCTCCAACTTCAACACCAGTTCTATCCAGTGGTCCGTGCTGCGGGCCATCCATGGCGGCGGCGTGAAGACCGCCGCCGCAGCCGCCGGCGACGCCAGCGGCCTGCTCTACATCTCCGTGCCCCACGCTGTGCTGCTGGGCAGCACCATCGGCAGCAGCAGCCAGGCCAGCGAGGACGCATGCGCGGCGGCCTGCGCCGCCCAGCAGTTTTGCTCCTTCTTCAACTACTGCCCCGCCCCACCTGCCACGGCCAGCTGCCACATGGACTCAGCGCTCACGCTTGAGCCTCCTGGCACGTGCTACCTGCTCCAGCAGACCGCCATCCAGAGCCCGTCCATGATGCCCCTGCTGGGCAACGGCAGCGGCGTCGCGACCACAGCAGGCGCGCCGCTGGCGCCGGAGCTGGCGGCCGCGCCGCCCCACGTCAGCGGCTACTCGGGGCTCGTGGGGTTCGCACTGTTTGGATCCCCCAACGTGAGGGGGCGGGCAGGTGGTTGGCTGCATGACCTGCAGTGCACGAGGGAGCAGGCGGGCGGTGCAGGGAAATGCAGTGCCAGTGGAGCCTGCTTGCCCACGCCCGCCAATGTGCGGTGTGCGCAGCGTGCGGCGGTACTTGCCTCTTGCTGGTGCTGATGTAGTTCCGCACCCCAGAGACCAAGGTTTGGTTTTGTGCACCAATCACGGTAAGGTCTTCAGCCCATCCTTACCCTACTCTCGCTTTGGCACCCTTCAGTGAAAACCTACATACCCCCTCACCCTGCGCCCCGCAGTGCCAGTGCCCCGAGAGCTTCCAGCCGGCAGCCTGCGCCCTGGTGGGCGACGCCCCGCAAATGGCGACCACATGCAGCGGCCTGCCGGGCTGCACTGCCTTTGTCCACTTCACCGGCGCCACCCCGCTGCTGCGCGCCATTTCCGAGGCCGCCCTGGACAGCAGCCACATTGCCGTCCTCAAGGCTGTGGGTGCCACCATCGTCCCCCAACAGCTCTCCTACACACCCTACTCTACCGTCTACCTCAGCTCAAGCGTACAGCTGGTGACCAAAGGCTCGGCGCCGCCAGCTGGCACGGCTGGATCCCCCCAGGCAGCTGCCCCCGCTCCACCAGCTGCTGCTGCTGCTGTCAGCAGCGAGCCGTGGGGCAACGTCAGCTGGTCATTCCTGATGCGCCCTTACGCAGAGCTGCGCAATGTCGGCGGAGGTGAGCACCAGAGACCTGCCACTGCACGTGCATGCTGGCGCGTGCCCATCCGCCATCATGCCCGCCCATGCATGCCCCACGCTCGCCCACCCGCCTGCTTGCACCCTGCTGCCTGCCTGCCTGCCTGCCTGCCTGCCTGCCCCCCCATCCCTCCAGCCAGCCAGCCAGGGGATCGGGCCGCCTGCCTGCCTGCCTGCCTGCCTGCTGCTTGCTTGCATGCGATTGTGCCTGTCTGCCCAGCTCCCTGTTTTATCAAACTTCTGCATGCTGCGCCCTTGTCCAGTCCAGCGCCAATGCACCGACACCCCCGCTGGGGGGCAACAACATCTGCCCTTCCCCAAATCCCAGAAGTTATGAGGCATGGGACTTTTTCTTCCAACCTTGCATGTCGCCCCTCCCCCTGACCCCCCTTCATGCCGCTGCAGCTGTCGTCATTGCCGCCCCCTCCCTCTACCTGCCCGGCTCCCAGGTGTCTGGAGTCTCCATCGAGCAGAGCTTCGACGCCTGCGCACAGCGCTGCATGGCCCACCCCGACTGCAAATGTGCGCTGCTGTGCTGCTGCTGCTGTGTGCCTGAAGCACCAATGCCATGCCTCCTTGCCTGCCTGCCTGCCTGCCTGCCGTGCAAGGCCAGCTCCTTGCATCCTGCCCTCCCTCCTTGCCTGCCAGCCGCTTGAGCCTCCCGCCCTCCTCCTCTGCCTGCAGCGTTCAGCTACTGCCCGGCCAGCGAGCCTGGGCCGTGCATCATCGGCGCCCTGGGCGTCTCCAGCGCCCCACCGGGCACCTGCACCCTTCTGTTTGAGCACAGCGTGGCGCGGCTCTCGTCGGTGGCCCTGATGGGCCGGGGGCCCAGCCTGCACCTGATTGGAGGTGAGAGAGGCCCCCACTGCACATTGGTTGTTGTGACATAGGCTTGTTGTGACCGGCGCACACCTCGGCGTGTAGGCCCCCCTTGGACAATCAGCTGCACTGTCTGAGGAAGTCTGACGTACAGTCACGTACCAGGCCGCTTCATTCTGATGCAGTGCCTTGCCAAGTGCTCCAATGCTCTGGCAAAGTTTGTTTGATCCCTCTGCCCAGCCCATCCCTGCCCACCACCCGCAGGCATCCCTGTCGTGGCGCGGGCCAACCTCAGCGTGCCTGGCTACCGCCAGCACCTTGCCCAGTCCATGGTTGGTGCCTACGACCTGCCAGCCTCCCTGTGCCCCGGCAGCCTCCGCCCAGACTTCTGCCGCCTGGCAGGCACGATTCAGGTGGGTGGGGTGGGTGGGGAGGGTGCAGCATGCTGGTGGGCGGCTGGGCGGGGCGGCAGCCGTGGACTTCATTTGCCACTTACGAAGCAAGATCATCACAGGGACGCTTGCTGCCTGCAGAGGGCACACCGCTGCGCTTCAGCCTGTCCCTCCTACCCTCACAGCTGGCCCGCTGCTAACTGTTCATGCCTGCCTGCCCGCCTCCCTGCCTGGCGCCCGCCTCGTGTGCAGGAGCTCGCGCAGCACTGCACGGACCACCCCAACTGCACCGCCTTCACGTGGCGCGAGGCTCCGCTGGTCCCCTTGACCAACGGCAGCACTGGGGTGCTCAAGGGGCCCCGCTGGGGCCAGGAGTTTGAGCCAAGGTGCGCCTCTGCCTGCCTGCCTGCCTGTTTGATTTGCCTGATTGAATGCTGCCGTACCCGGGTGGGTGGTCCATTCAAGCCCGCCATAGCGGCTGGTGCGCGGTGGGTTGAGCAGGCAGCTGAGCAGGAGGGGTGGCGAGGGAGGTCGTCCGTGTGCCGGCCTGAGCATGAGTCCCTTTTGCTGCCCTCCCTCCTTCCTGCAACTCCCATCACCAGCCGCTCTGCTTATCAAGTATCACAAAGCAGTGAACAAACAGTGGCCACCCTGGCCTGCCACTGCACCCCCCACCCTCCATGCAGGCACATCTCCTGGAACCCTGGCCTGTCGCTATTTGTCAAGGAGGGGGCGGTGCTGCCAGACGCCGCCCCCGTGGCCACCCTGCCGGGCTGGCCCACCCTCAGCTTTGGGCCGCAGACAGCAGGCACAGCAGGCACAGCAGACAGCGAGTCGGCGGCAGCTGGCTTGAGCCCAGCTGCCATTGCCGGCATCACTGTCGGCGCTGCCATGGCGCTGCTGCTGGCCGCTGCACTGGCGGGGCTCCTGGTTCGGCGGCGCCGCATGCCAAGGGCCGCTGTCGCCCACGTGTCGTCGTCGGGCTCCGCCAAGCGCTCTGCCAGCGGCGCCGACGGCGCCGAGTTTGAGTTGGGAGTGCTGACCCCGAAAGCAGGCGCGCTCTCTGAGCCGTGGCGGCGCGGCAGCCCGCCCCGCCTCGGTCTGGCAGCCGTGCCCGTGCCGGGAGTTGCGGCCAACGGGAGCGGCAGCGGGCAGCGCACTACTGCCAACTCCTCTGCAGAGGCGGCGGCAGCAGGCGCGGGCGGTGCCAGCGATGCCGCCCACCAGCCCCCAGAAGCGGCGGCGGCGGAGGCGGGTGCTGTGGCAGGGACATTTGTGCACGACTGGGCAGCAGAGCTACAGCTGCCGCAGTGGCAGGAGGCGCTGGTGCCGGAGTTGGATGTGCAGTACATTTTGGGGCAGGATGGGCGGCCCATCACGCTGGGCGTGGGCGGCTTTGGCCACGTGGGAGTGCGGCTGCCGCCCGCTGGCAGACCTGGGCTTGCGCATGGGCACTGCTGTGCATTGCTACGTACTCACGCTAAGCAATTGCTGCTGCTTGGGATGAATTGCGCATGGCGTGGTTGGCTGCATAGCCGTGCCGCCCGCTGCATGTGCATGGCCCACCCAAGCAGTCCGCTTGAAGCTCCTGTCCGCCTCCTGTTTTGAGTTCATTTTTCAATCTTCGATGCTGTCGGTTGCCTCATGACCCGCCCCCGCTGCAGGTACAAGGTCCTGCTGGCGGGGCACACGGAGTGCGCCGCCAAGATGGTGGAGTGGCAAAGCCGGCAGCATGCTCAGCGCGCATTTGTGCAGGTGGGGGTGGCAGTGGAATGTGAGTTGGTTCATGTACTGTCGACACTAGAACAGCATTAGAATGAATTAGGCTAGAATGGTGGGGGCCGTAGGGTGGGCAGGCAGACAGAACGTGCGGTGCATCAGAGGGTGAGGGCAGACAAGGCGTGGCGTGGCGTGAGGGAGGCGGAGCGTGGCGGGGTGCATGACCAGTGACGGCAGCCCATCCCAGGGCTGGGGTGAGGCACAAGTGCAAGGCGTAGGCGGGCAGGGCGGGGCGGAGTGCGGCTACAATGAGAGGGGCTGGGCGGAGCAGAGGTGGGCTGCACGCTGCTTGGCGCTGGGCCAGCTCAGCCCAGGCATCAAGCTGCCGCCCTTCCTCATTGACATACCTCCTTGCTGCTGCTACGCCCCCTATGTTGTTCACCTCCTGCCTGCCTGCCTGCCTGCCCTGCACCGCTGCAGGAGGCCACGATGCTGCGCAGCCTGCGGCACCCCAATGTGGTGCAGTTCATGGGGGTGTGCCTCACAGGTGGGCGCGCGGGGCACACGCAGGCCATCCTTCATGCTCATACCTACTGTGGCGGTGCATTCGACTCTCCGGACCTGCTTCTGTTCTCCCGTCCCCCATGCCATAGCAGCGCAGCACGTAAGAAATCACAACCCCCCCTCCTCTCCTCTCCCCCTGCAGAGCAGCGCGGCATCCTGCTCATGGAGTACTGCGCAGGCAAAGAGACTTGGATGCAGTCATGCATGCGCGCAACAGGGCCTCGGGGGAGCGCATCTTTGGGTGGTGAGCTTCTTGTGGACGGGGGAGGTCCTGTGGCGGGGCCTGTGGCGAGGGCCTGTGCCGTAGATCTTGACCAAGGATCCTTGACCAGAGCTTTCCCCCGCTGAGGGCGTGTGCTGAGGAACTGTGACCGGGGATCTCTGCCTACCCAAGCATGCACCCGCCCTCCCGCCCCTGCAGGTACAACCGGGGGCGCAAGGTGGCGCAGGATGTGGCCTCCGGCCTGGCCTACCTGCACCAACGGTGAGCCCCGCCGCCGTTGCCCTCCCTAGCGCTCCAGCTGGATGGCCGCATGCGTTCAGCCAATGTGCCGGTAATGGTGCTTGGCCGTCCCACCTCCTCCTGTCCCCCTCTGTCACCCATGTCTGTTGGCCGGCCATTGGCATGCCTGCAGGACATAACCGTCTCCTTGCTTGCCTGCCTGCCTGACCAGCACAAGCTCCCCGCCCACCCTGCCCGTCCGCAGCCGCACATTGCACCTTGACCTCAAGCCTCACAACGTCTTCCTGGCCCGCGACGGCACCGCCAGAATCGGGGACGTCGGCTTTGCACGGCAAGTGCTTCTTCTGTGTGGGGAGCGGGCCGCCTGTCTGGCTGCACCCGGGCTTGTGCTGGTCGTAAAGTCAGGCTGGGCAAGGGCGGGTACAGCGGGCTAACTTTCCCTTAGCGTCGCTGCGCACACGCAGCATGGGGGGCATAGGCTGGTGTGGGTAAAGGAATACAGACCTGCAGATCACTCTCCCTCTTACCCGAACCTGCACGTGTGTCCACCCTGCAGCATCATGAGCCACACCCACGCATCCACCACGCGGTTTGGCACCTTTGACTGGGCGGCCCCGGAGCTGCTGATGGGCCAGAGGGCCACAGAAAAGTCAGGTGAGCGCCCAGGGCCAGCAGCTGTGCACTGGGCATGGCAGAGACGGTTGTGCAGGAGCCGTGCCGGGTGTGCCTGCCTGTCTGCCTTCATCTGCACGTTCGAGTTGAGCCCAGTGTACACAAAGCGGAATGGGTGGAGCATGACAGACAGCTTCAATTGTTGTGCACAGCTTGCAGGCACCCACAGCTGCACGCTGGCTCATGCCCACCCTTGTGCGCACCCTTGCTTCCCCCTGCAGACCTGTTCAGCTTCGGCATCATCATCCACGAGATCTGCAGCGGTAAGTGCTGTGCCGGGCTGCCACGTGGAATGTGGCAGGCGCGGTACAACCGGGTTGGCCCCGGATGCGCACATCGACAGAGGGGTCAGTGGTCCGCAAATGCGACATGTGGGCACACTGCGTGCTCAGAAGGCCCATGTGACTGAGACCCTGCCCCACAACAGGATCGAAATAGTTTGTGGAAGAATGGCCATTAGCTCCTGCCTGCAGCCCTCTATAGCCTGTGGCACTCCTGTGCCCCCCCGAGCAGGCTTGCGCCCCACCCGCGGCCGGCTGGCGCCGCTGCGTGTGCCCGAGGACTGCCCTGCTGAGGTGGCGGAGCTGCAGGTGGGGGGTGTAAGAGGCGGCGGGGCGGAGGGAGGGGGAGATGACAGGGCACTGCAAAGAGGGCGCGCAGCGTCCATGAAACGGTCGACAGGCCGCAAGGGAGGCGGGGAGGGAGGCAGGGGCAGCCCCCGCGCCAGCTGCCGCTCTGTGCCTGCAAGCTCTGTGGTTCTCTGCCGCACCTTGCCCCCGGCCAAAGGCAGCGGTTCCCAAAGCTGCCAGGCCGTCCAGTCTCCTGTCCTGCCCCTCCCCCTCTTGACCCGCCCCTGCAGGCCGCATGCACCCATGCGGACCCCACCCTGCGCCCCACCGCGGCGCAGGCCATCAGCCTGCTCATGGGCCTGCCCGCCAGCCGGAAGCCGCGCCCGCCGGCGCCGCCCCAAGCCGGCACGTCTCCCGGTGCGGCACCGCTGTCCGGCCCCGGCACACCGCTGCGCGCCTCACGCAAGGAGCAGCAGCAGGCGCAGCCGGGGGGAGCCGCCAACGGGGCAGCAGATGCGGAGGGGGCAGCGGCAGCGGGAGCAGAGGCGCAGGGGGGCACGCACGGCGGTGGGGCCGCGCAGCCGGGGTCTGACCGGTCTGCAGGGTCACGGCCTGGGGCAGGGGGCCTCACCAGCGCCTCCTCCCTGCCCTCGTGGCTGGGCGAGGCCCTGCGGCTCTCCCCCGCTGCCACGCTCTCCCCCGCCGCCACGCTCTCTGGCGGCGCGCTGTCTGATGCTGATGCCGGCCGGCCGGGTGCCCCCTCACTGCCGCCGGCGGCAGAGCGGGCGGGGGCCAGCGGGGGATAGGTCAGGCAGTCCACAGGCCTTCTCGTCTCCCTACCCGGCCCCCCTAGCCAGCCTGATGTACTATGAATGCGATTGACACATCCGCGTACTACCCTTTTGCACTGACAGTTACTACCCCACCAACTCTTCTTGCATGCCCGTCGTTCCTCCCAGCCCCGAAGCTGTCAACGGGGTGTATGCACGTGTTGCTGCAAACACAACCAGACTGTGAGACTCGAACAATCCTGCGCGTAGAGAGAAGCAAGTGCGGAGGAAGGGCGGGAGGCGAGGCTGCAAGGCTCACAACCCAACAGTGCGGGGAGCGCATCCTGTCGCATCCTGCAACATGCAGATCACAGCAGGAGATGCCATCATCCGCTTCCACAGTGCTGCGCAAGCTCATGATCAACCTTCTTTCGCTCTTTGCTGCATGTCGCTCCCCCCAGTGCATTACGGTTCCTCTCCTGGGCACAACCTGCTGCTGCCCGTGCAAGCCGCGTCCCCTCCCTGCCCCTGCCTGCATGCTGGACCCGCAACTGCCGCATGAGCATATGTTACACATGAGAGAGGGGGCGGGGCGTACAGCGGGCTCAGGAAAAGGAATGGATGAACTGGGGGGCCACACAGGCGGGGGGGAGGCAGGCACGTGGCTGAGGAGGGACAGAGCGTGTGCGTGCGCTGGGGCGCATCAAAGCAGAGGATGAACAAACATGTCGGGCAGGCGGATCGGGCCTGTTACGGAAACACAGCTGCAGAGAAAGCTGGGAGAGGGGGTGGTAGGGGCAGGTACAGGGGTCTACAGGGGGAGTGTCCTCTACAGGCCTGTGGGGTGGGGACAGAGTGTGTGAGACATGCACATGCATGGTGCGTTCATTGGTGTGTCAGGAGGAACTGCATGCGGGAGAGGGTGGCGGGGAGGCCGGCAGCAGGGGGACTAGCAGTGTCACCACACGGGAGGACGCGGGCACCGCTGCGCCGGAGCAGCACCGCACGTGCCGCCCGGCTGTGGCAGCCCTAAAGCCGGAAAGGGATGCCGGACGCGTGGACAGCTCGCCAGCCACGCCTGGCATCAGCCATGCGGGCGGCGCAGCGTGCCTCGGCGCGACCACCGCTCAGTTGACGTTGATGCGGCGGGGGCGGAAGGGGCCCCACCAGTCGCGGGGGGTCTGCGTGGCGGGCTGCTTCTTCACCATGGGCACCGAGTTCTCGTACCCGGCGCCCGCCTTGGCCAGGCAGCGCCCCGCCACGGTGTCGCACACCGGCAGGTCCTGCGGGCAGCAGTGCTGCTGGTCGTCGCAGCAGGTGGCCTCGGGCAGGGGGCAGCAGGCCCAGGTGAAGCAGAACCCAAAGAACTCGCGCATGCAGCAGCAGGTGTTGTCGGGCGGGCACTGCGTGGTGTCGTCGCAGGCCACAGGCTCGGGCTCAGGGGGCACGGGGCCGGGCCCGGGGGGCTCGGGAGGGGGCGTGGGAGGGTTGGGCCCCTTCTTGATGGGGAAGGAGGCCTGCATGGCGATGCCGCACTGCCCCTCCTCGCCCTGGTCGCGCACAAGCTTGATGTAGCCCTGCCGAGGTGACAGGGAGAAGTGCGTGGGGACGAGATGGGGGTGAGGCAGGGGAAACATACTTGAAACTGCGCCACCACATGAGATGCGCAGGTGGGCTGGAGAGGCAGCAGCAGGCCCACAGTAGGCCTAACAAGCAGGCATGGCCTGCCTGCCCCAGCTTGCCCTGCCCGCCAGCCCAACCTCGCCTTTAATACCTGCCCACCCAGTGCCCCCCCACCCCAGCACCCCTCCCCTCTCACCTTGTCGCCCCACTCTGCACCCCACGAGTTCTTGATCAGCCAGTACGGCAGGTCGTGTGTGCCGTTGTTCTCGGTGCCGTACCCCACCGCCAGCACGCCGTGGTCCAGCGCGGTGCCGCACTCGGCGTCAAACACGCCGCCGCCGTACAGCTGGAACGCGCGCTGCGGTGGCATGAACACAAGGGGGCAAGGGGCCAGGGAACGGGAAGGTGACAAGGATCCGTGGCGGAGGCAAGGGGCCAGGCAACAAGGGCAAGCAGGTGAGAGGGCCCGACAGGATGCAAGGAAGAAGGCAAAGAGGGAGAGCAGCGGTGGGCACTGCAGCCTCAAGCTAACAGCAGGTCTGCTTGAGCGCCCAGCCTCGAGCTTCAACGCCTGGCTGCCAGCCTCCATCCCAGCCCTGCCCTCCGCCCGCCTGCGCCGCTCCCCTTGACAAACCCTTCCCCCCGCCTGCACGCAGCACCCGGCCACCCACAGCAGAACCACCAGCTGCCCGCCGCACCTGGTCTGCCTCGATGGCCACGGCCACGGGCTGGTGCGCCACCGCCTTCATGAGGGCGGCCTCGTCGTTGGGCGGCACGTCGGCGTAGTCGTCAATGGTGACCACGTGGCGCCGCATCTTGCGCTTCAGGCACTGCCCCTCCTCGGCCTGCGGGGTGGGGAGCGGGGGGGCAGGGGCGGGCGGCGGGGCGCAGGTTGAGGGGCGGGGGAGGGTGCAGCAGGGCGCAGGTTGAGGGGCGGAGGGGGGTGCAGCAGGGGCAAGGCAGGAGAGGAAGGCCAGGCAGCGTGTGGGGCAGCGGCAGGCAGCAGCAGCCTGGCAGACATGGGAGGCGGGCACTATGCTCTCAAAAATCCATCCCCACTGCCTTGCGCTTGCACCTCCATTCTAACCTTGTAATGTGTACGACCTGGCCCTCTCCCCACTCCCGCTGCCGCACCAACCCACCGTGTATGGGTAGTCGTCCTCGGTGTCGATGCCCCCGTTGTTGATGATAAACTCAAAGGCAAAGTCCATCAGCCCGCCGTGGCAGCCGTTGTCCCGCTCGCGGTCGCAGTCAACCAGCATCTGCTCAGACAGGGAGGCGAGCTCGCCAGTGGCCACGTAGTTGGCGCCCTCCACGGCGCCGGTGGTGGAGAAGGCCCAGCAGGAGCCGCACAGCAGCTGGTTCTTGACCTGCAGGGCCGGGGCGGGGCGCAGGGTGGCGCACCGGTGGGTGCGCGAGGCGGCTGGGCCGACGGCGGCGACAGGGTGCACTGGGGTGTGGCTGCAGGCGACTGCACAGCGTGTGAAGCGGCAGGCAGCAGGTGGGAGACGAGGCAGGAGCGCAATCTGCCTGCACAGCCTGGGCGCCCCTCAGCCGTTGCCTGCGCACGCCCTACTGCCGCACCGCCCGCGCCAACCCCTGCCCCGCCCTACCCACACCACGCACGCACTCACCTCGGTGACGGCGCCCTCCTTGAGCCAGTTCACCTCCTTGGGGGGCTTGGTGTCGTGGTAGGGGAAGGGGGCGGGGAACTGGAGGGGGCGCTGGGTGCGCAGGGAGGCGTCGTAGCCAAGCGCCTTCTGCCGGTACTCCTCCTGGGTCAGGTCGGCAAACACGTTCATGGCCAGCTGCGGGCAGGGAAGATAGCGCGGAATTGGGCGAGAGATTGGGCTGGGTTGTGGATGGGGACAAATTGGACAGGCGTGGGCGGAGGGAAGGTGGGAGCAGGAGGAAGAAGAGTGCGGGCCTCCCACGCCGCCCCGCACGCCGCACGCCCGAAACCTAGCTCACCCAGTGGGTGCTGTGGCGCGCGTTGTAGTCGGCCACAAACTTGAGGTTCTCCAGCCAAGTGGTGAAGCGGCGCTCATACTCCTGCAGGGGCTGGGCAGGCTTTTGAGCGTGGAGTGGCTGTGGCGCATGGTGCCCGTCAAGGTGCCGGAGCGCCCGCGATTGCTCACCTCGACGGTGGAGTAGGCTCGGGAGAGCTGCCCCACCCAGAAGTCGAAGGCCTCGCGGGGCGAGTCCTGCGGAAAAGGGAGCTCAGAGTCGGGATGAGAGCTTGGGGCTGGGAGGGCAGGCGCGACCACCAGCAGCCCAGCAATCGCTCACCACTGCCTGCTGGACGAACAGGCGTTGATCGTGAATGGGCAGGCCCGCTGCCAGGCCCGCAGCCAGCAGGCCGCAGAAGGCCAGGGCGGGGAGGAGCCGCATGGTGCCGGAAGAGGCAGTGGGCGGTGCTGGCTGCGACCTCACGCAGGGGAGGAGGCAGTGGGATGCGCGCCGCAGGCGCTGAGGTTAGCTGAGGGGGCCTCAGCTGTGCTGTGCTGTGCTGCCCCACATGCGAGCGCCACACAACAGCTGACAGCAGGCAGGGCTGCCAAGTGGTTCTCGGTGCTCATTGCCATTCCCAACGCACCCTCGGGGCCTCAGGCCCAACACACCCTCGGGCGCGCCCAGGCCCCCGACAGGCGGCAGGATGGCCTCCACAGCAGCGGAGGCCGAAGAGATTGACGAGCGCTTCGAGTATGACGCCCCTCGCTTTTACGATTTCGATGAGGGCAGCCCAGCCGGGGCTGGCCCCGCAGACGGGTGGTTCGACACCGAGGGGCCCAAAGGTGCGCAGCTGCTGGGCCGTTCTCGCTGCCAAGCAGCGTTGAAAATATATACTGAGAATGTGGAAGCGGCAGGCGGGTTGCGGAGGGCCCTGCCTGACAGCCAGCGCTGCCGCCCAACAACAGCCCTGCCGTGCCCCGCCGCCTGCCCGCGCGCTGTGCAGGGCTGACCTCGCCAGTTGCAGCCGCCAAGGAGCAGCAGAAGCACAAGGCCGCAGCGGCGGCAGGCGCCGCGGCAGAGGCTGCAGAGAATTCGAGCCCGCAGCAGCAGCAAGGGGAGGCGGGCGGCGGCAAGACCACTGGCAAAGGTGCAACCAAACGGAACGCTGCTGCCCCTGCCCCTGCCTGGAAAGTCGCAGCTGGTTGTCAGCGACAGCTCCTGCCTCATACTGCTGCTTCCCACCCTCTGACCCTGCAGGCAAGGAGGCTGGGCGCCGGGTGCTGGCATCCATCAGCACAAACGCCGGCACCGGCACTGCCAAGGGGGCCTCAGCCGCACACCAGCAGCCAGCTGCCAAGGCGGCAGGCGCCGGCAGCAAGCGCAAGGCTGTGGGCAGCGCTGGCGAGGGCGTTGGGGCGGCAGCGGCTGTGGCTGCGGGGCCTAGCAGGAGCCGCCCCGCTTCTGCAACACAGCAGCAGCAGCAGCAGCAGCCGCGGGCGGCTTCGCGCCAGGGAGACGCTCCATCATCATCGGCGGCGGCGGCGGCACCCACCTCGCAAGCCGCAGCCTCCAGGTGTGTGGCTGGCCCTAGCCAGCAGCAGCAGCGGCGACGCAAACAACCCCAGCAGCCATTTGCTGCTGCCACTGTTGCATGGAGGTTGTATGGCAGCCAGTGCCAGGCAACAGCTGCTGCGCTGCACTAGTTACTGTGAACCCCCAGTCTTTCAAACAGCAGTGCAATGCACACCTGCCTGACACCTGCATGCCACCCTGCGCCCCCCCCCCACCACCACCCACCCTGCAGTCCACGGCTGCGTTCGCGCCAGCGTGCGCACGCGCACCACACCCACCACCCGGGTGAACAGAAGAGCAGCGAGCAGCTGGAGCTGGAGCGGGTGGAGCGGGAGAAGGAGGTGGCGGCGGCGCTGCGCCGACGCAACGCCGAAGCGGTGAAGCACGTGCTGGGGGCGCCGCCGCCGCCGGTGCCGCACAGCAGCCGGCCGCTGACGGAGCCGGTGCCGCTGGAGCTTTGCACCTCCAAGCGGCGGCGCATGCACGGCATGGAGACGCGCTCCATGGTGGGTGGGTGGGTGCTGTCAAGACCATGCGGAGGCAGCTGTGGGTCAGAGCTATGAGATAGGCATAAAATAGGATTGGGGCGAGCCATGGTTGGGGTGGGCAGGAAGCTTCAGGTGGGGTGGGTGGATCTGTTTGTGTCGGGAGTGCAGATGGGGTGAACGTTGCATGACAATGGCCGCTGAGGCATGCAGGTGGGCAGGCATGGGGTGGGAGATGGGCAGGCTCATGGCGTGCCAACCTACCTGGTGGTGGCTGTCGCGTTCCTTATCCCACATTGCGGTTGCAGCGGGGACTCACATGTCTCCCCTCCCCTACCTCACAACCTGCCCCTGCAGGGGAGCCCCTACAAGTCGATGGCGGAACAAATTGCAGCCTTTGAGGGGCGCTTGCCCAGCAAGACCCGGCTGGGCGGCGATGCTGGCGACAGCCACGGTGGTGCAGAGCAGCAGCAGCGCCACCACCACCACGCCCACACGCTGACGGTGCCGCAGTCCCCCCAGTTTGCCACCAAGCAGCGGGTGCGGGCGGCGCGGTTCAAGCCGCGGGAGGTGGTGGAGGCGGAGGAGATGGCGGCCATGCCCAAGTTCAAGGCGCGCCCCGTCAAGTGAGTGAGGAGAGCGAGTGGGCTGGGGAGGGGCCGCGGATTGCGGCATCAGCTGCAATGAGCCAGCCGTGGGGGGTCACAGAGCACATGATTGGGGACTGAGTGGGCAGTGTTGGACGACAAGTGACGGCAGCATGCGTGTGCAACTTTGCGTCGTGCTTGCTCAGCTGATGGCAGCATGCGCTTTTCAAACCTTTACCCCTGTCCCACCTCCTCCTCTCCCCTCCCCCCAGCAAGCGCATCATGCGAGATGCCAGCGGCCAGCTGGGCGTGCCGCACGTGGATGTCAAGCCGCCCACTGTGCCCGCACCCTTTGCCTTCAAGACTGACCAGCGGGCGGTGGAGCATGCCAGCAGCGCGGGGCACAGCAGCCACGGTCCCAGCAGCAGCAGCGCGGCGCCGTCAGCCGGCGCCGGCGAGGATGGTGTCTTTGTGTTTGCTGCCACGGGGCGCATCGGCGCCCGTGTGACGCGCAGCAAGGCGGCTTCCAAGAAAGCGGCGGCGGCAGCGGGGTCGGGGTGGACTGGGGAGCTGACGCATCCGGAGCCTTTCCACCTGGCCACTGACGCACGCGGGTGAGAGCCAGGGAGATGGAAGGCGTGACAGAGACGCATCGCAAGCAAGAGAGACAGCTGGCCTGCTTGCACCTGGTCATTGCTTGCCCTGCCTGCCTGCCTGAACCCGCCGCCCATATTGGGAGCTCTGCTGCAGCGCCAACAAGCGCGTGGCGGCGGCTGAGCCGCAGCAGGTGCAGGGCGCACGCGCCTCCAAGCGTGCGCGGCATGCGGTGCCGCCTGGCCCCTTCCACCTGGCCACAGACGCTCGTGGTGCGGCAGAGGAGGCGCGGCTGGAGGGCATGCGGCGGCAGCAGGAGGAGCAGGCGCGGCGGGAGGCGGAGTTCAAGGTGGGTGGGTGGGCAGCTCAGGCTGGCTGCCGGCTACACAAGTGCCGCACAGGGTGCATGCGGTGGGCCTGGGAGCAGGCATCATTCCCAGCGGCGCAGCAGGCAGCAGCACGGTGAAGGACGCAATGTGTGGTGCATCTGGCAGCGGCGACGTGAACAGTGAGGGCAGGACATGCACCCCAACCTGGCCGTTCTTGCCCCTTCTGTCCCCCTGCCTTGTGTGCAGGCGCTGCCGCTGAACAAGGCGGCGCTGGCGGGCGCCTGGAAGCCGCCGCCTGCAGCAGCGGCCGAGCTGACGGTGCCGCAGGAGGTGACGCTGCACAGCGATGCGCGGGCGGAGCAGCGGCGCGCCTTTGACGAGGCGGTGGCAGCCAAGCAGGCGGAGATGGAGGCAGAGCGGCAGCAGTTGCAGGAGCTGCAGGCGGCGGCAGAAGGGGAGGAGGTGCGGGCGCTGCGGAAGCGCTTGGGGCACACGGCGCTGCCGCTGCCCGACCAGCTGTGAAGCTGCCCGGGGGCAGCCAGGGGCGCACCCTCTTGGCCCCCACCCTATTCCCCTGTACCAGCTTTTCGTGCTGCCTGCCTCAGTGAGATGGCCTGTGGCACATTGTACCAGACTGAACCTTATCGCTGACGACAGCTAGCCTCAAATTGTAACTTTCCCGGGCCACACTGGTAGTGAGCACACCTGCCGAGCCCTCGCAGGCATACGTGCTACCTGTGGCAGGCCGCAAGCATGGTGCCCGCTCATGTTCCTGCTGGTGTGTAGGGCATCCTGCTGGCCAATAGGAATAGGTTCCATCTGGCTGCTCTGCAGGGTCAACATTCTTAGACAACCACCTGCCCTGCCCCACCTCATGTTGAGCTGCACCGCGGCCTTGCAAGCACCCGTCCTCTTGTTACCGGGTGTACCTTCACAGCCCTAAGATGTACGAGCGAGTGTACAGTGAATCCGAGGGTGGACGGGTGGGAACAGGGATTCGCAGCACGGCATGCCCCCACACACCAGCATGTAGCTGCAGCGCATGATGCCACCGCAGCGAGCACCGTCATGACCAGCGTCGCCGCAGCACAGCACGCCTCCGCCTCGCTGGCACACCGTCGCCGCCTCACTCTGCGCTGTCCTCTGACCCCGTCTCCCACTCCTCGTCGCTCAGCTCCCTGAACGCCTCCTCCCCCACCGTGTTCTCCTTCACGCACTTCCACCCATCCAGCTTGTTCAGGTCCAGGCTCCAGACGTCGTCTGGGGGGATGGAGTCAAGGGGGGAGGATGGGGAGTGTGTGCGGGAGGTGCCAGGAGGGGAGACGTCGGGAGTGAGGGGGCGGTGTACAGCTTTCAAGTACAGCTTCGACACACTGCTGTGCGCAAGCACGGACGGCAATCCTGGTTCTGCCCCGTGCCATCTCATCCATGACTCAGCCCCAGCCCAGCCCGCCAAGCAGGCCCCCTCCAGCCCCGCCCCCTCACCCAGCACGATGTCCGTGTGCGCAATCTCCACCTGGCCGCCCAGCATCCACAGCGTGTTGCGCAGCACGCACAGCATGGGCGCCGCCCGCGCCCGCGGCTTGATCAGGTCCTTGCTGCTAAAGTCGATGCCGTAGGTGGCGGGTGAGTAGAGGAGCTCGCTGATCTCGCCGCCCAGGCGGTACGTCTTGTAGGCCTGGGGGGAGGGATGGGAGGATGTGTAAAGCATGTGTGTGAGATGTGTAAAGTATGTGTGTGTAAAGTAGGTGTGTGAGTATGTGTGTAAGTGTGGGTGTGAGGCTGCTGGGGAGGTACAGGGATGGATGTGCAGAGAGGCGGAGGAGAGGTGTAAGTGGACTGGAGGTGTGAAGCAAGTGGCGGGCGGGATTGGAAGAGGCACGGGTGGATGTCAGCAGCGGCAAGGAAGGGTCCGCATGGGCAAGCGAGACGACCACTGTTGGCGCGCCCCAGCAGGCCGCAGCCTTCAAGTTCCGTCCGCTCAACCATTGGGAGTGCACACACGTCACGCCACGCCACGCCATCTCAAGCCATGTCACCCCACCCTATCCAGCCGCCCACCTGGCGCACACGGTACCCTCGGAAGTTGGCCTGGATCCTGGCAGCCGCGCTGTGCAGCGCACCGCCTTTCTCCGCCAGCATGCGCTGCAGCAGGGCGTGCATCTCGGGGCTGACCCCTGGAGGCAGGGCCTCGCCGCTGCCGCCGCCGCTGCCGCTGCCGCTGTTGCCGCCCTCCCGCTGCTGCTGCTGCTGCTGCTGCTGGTCTGGCGCGCCGGCGCCACCACTGCTGCTGCTGCTGCCTTCTGCTGCTGCTCCCGCCGCTGATGACTCTGCCGGCCCCTGCCCCGCCTCCGCCTCCGCCTTGCCGCTCTTGCGTGGCAGGCGGATGGCAATGGGGAACCAGCGCCGGCTCTCCAAATTGAACTGGTACAGCTCGTTGAACTGCTCGGAGTAGAGGCGATCGCCCTGCACAGCAGGAGAGCACGCACAGCACACACAGCATGCACCGCAGACGGGTGTGAGGATGGTACGAGGCCGGTTTGGGCAAGGCCGAGGCAGCAGCGTGGGGTATCGCGAAACGAGAGCAACCCGCACACACAGCAGAGCACAGTGCAGCATGGCACAGCAGGCACAGGAGGAGGCACAGCAGGGGCCACACCGTGCGCAGCCAGCAGCCTCAGCGGGCACCCCGCAAGGGGCCCTCCGCCCCACCCCCACCCCCCACCCGCTCTTCCCCTCCCTGCTCTGCAGTGGACCGGTGTCGCATCCTCCCCTCCCCCGTTCCCCACTGCCTCACCTTGCCCTCCTGGTCCAAGATGCCCCCAAACATGACCGCCCGCTTCTTGTGGGTCACCATGCCAAAGGCGGTGCGCGGGTTGGGGGCCATGCCTGCGGAGAAGCCACGTGGGGGTGGCAGAGCAGCACGAGCATCAGCATGCAAGGCAGGTAGACTGGCAGGGAGTTGCGGGCTACAGCGCCCAAAATGAGGACAGCAGTTGAAGGCAGTGATTGCATCATTGTAGAAACGCGTCGTTACTCCCAGCCCAATGCCCCCGTGAAATGCCGCCTCGCTGGAGCGTACACCCCAACCAGCCGCCCCTTGCCCGCCTCCCCACCCACCCTGCTTCTTGATGCGCTCAAAGGTGAGGGACTTGAGGTCCAAGCACCACACCTGCGTGCATAACAGGGAGGGAAGCGCGGCAGGGTTGGGTGCTTCCATGCGCCCAAGCAACGAGGCCAAGATGCATCAGCCGAGGCGTGGACTGCCAGCAAGGCGGGCAGGGCACAGGTGGCAGCAGCTGCAGGCAGTGCCAGCCCTGCCCGTCCCCCGCCTCACATCGTCGTGCACAATGCCCTTGCCCTCGTCCTCGTCGTCTCCCTTCTTCTTTTTCGGGGCAAAGCCATCTGCAAAAGGGCAGGTGGAGGACGCCAGTTGGCCAGCAGTGGAAGGAGTGGGTAGGGCAGGGATGCAGGGATACTACTTGCAACAGCAGCCAGCCAGGCAGCCAGCCAGGCAGCCAGCCAGCCACGTGTCTCGCACTGCCCCGCCTCCCCTCCCCTCCCCTCCCCTCACCCTTGTCCGTCTCCGCCTTCTTCACGCTGTACCCGCCAAAGATGAACAGCTGGTCGCCGCTGAGCGCCAGCTGGCAGCCGCCACGTGGCGCCGGCGCCGTCTGCCCCGCCTTTGGCCCCAGCGGCTCCCACCTGAGCTCTTCCAGGTCAAAGGACCACACGTCGTTGTAGTACCTGCAGGGCAGAGAGCAGCAGTACCAGAAGCCAAGGGCTGAGGTCAAGGGCAAGTGAAAGCGCCTCCCACTTGAAAGAAGAGGAGCAGTGCGATGAGACACGGACTGAACTCAAGGGTGAGGGCAGCGTTTCCCACTTGAGCTCCTAAAAACCGAAAGACCACGCACCGTCGCAGTCGCACGGCGCGGGTGCAGATTTGGTGGAGGGTGTGAAAGGTGGAGCCCATGCTGTCCGCACCTCGCTGCCTCCCCTAGGCTCACACACAACCCTCCCGCCCCTGCCCTCTCACTTGGTCTCTTTGCCCGAGTCGTAGAAACCACCAAACAGGACAATCTTCTTGCCCCACAGAACCATGCGGTGGCCGCTGCAGGGAGCAGGCGGCCGGGGGCAGGGGCAGGCAGGGGGTGGTGCTGAGGCACGGAAGGGCTGGCAGGCAGGACGGCGGTTGGTCTATACCGAGCGCGCTGCATGGGCCACGCAGTGCCTGCTTTGCTGCGCCTAGCAGGCCCCGCGGTCCGGCAGCTGCCTGACGACACATCGCCAGCCGGGGTGGCAGCCCACCCCTCATCTCTGCACAGCTGTGGGCGCCCCACCCCACCTGCGTGGCGAGGGCCCCCCTTTGGAGGGTATCTGCTCCCAGGTCCAGTCTGCCAGGTTGAGGCGCCACAGGTCAGAGTAGTGGCGGAACTTCTCCTGGTTCAGGCTTGTGAACTCGCCTGCAGTGAAGCAGTAATGCAACAGTGACAATACAGCCTGTAGAGAGCAGTGATTGGCTTGAGGGGAAGCAGTGCGTTGGGAGAGGAGCTTCTGGCCAGGCTGGCGAGCTCGCCTGGTGGAGGTGCAAGGCGTGAAGGGGAAAGCAGGGCAGTAGGGCCATACGGGCGCGGGCAAGGAGGCGAGCAGCAAAGATAGCAGAGTGGGACCGCAGGCGTGGGGTGCATGGCTGTGCAGTTTGCATTCCTGCCCCGCCCGGCGCTGACGCGCCGCCCAGCGCACCTCCCCAGATCCACAGCGCCGTGCGGGTGCACACCGCCTGATGGCTGGTGCGCGGGAGCGGCCTGCGGGGGGATCAACGCGTGAGGGGCAGCAGGTGAGCGGCAGGCAGGTGAGTGGGGAACAGGGAAGGGGCTGGCAGGCGGGCATGTCCCCATGCCTCCCCCCTGCAAGGATCACACTCTGGGGACCCTGCCCCGCTCCCCCTCTCTGGGCCACCCTGTCCCTGCCTTCCACCACCGGCCCGCACTTACGTCCCACCTGGCCTCGTCCTGGTTGGCACCTCCCGGCCCCAAACACTGCGTACCATCCAAGAAGCCCCACCATTCCTGGACCCCTTTCTTTCCCGCTCTTCAAGCACACGCACCCGTTTGGCGACACCACCCGCTTCCACGCCTGCTTTTCCACGTTGAGGACGTACACATCCGAGTAGACGTGCGTCTTGTCCCGCTCCCCGTCGTACCACTCCCCGCCGTACACCAACACCTCGTTCTCCTTCTGCGGGGCGGGGAACGGGCGGGGGACAAGCAACATGAGTCGAGGGGGGCAATGACATGAGGGATCACGGCATCATCCTTCTGCTGCGACTGCTGTGGTGTGGGGAGGGAGAGAGATGGGGCCGAGATGCAGAGCAGAGTGTGCTGGGAGGGGAAGCGGGAGGTAGGGCCAGGCGTCTGCGGGAACGCAAGGTGGGGTTGGGTGGGCAGGGGGCGCAGCAGGAGCGAAGCACGCTGCAAGCAGCGAGGCTGCCTGCACAACCTCACAGGCAGGCCACAAGGGGAGGCAGGCCTGTGTCGCAGCGGCGGCAGCTCTGACCACAGCATGGCACGGCACGTGTGCGCCCCACTTACCTGGGATGGGATGGGGGTGAAGGAGGCGTAGACGCGGGGGGAGGGCGCGGCGCAGTTCTCCTTGACGCTCACGCTGCTGTGCCGCTCGTCCTGCAGCTTGAACTTGGCCAGCAGGGCGTCAATGTCGTCCTCGCCGCCCTGCAGCGAGACAGCACATGATGATGTCGTTGAAACGGTGTGCAAAAAACGTCCCATTGTGCACAGCATGGCCAGCGGGGCATAAGGTCGTTGTCACCTCGCTGCAAATGTTAGTATGAAATTTGGGAAAACTGTACAATGGAGAGGTTTGGAGGTTGCAGCTTGAGCATTGGCCGGCAGCTGGGGCAGGCGTAGAGGTGGGTGGGGTTGGGTGGGGTGGGATGGAGCAGGGCCATAGCGGCCGACAGCAGTGGTGGCACTGCTGCTGCTGCTGCCTTCCAGAAACTGGTTGCCGCCTGCACTGCCACCAAGTTGAATGGATCCCTGTTGACATGCTGGCGCTGCCCCAGCAAGGCTGCGGCGGCCGGAAGGCGAAAAGCGCTGCGACGTGCCCGTACCTGCGCTGCCCGCTCCATCCGCCGGCCCTTCTTCTCCTCATTCTTCTCCGTCTTCTTCTCCGTCTTGTCCGCCCCCGCTCCGGGCTTCTTGCCCTTCACCTTCTTGCGCTTGTCTCTGCACAGGGGTGGGCAGCGGCAGCTGTGAGGCACCGGCGCCGCCACCAATGCCGCCGCCGCCGCCGCCACTGGCATTCAGACCGGCATGAAGCGGAGGGGGCTGCAAGCATATGCCAAGCATCGGGAACGATATGCAGCGTCGCTAGCAGACGGCAGCCTTGCGCACGGCGGAAATGTCGGCGCCGGCATGCGGCCCCACCTGCCACTGCCCATCGTGTATTGTCAGAGTCGAACACGTGAGGGAATGGATGTTCACGATAGAGAGAAGGAAGGGGTGCAGCAGCAGTACAGGCGGGGGCGGCCGTGTACTGCACCCGCTCCGCCTGCCGTCGTCATTTGCTCGCTAGATGCGTGTGGATCTCGCGTGGCAGTGCCACTATCACAAGGTGCCCTATAAATCTCCGCTCAATGTACATCAGCGAAACAGCGTGCATTGCTGCCGCGAGGAGGCTCGTTACGGCGCATACAAGCTCAGCTGTTGCACTTCCATGTTGACATCAGCACAGCGGCTGGCGCCAGCGGCACACCCCGCTGGGCAGGCCTGCCTCCACTGCCGGTGCAGCCAGCTGCAGTGCGTCCTGTTGTCATCAGCCTTTTTCAGGAAGGCACGTGCAAGTGTGCAGGCCAGAAGTCTAGCTACTTGCCCCTCCTGCCCCTGCAGGCGCCCATGGACCCCTGCCCTGCCCGCTCCCTGGGGCCTCCCTCCTGCCCGCCACACGGCAGTGGCTGACAAGCTCACGCTGAGATCCACGGACCTCGCAACACTTGCAGAGGCATATGAGCTGCTTGTTGGCATGTGAGCTTATGTGGCAGCGTGTTCGCGGACAGCGCAGCTGTACCGACGGCATTTCACAGAATGTCGCCACAACGGTGTGACCGGTACTGTTGGTATCAAGCACCCATGCTGTCCTGGTATCGGGCTGGAGTTGCTGGGGCCTGACTGTGGCAAGGAGCCTGCAAGGAGCGGCATGCAGGGCGGCATGCAGGGCGTGCGCGGCACAGTGCTGGTGTGAAGGGTTTCGGCACAGCTGTTTCGGCGAGCCCCCGACGGGTACCTGCGGAGCAACATTCTCGGTAGGCTGGTTGGATCGTTGTTGGGAGGATTGCACACGGCGCAACGCGCTCCCGGACCCTGAGCAGGGGAGCGCGCCACCGAAGTCTGCACGTCTGTTTGGCTCTCCCTGTGCAGTTCTTTGCAGAACCCAGTCATGGCTGCTCTAGATGAACAGCTTCTGCAGCAGCTGCTGCGCAGAGCCGCGCAGGAGGCGTGTTCTGTTGGGAAGAGCTCTGTAGGCGGCCTCACAGTGCTCCTCGTGGTCCTCTCTGCGGCCCTGTTCATAATAGCAGCCGGGTGGGCGACATGGGCCGCGCGCCTGAAGCAGCGGCAGCGGCTGCAGGAGGCGGCGGCGCTGGCGGGCGACGGCGCCAGCGAGCAGTGGGAGCGGCTCCGCCACGTCCTGCCCACCTGGTGCGCCCCGCTGCCTCGCTTGGCAACTGCTCTTGTACAGCCCAACACACAGCAGTGCATGTCTGCGTGTTGGTCTGTCACAGGACGGCATGTCTGCCGCCCGCCTGGCTGCCGCCCACGCGCCCCTTCACCCTCCTTGCCCCTCGCCCTCCCTCCCGCACGGCAGGGCCCTCAACCCCGACGCCTCCAGCTGCCTGTGGCTCAACGCCCTCATGCCGCAGCTGTGGGGCCACGTGCAGCGCTTTGCCGGCCAGTTTCTGCTGGAGGACGACTTCTTGGAGTCGCAGCTGAACAGCACCCAGTTCTGGCGCCCCGCCGTGCTGCGCTCCTCATACTTCAAAGTCCAGGGGGTGGCCCTGGGGCAGGTGAGGGGAGGGGCACTGGGGCGGCGGTTGTGGTTGATTCCGTGCAGCAGGCGTGCAGGTAAGTAACACCTTGCTTTAGGAGCTTCCGGAGCTGCGGACCGGCCCGACATCAAGGCAGCAGCGCCTCGTCGGGTACGGCTGCACCTACCAGCTGCTGCTCTGGCTCCACCCGGGGTGTGACCTGCTGGTTGGCTGGCTGGCTAGCTGCCGGTAGCTGGGCACTGATGCCCGGCCCGTTGCCAGCCCACCCACTTGCCTGTTTGCCTCCTGGCGCTGCGCAGGAGCCGCCGCGGGTGACGGGCATCAAGGCCTTCCCCAAGCAGGGGGGCCTGCAGGACGAGGTGAGGAGGGCAGTGGCTGGCAGTGCCTGCTTCTAGAGCTGCAAACACAGCTGCCTGGGCTGCTCTGTGGCAATGCAGCAGCAGTGCACACCACCAGCCGCCCACCTCCCCCTGTGCCTCTTGTGCTGCCCTGTCATGCTTGCACCGACCTTCCCGGCTTCCTCATGCTCTGAATCAAGCTGCCCACCCACTCTGCCAAGCTGCGTACCCACTTGATCCCATCCAACCCACCTGTGCCCTGCTCTCACCTGCCCTGCTCTCACCTGCCGCCGTCTGCCTGCCTGCCCGTGTGTGCCCTCAGATCCTGGTTGAGAGCTCGTTTGCTTGGGACAGCAAGCTGGAGGTGAAGCTGCTGGTGACCCTGCTGGGCAAGGCGCAGCAGAGCAACAGCTGGAGCTGGCAGAGCCTGCTGTCGCATGCAAGCAGGGTCAAGGTGGGTGGGCGCAGAAGCTGGGCAGTGCCGGGTGGCCTCGGGGATGGCCTCCGCGCATGCTGTACTGTGCATGGGGTGCATGGAGGCATGCGGATGCAGCGGCAGAAGCAGCTGCGCTGCGGGGTGTCCGGCAGGCTGACCTGCTGCCTGCGGCCCCGGCGGCAGTCGCTGAGGCGTGGCATGCGTGTGCTTGCCTGCGCAGTCGTGCATACGTGCAATGTGTCCCTACACCCTGCCTTCCCCTCAAGGTGTGTGCGCAGGTGGGCGTGTCCAACCTGGCGGTGAGGGGCACGCTGCGCCTCTCCATCAAGCCCCTCCTGGACGACTTCCCATTTGCCGGCAGCGTCAAGGTGTGGCGGGCACAGGGGGGTTAGGCCTGGGGGCAGGGTCCCCTGCGGCGGCGGCCGCACCTGGCTGTTGGCAGGCACAGGGATGCAGGAGGCCAGGCGTTGCAAAGCTGCGCTGCTGCTGAGAGGAAGCCCTGGGCGGCTGGGGTCGGCACGCGTGGGGGGCACGCCGTTCAAGTTGGGGTGGGCACCACACTGTTGCTTGTCCCTGCTACCTCACACCTGCAGCTGTGTTTTTGCTCACACCCCGCTGCTTGTACCCGGCCCCTTATCCCCCACTTTGCCCTCGTGCCACAGGTCAGCCTGATGGGCACTCCCGACTTCTCATACCAGCTCAACGTGCTGGGAGGTGCGCTGGGCGCCGGGGCGCCTGCGCACGGCGCGTCCCCAGGGGTGTGGGGTGTCGGACGCGGGATGGAGCCTGTGAGGCGGCTGAAGCCTGCGCATGCACAGTGGGACGACTTGGCTGCGGCAGCCCGGCCCTGGCTGCAAAATATGAGCACCGCCGGCTGCCCAAACTTTGAACCCGGCTCCCTCCATGCATCCCCCTTACACCTTCCCCTGCCCTGCCCTGCCCTGCCCCACCCTGACATCGGTGCCCCCCCCGCAGGCGACCCCTACCTTGTGCCCGGAGTCAAGCTGTGGGTGGACTCGTTCATCCGAGACGTCGTCCTCGTCCCCTTCACATTCCCAGACGGTGAGGACCCCCGCTGCCCCGGCCTGCGTGCCTCCCTGCCTCCTGCCTACTTGACTGACTGACTGACTGACTGACTGACCGACCTGCCCTGCCCTGCCTCGCCCTGCCTGCCTGACCGCCTGCCGAACCTCCCCTAGAGATGCTGCCGCTTGTGCTGAGGTGCATTGCTTGATGTTTGGCAGCTTCAGGCCTCGGCCTCCTCCCCCCTCCCCACCCCTCCTCTACCTCCTCCCTCCAGCATAGACCCGCCCGCATCCCCCCACCCCCCTCCCCCCTACCCAGGCTTTGCCTACGACCTGGTGAACAACACGCTGGCGCCCTTTGAGCGGCCCGAGGGGCTGCTGGAGGTGCAGGTGCTGGAGGCAATCAACGTGCCCCGCATGGACGTGCTGGGCAAGGTGGGTGGGTGGGTGGGCGGGGAGAGGAGGACGCTGGCTTGCTTGTTTGGGCTCAAAGCCCAGTCCCCCGCAACATACTTGTGTCACAGACCCCATGGGACCCAGCTGGCAGGACGGTTTGAGGAAAGGTGGCAAGGGGGTGCCAGGAAGCACGCATGCCAGATGGTCCCGAGGCTGCACCAGGCATGGGGGCGCGCGTAGCGAGCGTGTGAGTCGTGGCCCGACACCCTGGGCCCACCCCAACCATGTGCCGGCCCCCTCTGCCTGTGCCTCCCGCCCGCCTGCCGCAGTGCGACCCCTATGTCCAGCTGTGGGTGCGGGACAGCCAGAAGGTGGGTGAGCGGGTGGGGGGCCAGGGAGAGCGTGGTGCTGCTCTCTGGAGTGCGGGCAGGCCTGCTGGAGGGCGGGGCAGTCAGTGGACTGCTGTCTACCCACACAAACAGGCGCCTTTGCCGACTTGCTTGTACAGCTGATGACCTGATCCGTTATGTTCAGCTGATGACCCGACCCTTTCACTGCTGCCTGCGCATGCTTTACATGTCTCCATATCGCTCACCCGCCGCCCGCCCCGCCCGCAGCTGCGCACCGCCACCAAGAGCCGCACGCTGAGCCCGGTGTGGGGGGAGACCTTCACCTTCCTGGTGCACTCGGCGGAGCACCAGAGCCTGGGGCTGGCGCTCTACGATTCAGGTGGGCCTGGGGGTACGGGTGGCTGGGTGGGACGCCCAGGGGAAGCTTCCTGGTAGGGCGGACGGACGGTGTGCCGCAAAATACAACGAAGCCGATGCGCTGTGGCTAAGGTACCTGCAGCGAAACTAGCACTGATACTGGCAGGCAGGGGATGTGTCAGAGCAGGGCAACCGCCCCCCTGGGTGGGGGACAGCAGCATGCTGTATGTGGGCCCCCAGCATCCATCCACCCACACAGGGGGTCGCCTAGCTCAGCCCTGGCGCACGCAGCTCCTCATCCCCGTCTCCTCTCAGCACCGCACCTCTGTCCCTCCCCTGCACGCCCGCCCGCCCATCAGACATGTGGCCCAACCCAGACGACCTGGTGGGATCTCTCTCCCTCCCCATCTCCTCACTAGACCTCTCCCCCGGGGCCGAAAACGATCTGTGGCTGCCCGTGCCCCGCACCGGCAAGCGGCGCTTTGCCGGCCTCAAGGACAGGAACGAGGCGCGGGAGCAGCAGCGGCTGGAGCGGCAGCAGCAGAGGGAGCGGCAGCGGCAGCAGGGGAAGCGCGTCAAAGTGGAGCGGCTGCCCACAGGAGCGGGCGACAGCGGGACGCTCACAGTAGCAGCAGCAGCAGTCGCTGGCGGCGTCGGCGCCATCGACAGCCCCCGCCTAGCGGTGCGGGAGGACACAGCGGAAGCGCTGAGCTGCCTGCCGCAGCAGCCGCAGCAGCAACCGCGGCCTGGGACGCCGCCGCCTGCAGTCCCGGGGCAGGCGCTGGGTGGCGGCTCTGCACGCACGCCCAGCGGAGGTCTGCGCTCCCTCTCCCTGTCCTCCGCTGGCTCCGGAGCCCTGCAGCAGCTGCGCCAGCTGGCAGCCCCCCTGGAAGCCCTGCTGAGCAGCAAAGAGTGCCTGCTGCACGTCGTGGCCACGTACTACCCGCTGACGGAGCGCGAGATTGCGGCGGTGGAGCGGGAGGCGAGCCGGGGGCGCAGCGACAGCGGGCCGTCGCGCAGCATCACTCTGGAGCGCAACAGCCGGGTGTCCAACATGCTGAGAGGGTGAGGCGGGCGGTGGGAGGCGGGCGGTGGGGAGGGGCTCCGTTGCGTGCGGCGTGCCGCGCTGTGACACTGCGTGGGGCTTGTGAAAAGGCGTAGTGCTTCCCCCCTGCCTCAAACAGCCGCCGCCCTGCCCTGCTGGTGCCGACCCTGCCCCGCCCGCCCTCCCATGTCACGATGTCACCTGCCTGCCTGCCTGCAGCGGCGTGCTGTATGTGTACCTGGACCGGGCTGCCGACTTGAGCAGCAAGGTGACGGGCTTCACGCGCAACATGTGAGGCAGGGGAGAGCAGGGAGGGAGGGTTTGGGGCAGGTGAGGGGAGGGTGGGCAGCGGGCTGCGGGCAGCACTTGTCATCGAGTAGTGCTGCTGTCCGTTTGTGAGGCTTGGAAACGGCAATGGGCGGTCACAGAACCCCACCACACAGCCCCGCCTGGCAGCCCCCGTCTGACCCCCATTGTGGCTGGCAAATGCTGATGCATCATCCCGCCTGCCCACCCGACCCACTGCTGCAGGAAGGTTTATGTGTCCCTGGGCGACCTGCACAAGACCACCGAGCGCGGCAAGGTGAGGGCCAGGTGGTGGTGCATGGCCGGGTGCATGCATGGGCAGGGATGAGGGGCAGCAGGCCCAAGGCGCCCGCATGCGCCCGCCCGCACGTGCCATTGTGCTACCCCTCCGCACCCCTCTCGTATCCATCTGCCCCTCCTGTCCCCTCCCGCCCTCCCTCCCTTCCCCCCAGGTACCTTCCACCCACCGCATCACCAGCCCGTCCCGCGCCCCACCTGCCCTTTCCACCCTCCCTCCTCCCACCCCCTCCCACCACCGCAGGTGCCCTTCCGCCACCGCAGCAACCCGGTGTTTGACGAAACAGTGGAGCTGGTGGTGCCGGGCGCCCTGGCGCAGCAGGCGGACGCCCAGGTGGAGGTGGAGGTGTGGGTGGTGCACTGGATGCGGCCAGACACGTTCAAGGGGCGGGTGGCGGTGCCCCTGGCCGACGTCATCTCCAGCAAGCGGCTGCGGGACACCTTCTCGCTGCGCGACTGCCCCCAGGGGCGGGCCAGCAGCCTGACCATGGAGCTCAGCTGGATGGGCACGCTGAGCCAGTCGCACTGAGCCATGGCCAGCCAGGCGCACTGAGCCAGCCAGGCTCCAGCTGGCATGGTGCCTCCACATTGCCCAACTAATGTACCCTGCCACGTCCCCCAGCACACCTCGCGTGCTGCCGCCCCGCCCCGGGGCCTGACCGACTGCCTTTGTTGAATCTGGGTTGTATTCTTCCGTGCATAGATTAGGGTCGTCAGCAGATTTTGGATTGTTTCCCCCCGTGACGCTGTGTGCATTCATCCCCCATTGCCTCGGTTTGCTCCTGCCATGCTCACACACACGGGCCCGTTAGCCGCTCCCTCCCTGTACTCCCATTCCTTCTGCCTCGTTTTCCACGTCGCCATGCATTAGCATGAACCAAGGGCGCCATTGCCCCCTGGGACATGCAGTCGAGAGGGCAGCTGCCCTGAGAGTCTTGCCGCCATCGCTGTTTTTGCGCTCCATATGAGGAGCGATGAAAGGTATCCCTCTACAAGCTATATGCACCAAGCTTACAGCAGCATATCAGAACCCCATGTCACGCTGCAGGGTACAATGTCAATGCCTGGCCGCCCAGTTGTCAGGGGGAAAGTGAGCGAGGGAGACGAGCAGCCACCCACGTCTGGGCCAGTCGCAACTCTATGCCGTCCATTACCGGGTGCATCACTCCAGCAAGCCAATCCTGGCTGGCAAGGTAGCTCCTGCCCTGCGCCGATCCCGCCGGCGTGGTGCAGCCTGGGAGCCAGGGAGGGGCAGGCTCACGGCCTCTTGTTCCCTTTCCTAGCCACAGGGGCAGGCTTGCCAGCCTCTTGGCCCCTTCTGGCCCGTAGCCTGGGAGCCAGGGAGGGGCAGGCTCACGGCCTCTTACCCCATCCCTAGCCATAGGGGCAGGCTTGCCAGCCTCTTGTCCCCTTCTGACACGCAGCCTGGGAGCCAGGGAGGGGCAGGCTCACGGCCTCTTGCCCCCTTTTCTTGCTCTCTGTTCCCCACTACCAGTGCTGCCCAAGAGCAGTAAGTCTCCTCACCTGGGCTCCCTCTGTTCGGTGGGCATTCCTGACTGCCCTCAACAGCTCTGCCAGCCCTAGTGATCTCACCCGAGCAAACAACGCTCTACCCCACAAGATAATACCCTGAGAAACCAGGTCCCAGCTCCATGGCCCAGATCTGTACTCGTGTCAATTGATAGGCTTGTAAGGCCTACCCCTCCCACTGCTGCCCTCCCTCCCCGCACTCGCAGCGGCATGGCATCAGAGAGAGCACCCCCCTTGCCCTCAAGCTGCCCTCCACCTCGTGTTGCATTCCATCTGGCAAGGCTCATGGCGGGGGGCTGGGGAGTGGTGGGGGCAGGATGGGGAGGAGGAGAGGATGGGGCAGGGATGGGAAGGTGAGCAGGCAGGCAGAGGGAACCTAGGCAGCGGTGGACGCAGAGCGAGCAGTTAAACACTAGCTCAGACTCGGGCTTTGTCGACATTTGGGGCTTCACAGCACGTGGATGCAGGGCAAACTAGGCGGCATCCTCGTGCTCAACCTTGTAGGTGCGCATCCTGACGTGGCGGTCTGAGGCGTTGGATGGTGCGAAATCTTCAGTGACAACAGCACCACACACAATCCCCACTCCCTGCCTGCGGCTCGAAGCCAGTCCGCTGCACCCGCACCTGCCAGCCCCGCCCAGGATGAAGGCTCCCAGCCTGCTGCTCCTGGCCTCCTTCTGCCTGGCGCTTGCCCTGCTGCCACGCAGCACTGCTCAGGGCGGAGCAGTGGCGGAGCTGAATGGGGCGAACCAGGTGCGTGAGGAGCTGAATGGGGCGGTGGCGGCGAGTCCCCAACCCGCCCGCCGGCAGGCCTCTTGCCCCTCCGGGGTGCGCCGTGCCCCTCCCACTCCCACCCCGGTACACCTCCGCAGGTTCCCCCGCTGAACACGCCCACCAGCGGGCTGTGGAACGCTCTGCTGTCTGGGGACACAATGGAGTGGACTCTTGAGGTGACGGAGGCGCAGCAGGTTGTCATGGCGCACATTCATGCAGTAAGTGGGTGGGTGGGTGGGTGGTGTAGGGGCGGTGCTGGCGGGTGTGTCAGGTAAAGGTCTCCCCCACGGCCCATCTGTCAGTGACCCTCTGCCTGGGCAGAGGTTTGGACGAGCACTTTGCCTGCTGCGATGCCGGGTCAGCCTTGTTTGTGCTGGCAGACCGCCTGCTCACCCTCCCGGCACTGTGTTGGGCCGTCCAAGTGGGCCCCCCGATGCTCTGCTTTCCCAGCATCTGTTTCTGCCACCAAACCCTAACCCCAAACCCTTGCATCCTCTGCCTCTGCAGGGCAACGCCAGCACCAATGGTCCTATTGTCGTCTTCCTCGTGCCTGTGGGACAGGGCAGCGCCGCCACCAGTGGCACGCAGGCCCTGCCCATGCTGAACCCACCCCAGTCCGGAGCACGTGAGCTGACCCGCCCCTGGGGCACAAAGGCGTCTGTTGCCTCCTGCGGGAGGATGCTGTGCATGGCCCGGCCGCCCTGTGCGTGTTATCGACGTGATGTGCCGGTGCCGCCTTTGCACGGCGAAACGCTGGGCTCCTCCCCGTGCTTGTGTTTGCCGATGTAAGCAGCCCAGCGCGCACCTCCGTGCCTCGCTCCATCCCGTGCCTCACTCCTTCCCAACCTACCCCCTCGCCCGTCCGCCCCACGCGCCCGCAGTGAACTTCAACGGCAAGTTCACGGCTGCCGACTTTGGTGGCCCTCTGATGGGCAAGTCGATGCAGGACCTGATCAACACATTCAGGGTGAGCATTCAGGGCCAGCTGGCGCCACCTGTGCCTCGGACGCCTCGCCCGTTGACGCGCTGCCTGTGCCAGAGATGTCAAAGCCAAGGGGACCTGGCCTGGAAGCCCACCCTGCGTCCCAGCTGGCATTGGCAAGCTAGCTTCCGGCCCCTGGGCCATGACTTGGGGCCGACCATGCACGTCCAACGTGTGTGATTGCGCTGTTGCTGTGCGCGCAGGCGGCTGCAGGGAGCGCCCCGGCATGCAGCCACCTAGCCACCCACCACCCAACTGTGCTGCCCCCCTTTCTGGCCCTGCTCCTGGCTGCCATGCAGACTTCCGGGGCGTACGTGAACATCCACTCCGTTGGTGAGGGGGCACGTCACAATGCCGCACGCGTGAACCGACCTGTTAGGGACGGCTCCGCACGCCAGGCCGCACGCCTGCTCTGGCCCTCGACTCCCCGGCATCTCATTCAATACCCGATGCCAGGCTGTGGGGCGCAGGCATGGGCGCAGCCCTGCACGCGGTTGGAGCAGGGACAAGGCTGTTGCACCCCATCCACGGGGAAGGGTGTGTCTGGCTGCCAGCCGGAGCTGAGGCCCCGCCAGGCGGTTGCACCGTCCCCGCCTGGCGGGGCCTCAGCTCCGGCTGGCAGCCAGACACCCCCTTCCATGTGGGTGCAACAGCCTCGTCCTAGGGGTGGGATGAGGATTGGAGAGGAAAGGAGATGGTGGGCCCGGGCCCGGGGGACAGGAGGCAGCGGGGGGAATCCTGTGCCGGTATGTGGGCAAGGGAAGCCTATCTTGTTCTTCAAGTCAATGACATTCATCCTTCCCAACTTGCACTTTGCATTGTGCAGCCAACCCTGATGGCGTCGTGCGCGGCCAGGTCCAGTGGGCGTGAGAGCTGCCAGGATCGAGACCGGCTGAGGTGGCGCCGCGGCGGCGGTGTGCAAGCTGGAAAGAAGGGCCCGCTGGCGTGCTGGCAATGTGCTGGCATTGTTCGCCACGAAGCGCACGAAGTATTTGAAATGTTTGCATAGTACCACGAGTCCTTCTGGCCGGCCCAATGGGGTGTGCATGTCTCTTCGACGTTTGGTAAATGAGCCAGGCCAAAAAGCAACACGGGCACCGCACGCAGTGCTTTCGTCGCGCCACCCAACCACGCGTGTCTCCTTACCGACTCGTCATGCTCATCCTGCATTTCAAGTGCAAGCACCGTGGAATGCTCGGCAATCTACCAGCCTTGCTGGCTGCAAACTCGCTGTGTAACTGAGTTGGGGCAGCTGAGCTGCCAAGAGGGGTACCTGAGTTAACCTGAGCACCGCATTGTCGTGCGCTGTGTGCTGCAGCAATAACAACATGATGCTGGAATTGGGGTGGCATGAACAACCACGGTACACCTGACCACCACATTGCACCTGCCCCGGTGCTGTCGTGGCGTAGGCTGGCGCGCCATGGCGATTGGCGGCACAGCAGGGACAGCACGGTGTGGGCCGCCTGCTACGCTCAGTGCTGCCTCGTCTTGGAACTGCGTTCTAGCAACCCAATTTCTTCTCTACATCAAAGAGCAGTGGGGGAGTGCCGCCCGTGCTAGCTCAACCCGGCGCATTCATGACAATGCCAGGCCGCGGCGTCGCGGTCGCGCTAGGCATACTATGCCTGGCGATCTTAGCGCCACAACAGGCAGCAGGTGGGCTTGGTTGGCCGACGTGACTCGGGGGGCTCAGCGTGGCGGGTTGTTGGGCGCAACCGTCATGCGGCTGGCAGCCATGCACCTCACCGGGCGCCGCCTGCCGTGTAAATGGCTTGTGTCAGACTAGATCTGAGGTGGGCAGCGCCCCGACGGGCAGCGAAAGCCACTGGCGCGTCGCTGCCGGTGGCGATGGCGCCTGCTCCCGCCGCCCCCCGCGGCACTCCTTGGCCCCTTCTCTCCCGGCCAACCTGGCGCCTCCCGCAGCCCTCCCACACCCGTCAGTGTAGCCTGAAACTCGGCGCCTCCGTTCCTGCCTTCCTATGCCGCAGCCGCGCGCAAGGGCCCAGCCAAGCGCAAGTGCGCCGCCAGCGACTCGCTCAAGTGCACCGCCTCCTCCTTCTACTCCGCCCCTGACCTAAGCCTCACCCTCACCAACCCAAACATCCCCGACCTCACCGTCCTCGGCTTCGAGCCGGTCACCGACCTGCGCACCGTGCTGCCCTACAATGACGCAATCAAGATGTGAGGCAAGGGCCAGGGTTGGGCGGCCGCTGGGGCAGCATACGCCAGAACAGCCTGCTGGCAGCACCTTGGCAGCGGCTGCCTGTGTGGGTAGCTGTGGATAATGTGCGTGTGTGAGGGGGGATGCAATCCCGGGCAGCGCTTGGAAGCTTTGACACGTTTCCATCATTCCAAGCAGCCCAGCCGCCCCACCCTCACCCGCACGCTCTACGGCAAGCAGCCCCGAAACTCACACAAGCACAAGCAGCCCTGCACCCGACTTGTGAACACAGTGGTCCGCCTCGCCTGCCCACCCTATACTTGCTGCAGGCTGTACGACCAGCTGCCCGACAGCTACCACAACTGCAAGGAGCCGGCGATGCAGTCCAGCGAGGCCCTGCGCCTGGCGGGCAACGGCAAGCCGTGGACAAAGGCGGCGGGGCTGCCTGCCTGCGAGGCAGCGCCGATGTACACCGGCTTGAAGCACTCTCCTTACTACATCTTCGGAGCCTTCCCTGAGTGAGTGAGCGAGTGAGCGAGTGGTGCATGGGATGGGGCGGGGGGACAGGACTGCGCTGAGGGGGAGGGACCGGGGGTGCTGGCGGGACTGCTTCATGGTCCTCACCCAAGTGTGTGTGTTTTGGAGAGCCGTCCCTGAGGGTGCCGGCAGGGGGGTGCATGCAGAAGCAGTGGTTGCAGTGTTGGCCGAGCGGTTCTGGTGGGGCAAGCGGGACGGAGATGCAGGGGGGCGCGGGTCGTGGAGCACAGCGCGGCACAGCGTGCATGCCCTTGCCAGGCGAGCAGTGTGGGCCGTCCCTGCGTCCTGTGGACTCCAATCCCAACCCCTTCCTCCCCTGCTTCCGCCCATTACCTCTCCTGAGAATGGCCCAAGAATCACACGCAACAGGTAGATGGTAAGAGCATACCCCCCACCCCCTCCCTCACACTCAACTCACGCTCCGTCCCCCCCTTGTGCCGCCCCGCCCCGGCAGGCTGTCCTCCCTGCCCAAGGCCAAGGACATCAAGGGACTGCCCGCCCTGGCCAACCTGCGCGCCAAGTACACGCGCATGGCCCCCCGCCTCTCCATGTGCGTGGCGCTGGACCCCTGCGAGATGAACGTCTTCCTGGGGTTCAAGGGCATGACGCGCCACGTGGTGGTGTCGGTGAGTGGGTGGGACCAAGGAGGGTGATGGGCTGAGGGGCAGCAGGGCATGACGCACCACGTGGTGGCGTCGGTGAGCTGAAGCGGCGAGCCGCCGGGCAGGGCACGGCATGTGGGGGTGTTGGAGACACAAGAAGAGACGGGGACAAAGGGTGGGCATGTGGCCACAGATTGAATGCAACACTGGATGCGGTTGGTGGTCTGCCCTCACTTTGCCACCCCCACCCACCGCTCTCATCCACCCCCCTCTCATCTCACCGCATTGCAGGGCCAGGGCGTGAGCCTGGCCGTCAAGCCCACCCGCTTCTACTATTCCTGGTCCGTGTCGGTGCCGCCCCCCGACTGGCGCGCCCCCAAGGCGCCCCCCTCGTTCTGGCAGATTGACCCCCCACGCATGAACAACTCGGGTGAGGGGCTGGCACTCGAGGTTTTGGTGTCCTCATGTTGGTAAAAGTGGCGCCCCACCTGCAGCTAGGAAGCACGTGTGTATCACGCCGATCGGCGATTTCAGGTCTCCAGGTGGCTGAGCCGCTGACGCCATGAGGCGGGGTCGTGCCAGCGCTGCCGCTTCCTCCCTTCGCACGCCCTCCTCTCAAGCCATGCCCGACTTGCCGCCTGTGCGCTTCCCCCACTTGCTCTCCTTCCTGCCTAGCCCCCCCACTTGTCTCCCACACTCCCACTCCACTCCCCACTGGTCTCCCCCACTCCCCGCCGCATGCCTCACCTGCAGGCGCAGAAATCTCGCTGGACACGCTGTCCATCCCCCGGGGCCGCACCTTCCTGCTGGGCCTGCAGTCCAAGGGCCGGGGCGCCAGCCTGGCCAGCATGCAAAGCGCGGTGCTGGACCTGGGGGGCCAACCCTGGGCCTGGGTGCTGTTCCGGGACGAGCAGTTCCTGTCCGTCTCACTCAAGCTCGCCGTCGCGCCGCCCGTCAAGCTGTGGGGCCGTTTCGAGCTGCCACTGCAGTGAGTGGTGGGGAGGGGCTGGAGGGAGGGGCGCAGGTGTGGGGACAGCGGGAGGGGCGTTGGGGCCGTAAGGGGGATGAGAGGTGCAGAGGGGTGCGCGGGCAGATGCGTGTGTGCAGGGGGATGGGGTGACATGCATGCAGGGACCTCACAGGCCAGGGGGCTGGAGCCGGGCGGCATGCACATCGCCATGAGAGCAGGTGTTCCCAGCCTCCCAGCTGACCATATGACCCTGTGCTGGCGGCCCCGACCGTTACCCCCCGGTAGGCGCTCCGGCTTCAAGGGCGTCGACGTGCTCACCCGCCGCCCCACCGACCAGTTTTGGATGCGCGCCTCCCGGCAGAACGTGTCCGTCCTGGCCTTCATCAAAAGCGTGCCCGCCCTGGGCAACCTTCTGAAGCGGGTGTACTCCAATGCCGAGAGCAACGCGGCTGTGAGCATCACGCAGTTCGACATGTACATGGCGGGCAGCAAGGGGGCCGCGCTGCGCATGCAGCTCAGCCCCACCAAGTTCCCCATGACCCTCAACGTGAGTGAAGACTCGGCAGGCGGGGCCGTGCACAGGGGCAGTTGCGCGCTGCGCTGCGCTGTGGTGCGCCTGCCTTTGAGGGCTGGGCTGTGATGCTCAGGAGGGATGCGCCCGGTGATGGGTGCGCAGAAGCCAGAAACAGCGCAGGGGAGGACTGGGAGACGGGGATGCAGCAGCACAGGCGCGGCCGGCCGGCCGGTGCGCATGCCCTGCCGTGAAGTGCCTCCTCGTCTCCCGCACTGCACCCCAAGCTTGCCACGCACCCCGCCCCCGTGCTGCAGGTGTCCACCGTGACTGGAGACCAGTGGGTGGTGGGGGACCTGACAGTGATCGCCACGGTGAGTGCGCTGCCCTGCCAGCTGGCACGCTGAGCTGGCGAGCTGGCCTGCATGGTGCCTTTGCCTCTGCCTTTGCAGCCTTGGAGCTGCTGACCGTTGGTACTGCCCCTGCAGTGTTTCTCTGCTGCTGTAGGCAGTGCCTGGGATCCACAGTGTGTGTGCCCCACCCCGTCCAGCCTGAACCGCCAGCACTGCACCCCCCTTGCCCGCTTCGCCCTCGGGGAGTCCACCCCTCGGGGAGTCCACCCCCTGATCTGTTGCTCAAACTCTCTGCCTCGTGTCACCCCACCCCCGCTCGCTCGTTTGTTGGCTCTGCCTGCAGGTGGGCGTGAACGGTGCACGCCTGTCCAACCACGTGACCCTGCTCTACGGAAACAAGACGCACTTCGTCCAGTTTTGGTGCGTGCAGAGGAATGGGGCGGATGGATCGATGTTGGGGGGTTGAGGCAGCATGGGCTTGCTGCCCAAACACCACACACTGCTGCTGCCGCTACAGCTGCCGTGTGCCTGCCATCCCCCCACCTCCTGCTGTTGACGATCGCTACTGAAGGTGTTGGTGCGCCTTTGTGCAATCCTTGCAATGAGTGCGGTGGTATTCAAACCCATGCTGCTGCCGCTCACCCCCTCCCTCCTCCCCTGCAGCGACGCCACCGCCGAGTGCGACGCCTCCCTGTACTCCAAGTGCGACGAGGCCCTCAAGGTCTGCATCCCCGGCACACGTGACAGCGGGGGCGCAGCTGGCGCCGCTGGCACCGGCGCGCCTTCCGCGGGGTGCGGCAAGAAGAAGAAGGGGGATTGCGAGGAGGAGGGGCCGAAGGCGCCGCCGCCGCCGCCTCCCGCCCCCGTCCCCTCCCCCTACCGCCCCGGCAGCCAGCTGGTGGGCGACCGCTGCGTGGGCTGGGAGGACTGCGCGCACCCGCTCAACTGCGCACACGACAGGAGCCTGGTCTTCAAGGTGTGCTCCGAGAAGTCGGGATGAGAGCGAGGGCGTGAGACGGTTCAATGCTTTCAAGACCCTCACACCCCCTGCTGCATTCATTGATGATGCCAAGAGCCCCCCACCCTGCTGCTCCTTCTGCCCCCATGGCATCCCTCCCCGCTCCCTCTCCCCTGCTGCCCCTCCTCCAAATGCAATGCTGGCAGGATTGCTGACTGTGATGCCGCTGACTGCGACCTGTGCCAGGCTGCCTGCTCCTTCCCCCACGCCCTGCCGCCGCTCCTTCCTGGCCAACACACACACACACACACACACATCATCAGTACTGCTCTTGCCCCCCGTGAGGTGGGCCGCCCCCCCCTCCCATGCTGCCCCCCCCACATGCCAGTGCTCCAAAATGCATTGCCAGCATGCTATCCCGCTCCTACCCCCCCGATGCCCTGCTGCCTCCTTTTGTTCTTACTCGAAATGGTCAACCACGCTGTAAGCACGTCAAGCCTCCCACGAGGAGCGGCCTGGCCTGCCATCCAGGCAGCATGCCTTGCCTGCTACTGCTTCTGGCATAGCGAGGGGAGACAGCGGAGGCTGTGCTCACGGGCAGACTCCGAGACAGCCTGGCAGGGGAGCGCTGCTTGCACCCTGCCTGTCAAGCCCCCCGTTCACCACCACAACCGAGGATGGGTCAGTGCCCACGGCACGCACAGCACAGATGCCACGCTCAAGCCGGCCAGCCCAGCCCAGCACCTCGCCGCCTGGCCAGCCCAACCTGACGCAACTCCTCAGCTGCCGAGTGTTACACAGCCGTGTGTTGCCAGTGCAAGCATGCAATGCAATATAAGTGCATGCTGCCAGATGCGTAAAGGCAGCGCATGCCAGCAAGGGCTGCTGCCAGCGGGCGGGGAGGGTACCAGAGGCCACAGTGTCAGGGCCGTGCCACCCCCCACCGCCTTGCACCGCGGCTGCCCCCTTACCGGCGCGGCTTCTTGCCGCCGCCGCCGCCGCCGCCGCTGCCCTTGGTTGCTTTCCGCTTGCGGGCGGCCACCTGCTCCTCATCCTCATCACTAAACTCCTTCTCCCTGTCCTCGGCCGCCGCCTGCTCCTCCAGCTCGTCCCAGTCCAGGCCTGTGGCAAGGGGGGCCCAGGAACGGGGGGCAAGAGGAAGGGGAGGTAAAGGCAAGGTACAAGGGAACATAATGGGCAGTAGTAGCCACGGCTTGCTTCCCTCACAAAGCCCTTGGCGCCTCAGCCAGCCAAGCCCTCCAATCTCCGCAAGGCAGCCCCAACATAGCGGCCGGAGCAGCAGGGAGGAGGCAGGGGCGCAGCAGGGAGGAAGCAGGGGCGCCAATTACAACGACTTGCTGCGCCGCTCACCCTCCTCCTCGTCGCTCTCCGCCTCATACTCGCTCTCCTCCCCCCCTTCAGAGGCCAGGCTCTCCTCGTCGCTGCTCATCTCCTCGTCGCTCTCAGCAGCGCCGCCATCGCTGCAAGCGTGGGGTGCAGGGGGTGAGCAGGTGAGCAGGGAACGCGGGTACGGGGGGCAAGCGCAGGCTTGGGCGGAGCATGCAGGGCGTGCGCGCATAGCGTGCCAGCTCAGGTGTGCCAGCTGGCACGTGAGGCGCGGTGCGCCAGCGAGCCTGCCTGCCACTCCCACCTGGGCGCAAAGTCGCTCTCCTCCTCCTCCTCCCCCTCGTCGCTGTCCGTCTGGCTGGCGTCCAGGAAGGACCAGCCGCCGTCCTCGATGAAGCCCTCGGGGTCCTGCGGGGGCAAGGCAGGCAGGGGGGCAGGCAGGGGGGCGCACACACGTCCATAACAAGAGGTGGGGCAACAGGTGGGTGGGGCAGCAGGCGTCCCACTCTGGGCCCTGCCTTGAGGACCGGCCCTCCCACCACCTCTTCCCAATGCCTCTGTCAGGCGCCGCCCCAGCCTCTGCTCCTGGACCACCACCTCTTCCAGCTGCCCCTCCCCCTGCCCCCGGCCCCCAGCTGCCGCACCCACCTCCTTGATGCTCTTGAGGATGTTCTTCCAGTTGAGGTTGACCTTGGACTCGTAGTACTTGATCTCAATGGAGGTCAGCCAGTCCTGCGGGGGCAACAGATAGAGAACAGAGAGGTGTAGGTCGCTGGGGAGATAGTGCAGGTGTGGCACAGATGTGGGAGTCGGTGCGCCCCATACCCCTGCACAACCCCGGCCCCCAGGGTCCCCCACACGCCAGCGCAACCCACAGTTCGCCCGCCTCATTCTCAATCAAAGAGAGAGATATACAGCAGGAACAGAGGCTTTGGAGCCGCCTGCCTTGATGGTATCCAGGCGTGCTGAGGGCATCGAGAATGAAGCGCCCCACATCCCTGTTTGGCACATCCCGCATGTGCACCCCTCACCACCCCGCCCTCCCACACTTCACTTCCCCTCATCCTCCCCCCCCCACCTTGATTGTGTCGAGGGAGGTGGAGGGGATGGAGTCGATGCGCCCCACATCCCGGTTGAGGTCCTTCCAGATGAACACCAGGTCGAAGTTGCGCAGGTTGAAGCCCACGCGCTCCAGGTTGACCAGGTTGACCTCTGGGGGGGGGGGGGGGGGGGGGGGGGGGGGGGGGGGGCAGAGGGGGAGGGGTGGAAAAGGGGGAGGAAGAGGTGGGGTGGAGGACGGGGAGGGGAGCAGGGCGGGAGGCAAAAGGGGTTGAGCAGGTGCACACCTTTGAGGGGAGGAGGGTTCGGGGGGGCGGGGTTCACCAGCTGCGGTGGCGCAAAGGCCCTCACCCCCTCTCCCCTCCCTCCCCACCCCTCCCCACCCCAGCCAACACCCCTCCCTCCCCCCACTCCCTCACCCGCCAGCGTGGTGACAGTGAAGGGCATCTCTGTGAGCTCCACCAGGCAGTTGACGGTGGGCATGATGAAGGAGGAGGTGCGGTGGGGCACGCCGGTGAAGCCCAGCTCGCGGAAGGGCACCTCAAACTCCAGGTTCAGGTCGCTGCGGGGGCAGGGAGGGAACAGATGGGGACAGGTGGAAACAGGTTAAAACTTGTACAGGCCTGAAGCTGGCGGGAAGGCGCCTCACACTTCACAGGTCGCTGCAAGGGAGGGGCGGGGCGTGGGCAGGAGTACAAGGGCACAGCTACGGAGGCGGGGCACTCGGGTACACCCCCTTCACACATCACGCGCCACTCCCACTGCGCCCCACTTGCGGGCAACCCCACCCCTTCACACACAGTGCATGCAGGCCTGCAGGCAGCCATGCCTTCAGGCCCCCACTGGCCCATCGTCCCCCTCCCCCAGATGTCAACCCCCCCCCCCCACTGTGGCTCACCCAAAGTCATCCCCTCCCCCTCCCCTCCCGCCCCCCCCGCACCCGTAGTCCCGCTCCCAGATGTCCTGCTGCACCCGCTTCACAAACTGGTTGAACTGGCGGTTGATCTGGTTGCGCCGCTCACGCTCCCGCTGCTCCTCCTCAATCTCGTCGGGGTCGTACCTGCACCAGGGGCGGGGTGTACATCAGTACCTTTATTTGTTGACACCAAGTGCTGCTGTACTGTCGCCAGTAGCAACAGGGAGCTGCTTGCTAGGCAGAAGGGGGCAGCTGCCCCTCCTCAAACTCGCTGGGGCCATACCAGCAAGAAGAAGACACCCTCACCCCCCTGTCTTCCCCCTGCCTTCCCTCCCCCCTTCCCCCCCCTCCCCCTCACATGGATCTCCTCCCCGCGTCCAGCGTCTGCACCGAGTCCATCACCTCTGTGTAGAACTGCACGTCGTTGGTCTTCTTCTTGCCCACCATGATGGGGTTGACCAGGTGGAAGTGAACCAGCGCAATCATCTCGTTGTCGGCGGGCTGGAAGAAGGCGTGCTTGATGTTGCTGCGAGTGGAGGGGGACGTCATGAGGGGGGGGTGGGGGCAGGCGCGTGGCGTGCGGTGGGTGTGTGAGAGAGTGGAACTATCAGTGTTGTGTTGTGTTGGGGAGGCACAGGGGGCAGCCAGGCAGGTGTGTAGGCGGGGGCATTCTTGTATGCAAAGCCCAGCCTGCCCACGCCTGCCCACCTGCCCATGTACTGCCTTGCCTTGGCTTGGCAACAAGGCCAGGTGCAGCCCGCTTCTCCCCCCACCCCACCCACCCCACCCTCACCGGTACATGATGTCCAGCTCCTCCCCCTTGGGTGATGTGTAGCGGAAGCCGTTTGCGTGCGCCTCCAGAGTCCCCGTCACCTTGCGACCCTTGCCGCCAAAGGCGGGCCGGATCCACACGTCGGGCAGCGCATACACGCGGCCCTGCATGCGGCGGCGGGGTGGGGTGGGTTGGGCGGGGCAAGGAATTGGTGAATGGAGGTATGAGAGGCGGGTCAGGTGAGCACACGCCGGGAAGAGCATGCACGCGTCCGTGCGCGGGAGCGGGCAGGGGTGCTGCAGCCAGGCCAGTTTGTGGTATGTGTCTGAGGCGGGGCGGGCTGTGCTGGGCGAGGTGGGTGGGTGGCCAGGCAGAGCAGCCCGGCACTTATTTCTGTTCACAGCCAGGATGCCTCCCGCCTGTCCTTGGCACTGCAGCCCACCTGCCCTCTTCCCTTGCTCTCCCTTGGCCCCCGTCCACCCACCCAGCCAATTCCCCCCGTCCCTCCCCACCTTGCCGCGCACGAGCTTCTCCTGCTGCACCAGCGTGGCCCGCTCCGCCCGCTCCTTGTCGCGCTGGGCCACCGCCGACCGCAGCGCCTTGATCTCTTGCACCACCTGCAAAGGCCCGACAGGGGGGATGTGTGTGTGGGTCTGCAGGCCTGTGCGTGGGCAACTGCCGACCGCAGCGCCTTGATCTGTTGCACCACCTGCGGGAGATGGCGGGGCATTGCTGAAACACACGGTAGGGTTGTCTGTTGGCAGACTGTGTTGTCCTCGTGTTACTCTGGGCCGAATGCCCAAAAGAACAAACAACTACCCTAGATTGCCCACCTTGGCTGCGCGCCGAGATGCCAGCCCAATCAACAGGAAACCCCTTGAAACACACCCACACGCGCGCGCGTAACAAACCTGGCATGCCGTCAGCTCACCTTGGCTGCGTGCCGCACGTCTGCTGAGCGGAAGGAGAGCTCCTTCAGGAAGATGGTGCGGGGGTGCTTGGCGCACGGCTCGTAGGAGCCGCCGTAGTTGAAGTTGAGGCGGATGTAGGCGTGCTCGCCGTCCTGCGGGGTGGGGGGAGGTGGTGGGTTGGGTGGTTTGAGGTTGACCGGATTGGGGGGTGAGGGCAGCTGGAGCTGGGCAGATGTAGGCGTGCCTGCTGTGCTTGCTGTCCTGGGGAGCGAAGGCAGAGGTGGGGGAGGGCCAGCTTGCAGCCCCCAACCCGGCGTGCACGGCCCGTCTGCCCCAGCACAGCCCAGTGCTGCCCTTCCACACGTCGACGCCCTCCCCTGCCCGCACCTGGTTGTTGGATGCGTTCTTCACCGTCAGTATGTGGAAGGGCACCAGCACGCCGTAGATGGGCACCAGCACGCACTCCGCGCGGTGGTCCACCTGCAGATGGGAAGGGCCACGAGGGCAGGTGTGAGTGTGTGTGTGTGTGTGAAGAAAGTAGGGGTGCGCAAAGGCTGTCCGGCCCTGCCGTCAGGGCTGCTGTCGTGCCCCGCCCCCGCTGCATCACCCTAACTCCACCCTGCCTCCGCACTCCAACCAGGGCCGTACTGGCGCCACCCATCCACCCACCCATCCACCCCTCTACCCGCATTCTCACACAGAACACCACATGCTGTGCACCCGCCCCTCCTCCCGCCCACCTGCACCGTCAGGCTGCTGTTGTGCTGCATGTCGGCGATGCTCTTGTAGGCCTGCAGGTCGGACACCTTGCGGGCGCCGCCACCGCCGCCGCCGCCGCCCGCGCCGCCCTTGCTCAGCATGTCCAGCGTGGCCTGAGGATGGGGGGCCAGGGGAGGTGGGGGTAAGGGTGAGGGTGGGGATGAGGGGATGAGTGAAGGGGGTTAGTGGATGACAAGGGCCAAGCCGTCTCCCTGTCTCATGGCTTCCTCCCATTCTTGTTCTTGCCTTCCCCTGCACCCACCTGGTTCACTCGCTGCAGCAGGTCCTCCTGGTTCTCCTTCTGCCGCCGCCTGCAGGAGGGGCACGGAGAGGGTGAGAGATGAGGAATCATGCGCATAGCAGCGACTTGGAAGGGCCCCAGCGGTGGCACCTACGACACACACCCCGCAGGCCACGTGCGGCTGGGGGCGGGCGGAGTGCTCCTCCTCGCGCCGCTAAAATTCGATGTGCTCCCTGTCCTGGCCTTGTTACCCCCCAACACAAGCATACGACAGGGCCGACCAAGCACAACAGCCCACCTCTCTTCCTCCCGCTGTTTGAAGTCGACGTGCTCCGTGCGCGCCGACTTGCGCATGCCCGCCTCTGGCAGCGCCGCAGCCGCCGCAGCCACCTCCTCGTCCACCTCAACCTCGTCCTCGCCGCCATCCTGCACAGCACAGCACAGCACAGCGGGCACAGCAGGCAGTGAGGTTAAGCACGCACTACAAATCCCCGCTCCTCTCCTCCCTCAAAAGTTGGAAGCACGCCGCCTGTCCTGCTCCCCCACTCCTTCCTCCAGCCCAGCTCCACTATCCATTCATTCCCACCAGTCGCAACCCGACACCACCTGAAACCGCCGTGCGGTTTGCTCAGCCGCACACGCCAACAACACAACAGCAGCTCCATAAGCGGGTGTGCTGGTCAGTCGCACACGCACCACCGCCGCCGCCGCCACCACCGCCCTGCCACCTCCCCAGACCTGCCTTGACAAAGTACGCCACGTCCTTCCAGTCCTTGGGCGCCAGCGTGGTGGCCACATCCGGCGGCGCGCCCCCCGCCTTGACCACCACCGTGTCGGCCAGCAGCAGCGCGTAGCTGCGGGAGGCGTCGTCCTCCGCGTCCTGCCGTGTCAGCCCAGACACGCCTGCGGGAGGCGCACGTGGCGTGGGAGGGGGAGGGGAGATACGCATGTGTAAGGGCGGGGGAGCTGGGCTGGGCTTCGGCAGCCCAGCACATGTGCAGCGACGCAGCACCACTGAGCAGCTCACAATCAGTGAACGCCACGCCTTTCCCAACGTCACGGGCCCCGCCCCAGCGCCCTTCTCGCCCTTCTGAGCCCCCAAACCCACAGCAGGGCTTCATTCCTCAACCCGTCGCCGGTGCTTGCTTACCCACGGCCACGTTGAACGTCATGCCCGCCTTGACTGGCTTGCTGTTGGTGGCGCTGAGCGGCTGCGTTGAGTCGCGCAGCTCCAGCCCAATGGCGGCGCCCACGTGCTTGCCCAGCCGCTCCACCAGCGCCTCCTGCCCCTTCTCCTGCAGCAGTGGGGCAACACACACAGACGAGCGTTGGTAGCTTGATGGAAGACCCCACCCCATCACAGAGGCACACACGGACCCAGCACACAAGCCACTGCCAGTCAGACTGCACCACCTGCTTGGCCCCTCGAGAGTGCGCACCCCACCGCATCATGAACCGAGCACATCGCATCACACCACACATGAAAGCACACGCAACAATTACACAAAATACAAAGCACAGCCGCCCCATCACTTCTTCCCGCCCCTGCACTGTGCGCTCAACGGTTTATCACATCATGAATCACCAACCCATCAAGCACAATTTCAACACAGTGCAAGCAGCCGCCACCCGCCCCCACACCTTGAGCGTGCGCACGACCGCGTCGTAGGCAGCGCTCATGGGCGCCCCCTCCACCAGGGCAGCCACCGCCGCCGCCTGCGCCTCCTGCACCGCCGCGTACTGCTCCTCCTGCTGCTTGGAGGGGTCCACCAGGTAGGTGCGCGACACATTGGCGCAGTACGAGGCGTACCTGCAAGGCGGTACAGCGGGGGGAGGGGCGGTACAGGTGAGGTAGGCAGGGTGGGCAGGCAGGTGTGGGGGGAATGCCAACCCATCCACCCCCCAGCCAGCTTGATGAGGCAAGCAAGTTACCCATCCAGCCAGACAGCCCTCCCATCTACCCATCCCACCCACCCCTCCCTCCCTGCCTCCAGCTCAGCAGGCAGCCCGGCCTCACCGCGCCCCCAGCGAGCAGATGATCACCCCGTAGTGGATGTGCGTGTCCTTGCTGGCGCCCGAGGCCAGGCGCAGGTCGTACTGCCCCCCCGACTGGATGCTGGGCGGGTAGGCAATGTCAACCGAGTCGGCCTGCGGGCACGAGGTGAGGGTCGGTGGGTGGTGGGTGGTGCATGATGTACAGTTCCCTGAAGGAGCAGAGAGGTGCGGCGGTGCAGAAATGATACATCACCTACCCCCTGTCCCGCTTTGTCTTCATCTTGTTTCTGGTTCAACCGCCCCCCTCAAAACAGTCTGTTTGCTGCTTCCCCCCTCCCCCTCCCCCGGTGTGCACCCCATCACCCCGCCCCACCTTGAGCTTGATGTCCATCTTGGTTGGCTCGCTGATCACCTCCTCAATCTTGTCCGCCAGCTTGCTGTGCCGCACCTTCTTCTCCTCGTCAATGATGCCTGCAGGGTGCTCACACACACACACACACAGTGGCAGGCAGGGTGGCGGGTGGCAGGGTTGAAAGGTGCCAGGTCAGCACATGGGTTGATGAGATGTGAGTGGCACTTGGGTGCGTGTAAAAGGGTGGGCAGACATGGCCTGCATGCTGACCTCAGCGGCCGCCTGCCTGCTCTCAGCCCCCTGCCGGCGCTTGCCCCCGCTGCTGTCGTGAAGTCGAGTGCTCTCCCCACCTGCTGCCCAGACTCTGTCCCTCCCTCCCCACCTGCTGCCTCACCCTGCAGCTGTGGCTCCGCTAACTTGAGCATGCCCCCCTGCACAACCCCAGCGCTGCCCTTTGGCACCCCAGCCTCTGTGGCATAGCATCCACATGTCTCACACTCACCCTCCAGCTGCGGCACCGCAAACTTGAGCAGCGCATTGGACACCAGGTATGCCGCCTTCTTCACGTTCTTGGACTCCTCGTCGTCCTGCGCACACAGGGGCCCCCCAGCAGAGGCCGTTGGTGCACTTTCACACAGCCTCCATTCACACAGCCTCCTTGGCATGATAGCTCTCATTAGGCTCAGCGCATGACTGGCCTGAACTACGTGGGTGTCTCGACTTATACACATCTCCCCAGGAAACTAAAGGACAAGCAGGTGTGGCGGCACCCACCTTGGGTGACAGCAGGGCTGCCAGGTCAGCGGCCATGTCGGAGGTGGGCAGGCCAGAGGCGGCCAGGGCAGCCAGCCAGGCCTCGGGGACCGCGCCCCGAGGCTTCTCCTGCAGGCGGGCGGCAAGAGGCCAGGGTGCGCAGGGCTGGCAACAAGTGAGCCTCACGTCTACTGTTGTGCTTGATTCTTCACCTGCTTGGTGCACAACAGGCGGCCGGACCCAACTCGCAGATCTCGTTATATGCCGCACTGGCCGCCTGCCCATGCAGCTTGGTTGACCGGCCAGCCACCTGGTGCCCAGCTGGGCCCGGCCGCTACTCCAAGGCTGCCCCTCACCCCCCCGTGCGCACCTTTGGCAGCGTGCCCACCACCGGGCTGTCGCTGGATGTGCGGCAGGCCTGCACCAGCGCCTCAATCTGCGCGGCCCCATCCTCCTTTTTCGGCTTGGGGTGCAGCACCAGCTTCACACCCGCCGCCTCACAGGGCGCCTCCAGCTGAGCAAGGATGTCGGTCTTCTTGGGGCCAGCCAACGCGTGCAGCTCGCTCTTGGTGAACACCAGGATCGTGTCTGCGCGCGGCAGGAGGGTGGGGAATGCCCAAGTGACGGGCGCCAACAGCGGCGCCGCAGGCGGCAACCGCTGCCGCCACGCCGCTGCTGCGTACCAGCTCGCCACGCCTGCCCCACTGCCCAATTGCCTGCGGGCCCCGGTTCAGGCCCCTCACCCGTGAACTCGTAGCCCAGCAGCCAGAGGTGCAGGCTGGCCGACTTTGTGTAAGTGATGTCCTCCGTCACGGCGCCCGCCGCGACAGCCAGGGCGCTGGCATCCGACCAGAGGGCTCCTTCCTGCGTCCCGAGATTGAAGCATACGTGAAGAGGTGCCAGGAGCTCACAGACGCCTCTGCATGATCGCTCAGCCCCACTGATCGCCAGTCACTCACCCTCCAGCCGTCATACAGCTGCTTCAACCTCCTCTCGAATCGACCAACGTCTATGCTGACCATCTCGCCGGCAGGGCGCCAAGCGCCCAAACTTGAACTGCGCTGCAGGCTAGGCCGTGGCTCTGCTGTGCGAGCACAGATCTTCAAACAGCTGGGGACCAGCTCGTTGCACGCCGCAGCGCTCCCTCTTGGCCGCCATCCAGGCAGGACGGCAGTCGCCTTGCTGGCGCCGCCTGGACTGTGTGGCGACACAGCGCAGCGCGGTGACTACATTAAGCAGACCCCAGAAGGGTACAGAGGCAGTTACAGGGCGGATCCAAGCTGCTAGAGCTATAGAAGGAATGCGGGTGAGGGTGCCTGGGTGTGCTGCCGCACGTGCTGTGGCGCCTTTGCTGGGCAGCCAGTGGCGGGGCCTATGCTGGCACCCAGCCTGTAACCCAGCTCGTCAGGGGTTGCTGCCCATCCGGATTTCGTAAGAGCCCGCCTGCGTCAAGTACCTCACCCTGCAGTAGACAACACGAGGCGAGCAGGGGAAGAGACATGTCATCAAGAGATGCGGTGCACGGAGCACCGGTCTGGGCGCACTGCAGCAGGGCAGCAGCTGCCATTCCCCAGGCAGCCAAGGCGTGAAATAGCCAGGTGCACGCACCAGGGCAGTGCCTGGTAGCCGCTGCGCTCGATGACCTTCAGGTACCGGATCTGGATGCCGCTCACGCTGTAGTAGGGGATCTGCAGGCGGGGCGGGGCAGGGGTGTGGCGCCAGGGGTGTGGGCCCAGGCGGTTGGCGGCGGTTGGGAGGCGGGCATCCGGGAAGTTGGGTGTGCAGACAGCTGTCGTGAGACATGCGAATGACTGCAGCTTTTCCACATTGCTCAGCCTCCATAAGCAGGATGCAGTCCTGGCACATCACCTGACCCGCACCCACACGCACACCCACACACCATCCCACCCAACCGCCCGACCCACGGCATTCGCAGACACCGGTTGGACACTCAATATCGGGCCTCACCCCCTGCACCCGACCCGCATGCTGCGCTGCTCTCCAGCGCCTGCCCTCACCTCAAACTTGACCTTGATGGGCGGCAGCCGCCCCTGCGACTCCTCCTCCGCCGCCACCGAGGGCAGCCCAAACTTGCAGCGCAGCAGGAACTCGCGCCCCCCGGGGAAGTTCTTGATCTTCCACACCAGGGCATCCTTCTCAGGGGCGTACGTGGCCGTGCCCTGCACCAGGCAGCACGCACAAGAGCGATTGAAAAAGCGGCGCACAAGCAGCCAGTGTAGGCAGCCAGTGTAGGCTCGACGGTGCGATGCACTGGGAGCAGGGCAGCAGGCGCCGGGCCAACACAGGTATGCATGCAGGCCACAATGGGGGGACCGAGAGAACAACCCACCAACCCAACCCGACCAATAAAGTTCAAGCTCCTTGGGGTTGCAACATGCGTTAAAGACCGCCTGGCAGGTGCCTGCAGTGCTGTCCCCTCGTCCCGCTCTGCCCCCTCCCTCGCCGCCTTCCCTCCCCTTCCCCTGCTCTGCTCAGCGCAGCCCACCGCACCTGGCTGGTGCGCACGGTGGGTGAGATGGCGTCCGGCGGCAGCGGCAGCAGGATCTCCACCGACGTGGCCGTGGACCGCTCCTTGAACTGGCTGCGCGCCTTGACCAGGTACTCGGTGCGGCTGCGGCTGTGCTTCTCCACCACGCACTCCACCCAGATCAGCGGCTTGATGTTCTGGCTCAGCCGGTATGTCCTGCAGCAGGGGTGGCGGAAGGGTGTGGCAGGGCGCGGTGTGTGAGAGCGCATGGCAAGCCGGGGTGGGAGGGCGAGTACTTGGGCGGTGGGCGTGGTGCAAACAAGCAGTGATGTTCTTTTTGGCTGGCCTTTCCATGCCCTTCCATGTCTCAAAGTGGCACCTCCCTCAACTCTCCTCGCCTGCACCCACCCTTCCTCCTTCAGACTGTCCGGTCCCCCTCCTGGCTGCCCTGCCCTGCTGTCGCTACTGCTCCACCCAACGCCGCTATGCTTGGACCCTCGCGCACCCGCCCTCCCTCACTCACATGAGGTCAAAGGCGCCGTCGGGCGGGATGAAGGAGATGGTTCTGTCGCGCTCAAAGGAGGCCAGCCGCACGCACTGGTGGAACTTGATGTCCTCCAGGTCCACCGCCTTCTGCCGCCCGCCCCGCCCCTGCGCCTCAAACAGCACCTTGTCGTTCACGCCGCACTTGCACTCGGGCTGTGCCGAGTGGGGAGGGGGAGGAGGGAGGCAGGGGCAAGGGCTGGGGGTGGGCACGGGTGGGGTGCAGGGTGGGGCGTTGGGGATGCGGTGCTGCTAAGGTGGGCAAGGGGTGCGGGGTCTCCACTCTGATGCACTGTGCTCTGCTCTGCCCCCAAGCCTCATTCATTAGCTCCAGCTGGCAATCCATTGCTCGTCAGCCACCATCCCCGCCCTAAGGCCCAGCCTGCGCTCCCCCTGCCCCCTGCCTGCTGACCAGCTCACCATGCCCGACAGGTAGGCCCGCATCTTGAGCGCACCCACCACCTCGCTGCGCACCACCGTCCCGTTTGAGTTGACCAGCAGGTTCACGCTCTCCACCACATCAAGGAACACCTGCCGGGGTGGGGGTGGGGGCAGAGGTACAAGGGTGAACAAGCGAGTGGGTGTCGGGGTGGAAGCGGGGCAAGAACATTGGGCGGTGTGGAAGTGCGCAGGGGCGTGTGGGAACAGCGGCTGGAAGGGTGCAAGCGGTGGGACGGGAAGGTCTATTGTAGGCAGGCATGCAGGGGGCACACCTCTCCCGGTCCACATCTGTCCTCCCCCCCTGGATGTGTCTCAATACCCGCTCGCACACTCTAGCCCCTCGTTCCCCTTGCTCCCATGATCCAACTCCCTCCTTCCCCCTGGTTCCCTCCCTGCTCCCCGTCCAAGTTCCCCCTCCGGCCCGCCCAGTCCCTACTGCAACGCCCCATCCCCCGCACCTCGTTCTTCTTGTAGAACAGCCCCTCCTGCCGCCAGGACACCGCGTTGGTGACCGCCATGGGCGGCCGCGCCTGCACCGCCATCCGGTGCGCGTCCGTCTTGATGAACTCGCTCAGAATCTTGGCCTCGGTGAACTGCACAGGGTTGGGTGTGTGAGCAGAGGTGCACGAGGTGGGTGCAGGGGGCGTCGACGGGGAGAGGCAGTTGGGTGGGACGTGTGCAGCAGCAGCAGGTGCGGCAGCAGACGGGGTGGGCGGCCCAGGAGTGCAGCAGTGGAAGAAAGCAGCAGAAGAAAAAAATTAAAAGGCAGGAGAAAAGAGACGAGTCTCCCATGCCCGGCAAGTAGGCAGTAACCGCAGACGTGGTGGCGGGGACAGCGGCGAGCTCACGCCACACAGCTGTCACACCCTTGAGGTGCAGAACATGCTGCCGACTGCAGCAGGAGAAGCTTTGTCAGCGCTGCCTGCATGCCAACGCAACAGCACTCCTGTCTCTGTGCCTGCCACCACTGGCCGCTGCATCCGAGCGCTATGGACCCCGCACGCGCCGCTCCACCTGCCTGCCCGCCCACAGCACCCTCTCCACCCGTCCCTCCCCACACGAACTCACTTGTACATAGCCATGGTCCATCACCTCATCCAGCAGCTCGTAGGCAATCACAAAGTTGTCCCGCAGGCTCTCCTCCTCAAGCTGCACGCGGTAAGGATACAGCAGCAGCGGCGGCGGTGGGCAGCCGGCCCTGCCCGGGCAGCCTGCGTCCCACCCTTTGGGCAGAGCTGTTGCTGCCTCTCCGTGCCTGCGTCCAGATATCGCTTGATCTCACCTCTTGGAAGTAGTGCTTGAAAATCTCTATGAGCTTGTGCAGGAAGACGAGCGTGGCGGCTGCGTTGACGTTGGCCTGCGCAACCGCCAGCACGTACAGGTTGGAGTACTGCACATACAGGAAGGACAGTGAGCCATCCAGCAGCACCGGCGCCGCCCCGCCAGCCTCCTCCATCTCGTTGACCTTGGCCATGAATCGGTCGGCCACCTTGGCCAGCGGCACGTCGCCCCTGCAAGCGGCGGCGGCGGGTGCGGCGGTGAGTGGCGGGTGGCAGGAGCTCGCAGCGTCTGCTGGCTCTTCGGGACGAGGCTAGATCACACTGGGCGCCCCACCAGGCTGCAGGCCGCGCGCCGCGCGCGGAAGGCTCCAGGCGAGAGTCAACAGGGGGGCCCTGCTTGCCTGTAGTCCCGCACGAGCACGGGCTTGCCCCGGCCGTCGAGGAACATTAGCGCAGATATTGCCGCCATCTTGCCCCCTCCTCCCGCCAAGGGGAGGCCGCAGATGTGACCCGCTTGCCCGATCGCGTTGGGCTGACTGGAGCTTGAGAAGCCTATACAGCTACAGTAAGGCTGCCGACGGGATCTGGATCGACAGTGGAAGGCCGCCGGGCAGCCAGCTGAGAGCACCGCCGGCGCACCGCCCCGCCAAGCGGACGGATACATGCAGGAGGGGTCGTGGCTTGATTCTGCGCAGCCCTTGGCCCGCTTCCTGCTGGCCGTCCAGAAGACACGCACTGGTGGGATGTAAATCTCAATGCGCAAGGTTACATTTCATTGCCGCTGCTGCCGGCATTGCGCCCTCTAGTCTCACCGCCCTTGCAGTAACGTCGGTTACACACGCTGGGTGCCTGCGCGGCTCCGATGCCAACTGTCCCACCTCCTGTTGCACTGTCTGTCTCAAACATATTTGAACGTTAAAAACGCGTGATAATTTATGTCAAGTCATTTCGCACGGGTGGTGGAAGCGGTGGTGTGGCCGCTGTACTTGCGCCCGCCTGGCAGGCCAGTGCTGGCCGCCTGGTTGCCAGCTTGGTGGGAGCAACATCCCCTCAGTTGCCGCCGCCAAAGTAACCGGCCATGTGGCGCAAGTCAACCACCGCCGGCTTCCAGGAGCGGGCCAGCCGGTGCCAGGAAACGATGCGTTTGAGCTTGGGCCGCCGCTTGCGGTCAATCAGCTTCACATCTTGCAGGTTGTCTGACCAGCTCAGCCGCCGACGCTTGGCCGGCCGCTCCTGCTCACCCTCCTCCGCCAAGGCCCCAGGCTCAGCAGCACCAGCAGCCCCAGCAGCGTCGTCAGCATCACTGCCTGACACAGCATCCTGCCGGGCCCCATCGCTGCTTGGCTCGCTGCCTGTGCCTGCTGGCGACGCGGGGCCCGCCGCTGCGTCTGCTGCTGCCTCCGCGTCGCTGGATACTGCGTCCGCCTCGTCCTCCTCCCCTTCCTCCTCGCTGTCCCCCTCACTCTCTTCGCTTGGCACATGTGCAGGCTCCTGCTGCTGCCGAGGCCTCTGGTTCGGGCGCAGCACCAGGCCGCCCTTGGCCCCCTGCTGCGCGCTAGCCTGCAACTCTCGGCCGGGCTCTGCAGCTGCCAGCTGCTGCTGCTGCTTTGCCGCCTGCATTGCCTCTACTGCAGCTGTTGGCACAGAAAGCGGCTCCTCTGCCGCAGCGCCCCTCTTTCTAGCAGCCACTTTCACCATTGCTCCCTGCTCGCGTGCTGCTGCTGCTGCCGCCGCCACCGCTGCTGATGCTGATGCTGATGCTGCCGCCGCCACCGCTGCTGATGCTGATGCTGCGGGTGTCTGCTGCCCCGCAACCAGCTCTGCTGCACCTGCACCCTCAGGCAGCTGCTCCTCCTCAAGCGGGGTCGGCTGCACTGTCTGCTCCTGCTGCGCCTGGGGCTGCTGCCCCCTTGCCTGCTGCTGCGCCTGCTGCTGCTGCTGCTGCTTCCCTGCTGCCTGCTGGTGCGTGAGCTGGCCTGGGGGGCGCTGGAGGAGGCGCTTGCTGGTGTGCCCGCAGGTGCTGCACGTGTCACACGACACCCAGCGGCTGACAACCCCGTTGCCAGCAGCGGGCCTGCCGCGTTGCTGTGCCGCCGCCTGTCGTGCCAGCTGCCGCCGTACCGCCCTGCGAGGCAGCTTACGTGTCTCGCTGCTGCAGGCAGGCAGAGGGGGTGGGGCGGGACGTCACTGGCATGCAGGCGCAATGGCAGCGGCCGGCATTCTACGCGCTGCCCTTGCGATGGCAGTGCGGTGGGTTGTGTAGAGCAGCCGGCACCGGTATAGGCAGGTTGAGAGCGCACAGCACGTCCCCCGCAGTGGCACCCCTCCTTCGTCCCTGCTCCACTTTCGAGACCTTGCTCCCCACCCTTCTCCACCAACCACCCCCAATTGGTTACCTTTCACGCTTCACGCCTACCCACTCGTAACCAGATCGCAGCAAATCTGCTTCATGGTCCCATGGTGTATGATTGCAGATGCAGTGCTGTTCCTTCCTCTTGAGCAGCAGCTCCAGGTGCTGCACCCTCTCCCCAGCCACGTCTCCCGGTGACGCTCGACCCACCTGTCGCTCCCTGGGGTGCAGAAGGCACCGCAGTGGGAACAGGGACGTGCTGTGCCGCGTGGAAGGCCCTGGTTACCCGCAGCCGCAGACTGCAAGCCAATGGGCAGCGAAGCCAGGTGGGCGGGCGGCGGTGGCGGCGGCGGCGGCGCAGCGGCAGCACCAGCAGGCACACTCTCGTTGGACAGCCGTGCATGCCCCTGGGGGTGCCACTTCCCACCTGTAGCACCCTTCTTCCCAGCAGTGCCTCCAAGGGCTTGCTGTCGCACTGCGCCGCCGCCCGCAAAAGGTGCGCCTGTGCAAGCCCTGCTGGTGTTGCGGCGTGCTTGCGTGCAGCAGCCATGCGCTGAGCGTCCCGGGTGGACAAAAACGCCGACGCCAAGGGCAATGCACCCCAGCAGGCAGGAACGTATGCCCATGCTCTCGCTCTCGGCACAGCACGACGCGGCATCCTGCATGTCCCTTACCGTTCGTCCGTGCGATCAGACCTGTCATGTGCGCAATGTGGGAGACGCTTTGAGCGCCCGCAGCAGTTTCTCGGGCAACAGCACAGCAACGCGGCCACCTGACCAGCACCCTCGCGATCCGCCCTGCCGCCCTGGGGAATGGAGCTCCACGACGGTCCTGGATCGTCATGGCAGCCCCAACAGCCGGGCGGGCCGAGCCCGGCAGCAAGTGCAGCGGCGCCGCCGCTGCAGGTGCCGCTTGCGGCAGCAGCTCCGCCTCCCGCTGCAGCCATGGCCGGCGCAGACGGCGAGGCAGCGCTGCCTCCCCCGCCTCCCCCGCCCCCTCAGCTGCTGGTGGACCAGTCTCCGGGCGTGCCCCAGGCAGTGGAGACCAGCACCACCGCCATCAGCCTGCAGTGGTCACCCGTCAGCTGCACCGTGCTGAGCGCCGTGCCGGTGGCTGTTGAGTACATACTCAACTACCAGCTGCAGATGCAGCAGGTGAGGGCGAGGCTGCCAGTGCTTGCATGAGGCGGCGTATGTGGGGATTGGAGGGCAGGGGGCGAGCAGGGGGGCCGGTTGGGTGCGGGAGGGAGGCACGCGGGGGGTGGGTGGGGCATGTGACCCGTCAGCGCTGGTACCGAGGCGGGCCAGGACGGAAGGCTGCTGCTGCCGAGTGCGGTGGTGCTGTGCCTCGAATGGCACGCCACGATGCTCTGCTGGACATCAGCACCCCTGCTCCGCTCTCGCCTGGCCGCCTGGCATGCCTTGCCGCCCCACACTTCCTGCCGCCTTCTGCCCGCTCCCATCCGGTACCCGCTTTCATGCCCCGCCACTTGACCGCCCGCTTTTGCCTCGTATCCTCGCTCCCTGCTGGCACACTACTGCACTGCTGACACATGCCCTCTCGCCCGTCAACCCCCCTGCACCCGCCGCCCTTCTAGGTGGACGAGAAGTCTGGGCTGCACCCCGACCGCTGGAGCGTACAGTACACCGGTACCGCTTCCTTTGTGCAGGTGGGACCCTACTGCAGCAGCACTGCCCAAGTCACATGTTGCAGCGCTGCGCTGGGGTCTGCCTCGCGCCTGCCGTGTGCCTGCCTGCATGCTGGGCAGGGCGCCGCCGAGGCATCGGCCCCGAGCACAGCACGACACAGAGCAGTTCTCATAGCACTCAACACGCTCGCCCTTGCCGCCCTCCTCGCAGGTCAAGGGCCTGCGCCCCGGCCGGTGCTATGCAGCACGCGTGGTGGCAGTCCCGCATGTCGCAAACCTCCTCGAGGTGGTGGTCACGCCCGCGCCACCCTCGGACACCGTCCTTGTGCATACGCTGCCCTGCCCGCCCATGGGGCAGCCGGAGCCGCAGCTGGCAAGCAGGATGAAGAAGGAGCTCAAGGTGGGTAGGCAGGGAGGGAGGGCGAGGCAGGGATGGAGGGGGCTGCCTATAATATGGTGGGGAGGCAGGGAGGGAGGGTGAGGCAGGATGGAGGGTGCTGCCTGTAACATGCTATGCGTGCGTGTGCGTGGGTGGGTGCACAAGGCAAGGGAGCTCCGGGTGGCGAGGGAGGGGAGGGAGCCGGGCGGTGGGGCTGCCGCAATGGTGACGTGAGGGATGGTCAGTGTTGCGTGTGAGGAGGTCGTGGGGCTTCCGCCGCTGGCGAGCAGGCTGGCATAGGAATTGAAGGTGGCCCAAGGGAGGGATGGGATGGGGGGGTGGCGGGAGGCTTCTGCTGGTCAGAAGCGGGCCTTATTTGGAGAAAAAGGCGTGCCAACAGAGTCTGCTTGTGAACTGCTCAGTGTCGTGTGCTTGGTGTGGGGTGCTCGCGCTGCTGCTGCTGCTGGCCAGCCGGCTGAACGCTGCTGCCTGCCTCCCCCTGCCTGCCTGACCCGCAGTTCAAGTGGTCTGAGCCTGAGGAGACGGGCGGGCGGCCGCTGGAGTATACTCTGGAGGTGGGTGGGTGGATGGCGTGGGTGTGGGTGGGTGGGTGGGTGGTGGAATGTCAAGGTGTGGTGCTGGTGAGTTTGGTGCATGTGGATGGTTGACTGAGGAAGGAGAGGGGGACCACAGTGGGGGCGGATGGCCAATGGAGGGCCCAATAGCGGAGCTTGAACGAGGGCAGCCGGCAGCAAGGCGCCGGCACAGGTAACAGCCTGCCCGGGGTGATGGTGGGACGCTCCCCACCCACAGCCCCTCCTCTGCCTTCCAGCCCTCGCCCTCCCCAGCCTGCAAGCATTTCCCCCCGCTGCTCCCCCCCGCCATCCCCCCACCTTGCCCCCACCTTACCCCCACTCTCTCCCACCCCGGCGCCCACACCCGCACCGCAGATGGCGCCTGCGCCGGACGGGTGGCAGGGGGCGCCTCCCTCCCCCGAGGGCTTCACCCCCGTCTACCAGGGCCCCGACCGCTCCTACCTGGCCAAGCGCCTCATCCCCGGGGTGCAGTACTGCGCACGCGTCAAGGCAGCCAACTGCGAGGTGGGAGCGTGGGGGGTGGAGCTTGCGCGGGGGCCCAGGGCGGCTGCGGCGGGGTGGAAGAGTGGCTGGGTGGATGGATGTGTGGGGCGGGGCCAGGGATCACGTGCAGCATGCTGGCGGGCAGCACTGCCAAGAGGTGCAGTTTGGCAGGAGCGGTGAGCAGGAGGCGGTGCGGAGTTCCCCAACCCCTGGCCGCACACAACTGGACCCCGTGTTCTGTTCTGTGCCCCGCCGCATGTCTGGGCCCGTCTCGTATGCCCATGCCGCATTTCTGGCGCCCCTTGATGTGCTTCCCCCGCCCCGCCGCAGGGCGAGAGCGCGTGGAGCCCGCTGGGCGTGTTTTACACCCAGGCCACCGTCCCCTCCTGGGCGCCCTCCGACGCCCCCTTTGTGTGGGACACCACCGCCACCAGCGTCACGCTGGGCTGGCCAGAGCCGGCGGCCAATGGAGGCACGGTGACGGAGTACGAGGTGGGGTGGAGGGGCCTGCTGGGCCTGGGTAGGGGGTATAGAGAGAGCGAGCAAGGGGGTGGGGAGATGACACTGCGCGCTATCAGCTGAAACTCAGCTGTCCTGCCCTGCATCCGCATCGTCACCTGCCCCCTTCTCGCACCTTGCCACCTCGCCCCCACCCCCGGCAGGTGGAGATGGACGACGGGGCCGGCTTCCGCCACGTGGCGCGCGCACAGGAGCGGCAGTGCATGGTCAGCGGCCTGCGCAGCGGCATCCTGTACAAGTGAGTGGGGTGTGTACAAGCGGAGGGGTGTACAAGTGGGTTGTACACGTGAGTGGGGTGCACAATCGTACAAGTGCGTGTGCAAGTGGGTGGTTGTACAAGTGAGTGGGGTGTGTAAGTGAAGGGGAGGCACGTTCATGGGGCCAGAGCTGCGGACGCTTGTAAGGGGAGAGCTCACACGCGACGGCCAACTGTTGGCGCATCACTGTGGCCATGAGCTGCCTGCCTCCCAACATGGGAGAAGAAAGGTGGCGCCTGCCCTGCGCTGCCCCCTGCCTCCTGCCTGCCCCTCCACCTCCCCGCTGCCCCTCCCACCCCCTGCTGCCCCACCCCAGGTTCCGCGTGCGCGCCGACAACGAGGCGGGGCGCAGCCTGTGGAGCCCGCTGGGGGAGGGGCGCACCGCGGCGGTGCCCCCCGCCGCCCCCTCCCCTCCCGCTGTGCTGGGCAGCAGCCAGACCTCGCTCTCCATCCGCTGGGAGGTGCGCTGCGGCAGCAGCAGCTTGGTGACGCTTCCAGGCACAGCGGTTGGTGGTTGTGAGCGTAGGGAGAGCCCCGCACCCTGCTCCCTTGTTCCTCGAGCCCCTGTGCACTCACTGTATGCTGCCTCCCAGACTCCCTCTCGGCCCTCACCCCCCGGTCTCTTCTTGCCCCCTCCCTCTCTGCCCTATGGTCAGGCCCCCGGGGACGACGGCGGCAGCGCCATCACGTCGTACCTCGCGGAGTTGCGCCCACGCAGCAAGGCCGCGGTGCGGGGCCTACCCGACGACTGGCTGCCCGCATACCAGGTGCGTGTTTTGGCATGCCTGGCTCGGCTTGGGAGGAGCCCACCTGGCGTCCGAGTCTCAGGACGTGGCATTGCATGTTGTGTGGGAGTGCCAGCGCTGCTGAGCATGGGGCGCAGGAGCGTGATGTGGGGTTGGTGCGCACCCCCGACCAGGCTAGCTTCTGTGCTGTCGTTGCATTGGACGCATCGCTTGGAACCCAGCTGGCCAGCAAGCAAGCAGCGCCAGTTGGGAATGCAGGCTACAGCGGGCACTGTACGCTCTTGCCAAGCTGGCATGCTTCCTTCGCTCTACATTGCCTCCCTCCGCGGCCTGCCTACCTGCCTGCCTTGACTCGACTTCAGGGCCCCAACACCGCCTGCACCATCTCCACGCTGCACCCCGGCTGCTCCTACATGGTGCGCGTGTGCGCCATCAGCCAGGCAGGCACCGGAGCCCACAGCACACCCGCCATGCTGCAGACGGCGCCCGGCACGCCAGGTGGGGTGGGGTGGCGTGGGGTGAGCTGACCAGGCCTTGTGGTGGCTGTGCCGACGTGTTAGCTTGGCAGCGGCTTGGTGGCACGCCTGCTGGCGATGGCCAGGTAGGCAGCGGTTTAGCTGGCATGCAGCTGTCGATAGCCGCAGACAATGCCAAGGCAAGCGTTGCTCCCATCTGCATTGCTCTGCAAATGAACCCACCCTGCCCCGCCCTGCTCACCTGCGCGCCCTGCAGAGTGCCCAGGGGCGCCAGCGGTGGCGGCACGGCAGCAGACAGAGCTCACCCTGTCGTGGGCGCCGCCAGAGCACGACGGTGCGCCGCCAGCCCCGCCTTCTGCTGCTGCTGCTGCCAGCGGGTGCCACCCTGCCCCTCTGCCCCAGGAGCTGCACATTGCCTGGTGAGCAGCTACCTGTGCCTGCAACCACCATCCCTCCCACTTTGTCCCCTTTCCTTTCTTCGCCCATCACTGCAGGAGGCACCCCCATCAGCGCCTACCGGCTGGAGATGTGCTTTGTGGGGGGCACGGAGGGGCCCGCCGGCGACGGCGGCAAGGGCAAGGGCAAGGTCAACCCCTCATTTGAGCTGGCATACCTGGGGCCCGCGCGCACCGCAGGTGAGCCACCTTGTCTTGAGCTGGCTTGCCTTGCATCCAAACACTGTGCAGGGTTGGTGGTGCTGGAAATTTATTTACGCGTGTGAGATACCTCCCCGCCCCGCTGGCACCCCTCACTCACTTGGCTCTGTCCACTCAGCCCTCCCTGACCTGCCCCACCTTCCCCCCCCCCCGCCTCCTACCCCTGCAGCCATCACCGACCTCGACCCCGGCCACCGCTACTCCTTCCGCTGCGCCGCCATCAACGAGCAGGGCAGCTCCGGGTGGGGGCCCGTGGTGCAGGCAGACACGCTGCCCGGGCTGCCATACCCCGTGGACACGCTGCACCTTTCGGCAGCCACAGCCAGCAGCCTGAAGCTGAGCTGGAGCCAGCCGTATGGGCGGGGATCACGTGTGAGCAGCTATGTGCTGGAAATGGCGCCCAGCACAGCCCTGGAGGCAGCGCAGCAGGCGCAGGCAGCAGCGCAGGCAGCGGCGGCGGCTCAGCACGCGGCAGCAGCGGCAGCGGCAGAGGACGCGCAGCGGCATCTCCAGCAGCAGCAGCATGGGGCAGCGCAGCAGCAGGAGCAGCAGGAGCAGCAGCAGCAGGAGCCCGTGGGCAATGGGGTGCTGGCTGACCACGGCCCAGATCCCGACACACTCTACCGCCCCGTGTATCAGGGGCACGACACGCACGCCATGGGTGAGCACTTGAGACGAGAGCACAGGAGGGGCGGTGCGGGGGCTGGCCAGATGTGCCCGCCGCCGGCCTGGTCAGCCCAGCTGTGTGCTGGTCTGGGTGGTTGAGTGGGGAGGTGCATCAAGGCCAGCCGAGCCGCCACCTGTCAATAACAGCCTGGTTCGTGCTCAAACCTACCTGGTGCCCCGCCCCTTGCCTTCTCATCCCCTCCTGCTTCCCTCCATGCTGCTCTGTGCTGTGCAGTGAGCGGGCTGGAGCCTCACACCTCCTACACCTTCCGAGTGCGGGCTCACAACGCCACGGGTGCCAGCGTCAGCGACGCCGAGAGCTTCCAGACCGCGCCGGCAGCACCCTCGGCGCCACAGGAGCTGCAGCTGCAGGGCAGCAGCCCTACTAGCCTGGCAGCTGCCTGGCAGCTGCCACGCTCCGACCACGGGGCAGCGGTGACGGGGTACCAGCTGGAGTGGGCGCGGGGCGCGCGCACAGGCTCGCAGCCCACCGGCGCCTGGCGGCCGGCGTACCAGGGTGCAGCCTTGCATGCGCAGGTGCGTGCTGTGCGTGCTGTGCGCTGCTGGAGTCTTGCTTCATGCTGCTGCAGGCAGCGTTGTGATGTCATGCCATTCGCAACCGCAAGGCGGCTTGGCACAAGGCGGCATAAGCCCCTGCGCCGAGACACTGTGTTGCCAGGACCGCATGCCCGCCTGGCTGCCATGTGTCGCATCAGCCACCCACCTTCCACCATTTTCCTCGCCCTGCGCCTTCCCACCCTGACCATTCCCACCCATCCCGCCTGCCTGCGCAGGTGGAGGGCCTGGAGGCAGGCAGCCGCTACCAGCTGCGCGTGCGTGCCGGCAACTCGTGCGGCTGGGGGCCCTGGTGCCCGCCGCTGGCCTGCAGCACGGCCCCTGATGTGCCTGCTGCCCCACCGGGGCTGGCCGTCAAGGCAGTGGGCACTACCGTGCGCGCTGTCTGGGAGGCAGCGGAAGACAATGGGGCAGCAGTCACGTCTTACGAGCTGGAAATGGCGGGGGGCAGCGGCGGCGGCAAGGCCAGCTTCACGCCTGTGTACTCGGGGGAGGGGCTGTCGCACCGCGCGCAGCAGCTGGAGCCCCACTCTGCCTACAGATTCCGCGTGCGCGCACGCAACTCGGGTGGGTAGGAGGTGGGACGGGGCGCAGGGAATGGAACAGGGTTGGGGCTGGGCTGGGGCCCTGTTGTTCGGCTACTGCTGGGTGGGGTTGGGGGTTTGGGGCCCCCACATGATGCGGCGAGGCAGCGAAGGGGAGCTGCAAGCAGCAGCAAGAGCGGGTTGCCAGGTGCCCAAGGCAGCGCAGCTGGAAGGCAAACCAGTTGAGAGCAGGGCACTTTGCCCTCCCACCCAAGCCTCTGGCCCCTGCCTCTGCACCTCGCTCAAACCCCGGTTCCCCTGCCCCATTGCCTTGCTGCTTGCTGCAGTGGGTGCTGGCGCCTACAGCCCTGAGGTGTCTGTGCAGACCACTCGAGCGCCGCCCTCGCCGCCCACCGCTGTGGCAGCCCGCCTGCCGGCATCAGAGGAGGCGGCGGCAGCCGGAGCCGACAATGACACCAGCGGCGGCGCCAGCGCCAGCAGCAGCATAGAGGTCAGCTGGGCGCCGGGGCAGCAGCGGGCGGAGCAGGCGGCGTGCTTGTCGTTTGAGGTCGAGGTTGAGGGGGCAGGGCAGAAGCTGCGGCACACATGCCCGGGGCAGGCGCACGGCTCGACAGTGACGGGCCTGCAGCCGGGGGGGGCGTACCGCGTACGGGTGCGCAGCGTGGGCGCCGAGGGCGCGGGGCACAGCGAATGGAGCGACAAGGAGAAGTCAGGCAGGGTGAGCATCACGCTCCCGGGGCCCACGCCGCAGCAGCGTGCCCTGGCAGCGGCAGCAGCGGCGGGCGCCGAGGCGGGCGGCGGGAGCGGGGGCGAGGGCAGCGGCGGCGGCAAGCCCCACAAGCGGCGGGGCGGCGGCGGCGGCACGCAGCATGCGCAGCGCACGGCGGCGGTGACCAAGACTGCCACCGCCAAGGGACCACCCAAGAAGGGGTTTGCTGCGCTTGATGCCAAGTTCCGGCGCCGCACGTTTGCGTGGCTGGGAGTGTGGGAGTTCCTGGCCCTCGCCCTCGCTCTCCTCCTGCTGTGCCACGCGCTCCCAGGCGTGTTGTACTTTGCGGTGGGCATCTTCGTCTCAGGCTTGATCGTCCTGGCGGTGCGCACCATCTTCTTTCCCCCAGTCTGACCCATGCTTGCGATGCGGCAGCAGCACCCGACCACCCAACCCTGCGCTGACACCGCCGCCAAGGGTGGCACTCTCACGCGCCTTGTGTGCTTTCGAGCCAAGTTTTAGTCACATGATACACATGTACCAACGCTTGTAGCCTTATGTGCTTTGCAATACGCCAGGCAAGCATGTCGTCTGCGGGGTTGAGCAATGCCGTTTGTCGCCTCGACAGCTGGGCATGCCATGGCGGTGGCTCTACTGGGGAGTGTCTGGGAAGCGTGATGCATCGATCTGTCGCGCGCTCATCTTTGCTTGCCCTCTGCAACCGAGTTGTCGGCATCAAAATGTCTGGCGAGCCAGGCCTCGCTGCTCTTGGTGGCGCGGCTGCTGCGGAGGGCGCAGCGGCGGGTCGGCAGCATCACGAGCAGCAGCAAGCGCATCAGGATATGCCACCGCTGCCAACTGCAGAGGAGCCGCAGCCAGCACCGCTGCCTGGACAGGAGCAGCCGCCACCGCCGCTGCCTTTGAGCCCTGGGCCGGAGGCAGCCACCATTGTGCGCCACTCTTGCGACCTTCTGGCACTTCCCACACGAGTGGCCTGCACAGCGCTGACCTTCTTGCACCGTATTGACCCGGCAGAACTGCCGCCCCAGGTGCGCTGGGCGTGAAGCTGCTAGCAGCGGCGCTGGGCGGCTGGCACCAGGCAGGCCGTTGCCTCTTGCATGTGCATCACTTGTCGAATCAGCGCCTGGTCCCACTGATGCCCTTTGTCCCGCCCTTGCCGTGCTCACACCCACTCCTCACCTCCCACCCACGCTTCACAATCCCCCCTTCTCCTGCCCCTTTCCTCGCACCCCACGTGCTGTGTGCCTGCAGCGCCTGGCCGCCGCTTGCGTCTTCCTGGCAGCCAAAGTGGAGGAGGCGTCGGTGCGCACAAACGACATGCTGAATGCGGTGGCAGCCTGGAGGCTTGCAGCCACCACCGGAAGCAGCACAGGCAGCGGTGGTGACGGCAATATCGGCGGCAGCGGGAACGGCAGCGGTGGGGGTGCCGGCGCTGCACCGCAGCCCGCGGGCGCCTCCGAGGCCAGTGCAGCTGCAGTGGCTGCCTTCCCTTGCGTGGTGGGCGAGGCTTATGCGTCCTCCAAGCGCCAGCTCATCTGCGACGAGCAGCTGCTGCTGCGGCGCCTCCAGTTTGACATTGGAGTGGACCAGCCGCACCGCCACCTGTACGTGCTGGCGCACTGCTGGGGCGCCGACACGCACGCTGTGCGTGCCGCGACCTGCCTGCTGAACGACGCAGTGGCACACTGCAGCAGGTACGGCAGCGCGGCGCTGCCGCCGGCGGTGGCGGCTGCGGCGGCGCTGCATCTAGGGGCCCAGCTGGCGGGACAGGCAGTGAGCCCCACAGGGTGGTGGCGGGCCACGGGCATCAGCGATGGGGAGATGGCGGCAGCATGTGGCAGGATGCTGGACCTGCTGCAAGTGCCGTGAAGGCGGGCAGGCGCAGGCAGCGGTACAGCGCAGGCAGGGTGGCAGGCAGGGTGCCGAGCTGGGCAGGTGGCGGCAGAGGCGGGCGGGCAGGCGGCTGGATGGAAGGCTGGATGGAAGGCTGGCTGAGCTGTAAGAGCATGCTGAATGCAGTCGCACGCACAGGTGCGCGTGGGGTTGCATGCTGCCGATGTGGCCTCTGCTGACAGCTGCCAAGTGTCGCCTGTTTTGCACCTGCGCTGCCACGTCTGCCCACATGCACTGCTGCAACAAAGCTGAACAAGCCCATGCTGCTGGCCCCCCTTAACGCTGCTGCTGCCTCTTGCGTGTGCTTGCTGCAGGCAGTTCCGATGACACGGCCCGGAGTGCAAGCAGCGTTGCGTATGGACAGCAATGCGATAGGGCCACAGCCTGGCGACCCGCAGCAGGGGCAGGGGGCCACCCCTGGCGGGCGGGACGGGGCTCCTGGCAGCGTTTCTGGTGCAGCGGCTGCACACTGCTGCGCTGCTCCTGTGTCTTTGAAAAAGTGGGATCTGCTCTGAGTCGAGGAAGGTGCCTGTAAATAAGTCATGCAGGCTTATTGATGAATGGCTTGCTTGGGTTGGTTTAAGATGGTTGACACCAGGCAGTGCCAATCAGTCGAACGAAGCGGGCTTGCAGCAGGGCATGTGTCTTGTGTGCGATCATGGGCAGGAGAATGGGGCGCATCAAGCGACGCAACCAAAGACGGAACATATCCAACCGCAAAATGTGACAAGAATTGGTTGGGGCACACCTCCTCTGCGTTTGTTCGACAGCGAGAGAAGGGTGCAAGGCTGGGCGTGGTGGGGAGTGGTGGTGAGGCCAACACGACATGGCATGCTCTTCTCATCTTGGTATGGCAATCAGAAGCTGGCGGGTTATGCCTGGGCCCTCCCACTCCAGCGCCAAGACCACTGGCTGCATTAGACCACCACTGCACTTGCGGCAGCGAGACGGGGCCCAGCTACACATCCTCAACAAACCCTACCAGTGCACCGTGGCCTTCTTGATCTCCTCAGGTGTATCCCCTCTCCACAACACCTTGAAACACGCACGCAGGCGACATGTACCAGTTTCCACTGGCAGCGGTCTCAGTGGGCATGCCAGGCCTAACCACACCTTTCAAGTTGTGTGGCAGCGCGGGTGGAGCCCGCGGTTGCGTCTGTGCAGCGGTGGTTTGGGAGGGGCACCCCTTGAGCCGTCACGGCAGCAGAGCAGCTCAGCAGGCGGGGAGGAGCTCAGGGTCTGGGCTGGAGGCTGGCAGGATACCGCCTCTGATTCACAGTGGACGGCGGTGCACCTGTTGAGCCTTTGAGTGCCATTGAGCAGCAGCAGCGCGATGGTTGTTACACGCAGGCTGGGCTGGAGGTGCGAGGGATTCGAGCCAGGTGCAGGTGGTACACTCAGAAATGAAATGCAGGCAGTGAAAAAGCAGGAGAGAGGGGGGAGCAGAGGAAAGAAGGGACAGAGAGATGATTGCGAGCAGCAGAGTATGTTGCGAAGCAGCAGGCACCTTGCTCAGGCCCACGCCAGGCTGGCCAGCAGGGCGAAAACGGTGCGGCAGAGAGGGAGGCATCAGGTTTTGCAGGACGGGGTTGTATTCAGGTCAGGGTGCAATCGTCACTGGCGGTGGCTGGCTTGATGTGTGGACGAGAAGGACATTGCCCAGAGTCGACCCACCTCAGCTCTTAAGCAGATCCTGCATGGCACAACAAGCAGCACACCCGGGGACCGTGAGCTATTAGTTGTGCTTCCGGCTGGGGCACCCAGCACTTGGCTGGGCGCTGGCTGGCACGTTTGCCCCGCACCCCACACCAGAAACCAGACGGGCACCCGCACACCCAACAAGCGACCCCAGCCCGCTTCTCCGCCACTTCCAGGAGCCGTAAGTGCCACGCTCACACCCCGCACCCACCATGGCGTGCTTGTGCCTGCGTGAGTACAGGCCGTACACAATGGACTGCCGGCGCACAACCTCCAGCTGCTGCAGCCCAGACGCCCAAAGCTTTGCCAGCTCAGCAGCGTCGCTGACGGCAGCCGCCTCCTGGAAGCCCACACGCGCCCGGCGCTTCACGTATCTGAGGGACAGAGGTGGCAGTAACCAGCAGTTGGATGAGTGGGTTTGGAAGGGAGACAGGGCGCATGACGCGAGCCGCCTGGGCGGCAGGGCGAGCCTGGGCCTACCACCGCCGCTGTGCCGCCACGCCGCCACCGCTGCTGCCTGCTTCAGGGGCATCACCCATCAGAGGCACGAGCTGGTGACTCACTCCTTGATGTTGTAGGAGGTGCCAAAGTGCTTGGAGTGCCGCAGGAAGGCGCGGAAGAGAGCGCGGGCCTCTGCTGGCGACGCCATTGGTGCCTCAGATTACAGCCGCACCGTTCCCCAGACTGCAAAATAACGATCTGAGCAGACACTGGCACGCAGGCAGCGGACGGAAGGACCTCAGTGCCGAAATGCCACGGAGGCCTTTCTATTTCCGCGAGCGGCCTCAGCATCACGTGTTTGCGTCCCAATCGGCATTAGCTGTGCTGTGCTCGTGATCGAAGGCGCAACGGAGCGGCATAGTTCGCCAGCAAGCGGGTCGCATCGGTGGCAGCTCTGCGGCGCAGGGGGCTTGGCAGATGGCAAGAAGAGATGACGCACCACCTGCATCTACTGTGTTTGGTGCGTGCGGCGCGCACAGCGGGATGCTGATGAGTGCAGCTTGTGGGGCTCGTGCTGTGGGGAACCAAGCATTAGCACGGAGGCTGCAGAGGGCACAGCAGTCCGGAAAGCAAGCGGAGGGCAGCCTGCAGCAGTGGCGCCTTGCCATGGCCGCCCATGCCGCCCAGCCGCCACTGCGAGTGACCGGCAGCGCATTTTGCAACCTTTTTACACTCTGCAGTGGGCAACTTGAGCTACGACCTGACCGACCAGGATGTGATCGACCACTTCAGCCAAGTGGGGCCCGTCAAGCACGTCAGGTGCGGGCCTGGGCTGGGCCGGCCCGGCAGCAGCTGCGTGCACTGCTCCCCCCTGGTATGATGCCATGAGATGCAGCATAGACCTTCCCAAGGCCGCCCACTGCAGCCGTGGTTGGGTCCTTCTTGATGCTATGCCGACATGCTGCCACCTCTTAAGCGCCAGCTCACTCCCGCCCCTCACCACATTTCTCTCTCTCAGGATTGTGACGGACCGTGACACAGGCAAGCCTCGTGGCTTCGGATTCATCGAGTTTTACGACATACCCACAGCAGAAAGCGCGATCCGCAACCTGAGCGGCAAGGACTTCAAGGGGCGCACGATACGGTGAGGGGCGGGCGGGCGGGGAGGGGCAACATGTGCGGTGGGGGCAGCAGGGTTACAGTGTACTGCACGCAGAGCCCTGCAGCAGGTGTTCGGGGCAGCATGGGATGCAGGTGGGGTGGCAGGCAGGCCAGCAGGGGGGGCCAGCACATGGACGAGGACAGTAGGCAGCGGGGGCGAGGCACAACCAACGGCCTTTCCGTGGGCTGACAATGCTCCAGGATGTCCTGCCTATGCCACCTTTGCTCACTGCCCATCCTGGTTGCCGTCCGCTGACTCTTCGCCTGCCCCTCCCTCCCTGCAGGATCGTGTACGCCGAAGGCGGGCCAGGGGAGTTCCGATCAGGCGGCGGGCCGGGCGGCGGCGGCGGGGGTGACTTCCGCGGCGGCGGGGGCAGCGGCAGAGGTGAGGCGCCGCATGCACGCTGGCGCAGGCGACCACACGCTGCTTGCCGCTGCAGGGCTTATGCATATGCAGCGCTGGGTGCTGCGGTATGACACAGCTCAGCACTTGGTTTACGCATGCAGTGCTGGTGTGCTGTGGCAGCGTGGCTCAGTCCAGAGCCCGCTTGTTGTTGCCAGCTGTGCGGGGCAGACGAGCCGACCTGGGCTTGCTCTGACTGGGGCCGGCAGGCGGCAGCCCGCGGAGCGTGGCAGAGCAGGAACGTAGCCCGGTCAGCCACCGGGCCGTCCCCAAGCTACGCTGCCACACAACTGCCGCGTCGCTCCGCCTCTCTTCGTCTCCTTTGTCTTCTTTCCCCTCGCCTACATCTCTTCATCTCCTCCCCCCTTCTCCTCCAAACAAACAGACTTTGACCGGGATCGTTTTGACGACCGCGGCCCGCCCCCCATGCGGGACGGCCCTCCCGGCGGCGGACGCCGCGGCCCCATGCGCGACCGCGTGGTCGGCGGCGACCTGGCCTACCACAGCGCGCACGGCGTGGCCGCCCTGCTGGACGCCCCCCTGCCACCTGGCGCCCCCGCGGACGCCATCACGCACCTGCTGGCGCGCCGCTCGCGGGCGGAGCTGTACGACTACCTGGCGCAGATGCAGGGGCTGCTGTCTAAGAACCCGGGGCAGGCGCGGCAGATTCTGGTGGACAACCCGCAGCTCACAAAGGCGCTCTTCCAAATGGAGGTGGGGCGAGCAAGGGGTGTGTGGGAGAGGGCTGGGGGCTGGGCGGGGGCTGGATGGGTGCCAGGTCGGTGGGCGCGGGGAGAACAGGATGACGGACAAAGGGGCGCAGGGCCCTGCCCTTTGTCAGCCTGCTGCAGTGCCACAGTTGCTGCTCGCGTCAAGCCACACCGCCTCACAACCCATTTGCTCCCTTGCCTCAATCACCCCTGGCCCCTTCACCCCGCCTAACCCCTGCCTGCTTTCCCTCCACACCCACTCACCCCACCCTCTGTTGTGCAGGTCATCCTAGGGATGGTGTCGAACCCCATGGGTGACATTGCACCCAAGGGCGTGGCGCCTCCCAATCTCATGCCCCGCCACGAGCCGCCCGGCATGGGCATGGGGGGCCCGCCGGCGCCCGGCCAGGGCGGCCCACCCCCCATGGGCGGCCCCGGCCCGATGGGAGGGCCGGGCCCCATGGGCGGCCCTGGGCCGATGGGCGGGCCGGGCCCCATGGGCATGCCCGGCGGGCCGCCGCCCGGCATGCAGGGCCCGCCGCCGATGGGAGGCATGGGCGGGCCGCCGCCCGGCATGCAGGGCCCGCCGCCTGGCATGGGCGGCATGCCGCCACCGGGCATGGGCGGCCCTCAGCCGCCGCAGCCGCCGTCGTACATGCAGGGGCCGCCGCCTGGCATGGAGCCCAACGGGGGCGGCCCCATGGGCATGCCACCTGGCGGCCCGTACCAGCCGCCCCTGCAGCAGCAGGGCTACATGCCGCCCCCGCAGCAGCAGCAGATGCAGCAGCAGCCGGCGTACATGCAGCCAGAGCCGATGGGCGGCATGCAGCCTATGCAGCAGGGGCCGCCTGGCGGGCCGGGCTACGGGCCGCCACCACAGCAGGGGCAGCAGGCGGTGGATCCGCGCCGCATGGCGGGCGGCCCGCGGCCCATGGCACCGCAGCAGCCGCAGCCGCCGGTGCAGCAGCTGCCGCCGCCCACGCAGCAGGCTCCTGCCCCTGCCGGCCTCACTCCAGACCAGCAGCAGGGTGAGCGGGGGGATGCCTGCACTGAGCCGTCGCGTGCACTGCAGCAGCTACAGTGTATTGTGTTGCTGGCGCTGCTGCTCGTTGCTGTGCCGGTTGCCACCCCCGCTGCTGCTGGTCATGCAGTCCTGCCTGCCGCGCTGCCGTGCCATCCTCTATCTCCCTGGCCCTGCACCTTCCGTGAAGCACTCACCTGCCACCTTGCTCCCCTCCCCTCCGCCTGCCTGCCTGCCTCCGTGTGTGTGTGTTTGCAGCGCTGTTGCAGCAGGTCATGTCGCTCACTCCGGAGCAGATCGAGCTGCTGCCGCCTCAGCAGAAGGCGCAGGTGCTGGCGCTGCGGCAGCAGCTGCGGGGCGGCCAGTGACGGCTTTGCTGGTGGAGGTTGTCAATGGCGCCTCATTCTGTTGCCAGCGAACCTGTGTGCCCTTACACAGCTGCCAACAACCAAGCCCTGTTGCAATGGATCAGTAATGTAACCAGTATCCACCACGTGTTGAGCTAGGAGGACGGAGAACAGGAGCGGAGGGCCCAGAGCCAACGGGCGCATGCATGCTGCCTGCACACCTGCTCTGTTCAGGCATGAAGCTCCTGCCCCACCGGGTGCCTGCTCGCCTCCCCACACCCTAGCTCTCTCTCCTTACATATCGCTCTCGCCGCCAGCTCAGCCTTGTTGCCTGCAAAGCACACACGCCACAGTAAGGCGGCGCCCGGGCTGCCACTGCATATTGCCAGAGTGGGGGGCGCTACATCAAGCTCAGCAATATGAATGTGCTGCCCCGCCTGCACTGTGAAACGCGGCGCCC